>OY744527.1:98393429-98460929 GCA_963556195.1 Sepiola atlantica | reverse complement strand
ATGATGTGAATCCAAGATTATTTTTCGCCTTTTTCATATTGCGTGACAAAACGTTTTAATTATCGCTTATTTCTCGTGGAATAATGAATCAATTTTCATTATTTTAAATGCCAGGTCTATTCAAGTTTCTGATGTCTACGCAGGCGCACAATTTCATGCTGATCCAATTATGTATCAAACAGATATCAACATGATTTTTTTTATTATTATTATTATTATTATTATTGTTATTGTTGTTGTCATCATCATCATCATCATCATTATCATTATCATTATCATTATCATTATTATTATTATTATTATTATTATTATTATTATTATTATTATTATTACGCTTGAGATACGAGTCTACCCTACTATTTCACCCTACTATTTCACCCATAGCAAGCAGTAAGAGAGCGGGATATGTTTCATACCCCTATCAAGATATTAGCTTTACAAACATTTTCGATGTTCAAACTTACAGCACCTTGTATCTCAAAATTGTCACCTATGTAATTACTGACCAGACACAACCCTAGCCTCCAGGCTGATATCGATATGTGTTCCGTCCTAGATCAGAGAATGAGAAATCCTTCTTGACTAGGGCAATTTTAATTTTTGTCCCATCTAGAGTGTCCCTTTTTGGGTAGATAGACATCCCCAACATAATAACGACCTTTGGCCTCGTACATAAAGACACAACGTTTCTTAACTTAATGCTGCCATTTTATTGTTTAGTTTATTGACTGGTTGATGGTTGCTAAAGTGATTATGCACACGTTTTAATAAACTCTTTTGTTTACGTACCGTCTATATTTTCAGCACTAACAGTTTTCTTTTTGTTGATCTTTTCTAAATAATTTCGTTGGAAAGAAAAAATCTCCATTTTCTTCCCTCGCCCGTTTTTTAACGATATTATATTTGAGCATTTTTTTTTGCTTGTATGTTGGTTAATTATAGGCTCCAAATCTACTCGAAAGAATTGTATCTACTTTATCTTGAAGCATCCTTGAGATGCGGAATGCGTCATGGGAGGTCAATATTCTACTACTACTACTGCTAATGTTGATGTTGATGTTGATGTTGATGTCGCTGATGCTGATGCTGATGCTGATGCTGCTGATGATGATGATGATGACGACGACGACGACGACGATTTAAAAACTATTATAAAGAATTGAACCAAATTTAGCTTGAAACACCAAGACAGGTGTGTCGTAGTAGGGGCAAATTATATACTACTACTACTACTACTACTACTACTACTACTACTACTACTACTACTACTACTACTACTACTACTACTAATAATAATAATAATAATAATAATAATAATAATAATAATAATAATAATAATAATAATAATAGTAATAGTAATAGTAATAGTAATAGTAATAGTAATAGTAATAGTAATAGTAATAGTAATAATAATAATAATAATAATAATAATAATAATAATAATAATAATAATAATAATAAGCCCTTCATGTTATAACCTCTTCCCTGATTATCCCGAGTATTCACGGGATGGAAGTTTGGAACATGTTATTACAATCCCGTACATTTGCGTTCTATCACTTAATTTATATCGTCGATATTTTCCCGTTTTCTATGAGTCTCAAGTACTTTTAGTTTTTTTATGTAGTGTGATAAATCTCGCTCTGTTTTTTCTCATGTTTATTTATAGATGCAAGCCACTATTCTTTTAGCAATTGTGATGGGTTTTAGTTACTATTTTCAAAATATAAAAAAAATACTTTTTCCCTAATTTATTACTCTATGGTGTTCAAAATTCTAAATTGAAACGGATACTGAGAAAAACATCATTTTTTCTAATGTATGTAAGTGATTTATTTAAAATAAAAGTTCACTTTATAAAACTAATGCTGTGAGAAATATAAATGAAACAGTTTTGGGCATAATTACAAATAAAACAAATAAACTTAGATGTTTATTCTGTATACATGTGTGTATGTGTAAGTGTGTAATATGCCTATACCAAAGAATACTTGGAATAATAATAATAATAATAATAATAATGATAATAATAATAATAATAATAATAATAATAATAATAATAATAATAATAATAATAACAACAACAACAGAATAAATTTCAAACTCATATAACTTCTAAAATACTGATAATTTTATTTTAAAATATTAAATTCACTTAATCAAATTTAAAAGGGATAATTAAACAAATAAAAACAACTGCCTTGTTTTGTGCGGGTAATTACAAAAAAAAGGGCAAACCAGAAAAACATTCGACTCTGAGTCAGCAGCAACCGTGAAGGCTTAGATTCTGTACCTAATTTTAAACACTTCCGTTTTTGGGGTAAAAATAAGTAATTAAGGTTTTTTAAAAAAGAAACCTAATCAAATAGGTATTATGGAAAAGCGAGGAAAATTTTTATTTTAAATATTTTTCTTTACAAAAATAAGTATTCACATATGTTGTTTTCTGATTTTAAATATACAAATGTAATAAAATGTTTTCTTTGGGGAAACATAAGAAAGTGTTTTTTCTAAACATTAGAAATCATAATACTGTCGGATCTCAGCTATTATAAGGCAAAAGTAGTTTGTTTTAACTCGGCGACGCCAGAGAAACTCCTGCAGGTAGCTGTTGAAATTTTCTCGACTAGTACCTCGTATCGATCTAAATTTTTCTTTAATTTGGCTCCATGAGTCTCCTACACGATTAGTGTGGCTTGTCTAGTCATTGGGATCCACAAAATTATACCTGTGATTTACCACATTATTATTAGGTCGGCCATTGTAGGCCCGCCATCCATCAGTAATTATTCTGGTGTCAGGCCTCCCAAATCACCGAATTATTGGTAACAGAGTTTCGGAATCTCTATTATCGATTGCCACTATATTGTATGATTTTATTCAGATAAATGTGGGCAGCTTCAAAAAAAAATCCCACCCGCACCAACTTCGTTTTCTTACATGTTGGATATTTCCAACATGAACCATACTGTGTATCGTTTATTAGTTTATTAAATAAAGCCTTGTAACTTTCTAATGTTTCAGTATTGAGAAAACGAAACTACCAAATAGCGGAAATCGAAAATTCAAACCGGAAGTTAGATTACTGAAATGTTAATATTAGGTACAGAATCTGAGCTTTCACCGTTTGCTGCTGTCTCATAGTCGTATGTTTTTCTGGCTTGCCAAAAAAAAGTGACAGTGAAGCTGTTAATACTATTATTCAGAATTGCGCCAACATTTGCATAAAGATTCCTTGGGATGCCGTATGTAATACAATCAAAAATATTAGTATGATTAAATAAAGCCCCAGCGGCCCTTCTCAAGACTAAAAGCCATCATACCGCGACCTTTTACCTAAAAATGCTGAATTAAAAATCATAACAAATTACAAGCTGTGGGATCTAAGTAAAGTTCGGGATTATTACAAACATTTTCGGGTGTATTTCTCATCAAAGTTCTTCAGTGGTGAGTTGCAAGTTATGTATACGATCACAACGTGGGCTATATCGAATTCACTTACACTGTAATCTCACTTGTAGGTATGAACCCCACTATCCTATGGGTTTACTAATAAACTTGTGTCAAATGGATTGATTATTATGTGTGTCGTTATTACATAACTCCAAAACGGATGATACGCCGTACAACAGAAAAAAATATGAATTATACAGTTAAGTAACGTTGAGCCTGGTCGGTACCAGACGGAGACCATTTCGGAATATTAGGCGCTGTATATGCGATGACGGCGAGACCTCCGTGCAAAGAAGTAAAAAAAAAACTGCAAACACAAATTTTCTTATCTCCCCTGGCCGGAATATACATGCGACTGGGGACCGCTTGCGAATTTAATTCCCCAGAAACTCCTGCTTTTAGAAGAAGTCGACTCCACACGACATGGCTGAAGGCTGCACCAGGTACCAGGTAATATAGGCACTACGTTTCGGAATTAAGTGATTTCATATACCGTAAAGGGGCCAAACTAAGAGAAACATTCCTTGGGTGCGATTTACGATTCGCCTCTTAAAACCGAACGCTGTTCTCTATATTTCAAAGAATAAATTCAAATTTATTACTAATGGAGATTTTGTATCTGTATGTTTGAAGCCTAAACTATACTATTACTTTTATTAATGTACTATCTTTTAATACTAAATTCAAAGAGGGTGTGTAGTATCTGTTCTGATGTCATGAGACCATCCTTCCAAACATTACTCCTTTTTTTAGGGCAGTAGTGTAGTGTGTGGTCATAATACAATTCTTCCAGGTATAGCCTCCTCCTTATTGGGGTGGGGGTAGTGTGGTATCTGTTCTGTCGTCAGGAAACCATCTTCCCAGGCATTACTTCTTCCTCTGAGAGATAGTATAGTATCTGTTCTGTTGTCATGACACCGTCCTCCAAGGCATTACCCCTTTCCTTCGAGGCAGTAGTGTAGTATATGTTTGTTCGTCATACAAGCATCCTACCAGGCATTACCTTCTTTTTGGAGGATAGAGTAGAATAGGTTTCGTTGTCATGAGACAATTCTCCCATGCATTACATCCATCAATTCTTTTTAAAGGGGGTACTTTAGTATCTGTTCTGTGGTCATGATACAATCTTCCCAGGTATTACCTCATCCTTATTGGGTGTAGTATAGTAACTGTTCTGTTGTCATGAGACCATCCTCACAAGAATTACTTCTTCTTCTGGGGGATAAAGTAGTATATGTTCTCTTATTATGAGACAGACCCTCCTCCCAAGATTTACCTCCCACTTCGAGAGAATAGCGTACACCAACAAGAAATTGTCACAATCGTCTGTTTATTACACATACATTATATATATATATATATATATATATATATATATATATATATATATATATATATATATATATATATATACTAGCATAAATATGCGAGTGGAGAAGAGAGTAGATTTTTGCTGGTGTTCGTAATTGAGGATGGAAACTATTTTCGTTCCTTGCCGATTACAGATGTTTAAACAATTATACGGCGCTGGAGTTTCCTCTTCTTGTACTTATAAAATAATCCCTTACGGTATTAAGTTGAATTATGCCGACGAAAACGGGTGTCATTAATCGGGCGATTTCTACTAATCGCATAAATTTCCTTCAAAATGATGTCTTAATTAGAAGAGAACGAACTCAAAATGTCTGTTACTCAGAGAAAGCGAAATAATTTAGTTGTAATCATGCTAAACTTCGTAAATCTGGCGTTTTTTTGTTAATAATTGCATCATTGACAGCACTTAAAGAGTCGCTTTTCAACCTGAAGGATTCATTGAAATATCGCGTTGCTCGGCGTGGGAGTCTAGTATAAATCTAGATGTGTATAAATCTAGATGTGTATTAATCTAGATGTGTGTAAATCTAGATGTCAGATGGGATTTTTCTAGTTCGTCTTTTTTTTTTTTTTCGTTTTTTCGGAGAGGTGGTGGCGTTGTATATCCCTTTTAAAAGAAACGTTGTTGTTGTTACATTTCTTTTTTAAATCACAAGTGAAAATATTTGCCAAACCAAGAAAGATTACAGTTAAAAATAGCCGCGTTTGAACTTGTATATTAAGAGGGTAGACATTGTTATACAAAAAATGGCGAAACTCCGAAACAATCACTTCCACCCACACACAAAAAAAATTGTTTTTACAAAAATATTTCTTTAGTTTTGTAATCCATTCGTTATTTAACTTACTTTTTTTAAGTTCCTGCCTCTCCGCAATATTTCTTTTTGATGGCGAAGAGCATATTTTAAAAGGTCAAAGCGTCGTCTGTCTGTAAATACTGGCCGCTGTTTTTTGTTGGAAGGGGAATAATATAAGTATATGCGGCGTTGTAATGTCGTACAGGGTGTGTATAATACCATTGTATATTTTTAAAAGTTTTCTCCAAAAATAAATAATGTGCCCACGTTACTCACCCTGTTGCCTAGAATACATATTCCATAATTCATAATGATAAGTTCAATAGTTTAGGATTTTAGCAAGCACATACATATTATTGAAGCTCGTGCTCGCGCACCGATCCTATTAGAAAATTATTAGTTAATATAACTTAAAATTTGATCTAACTTATTTTCAAAGTTTTATTTTGGAGGGGCGCCCAGTTTGGGACCCCTAAATCGTAAAGTTTACAAATGCATGATGGGTTGATGAGAAAAAGTAGTAGCCGTGGCTATTAAGAGCGCTGGACCAAGGTCCGGGCTGAGAGAAGTCAGTCAGTGGCTAAAAATCCATGCTACACCTCACCACGACAAACCCCCAGCACCCCTCCCCTCTATCCCACCCTAAGACAAATTCACTAACACTCCCACCCCTCCCCTTTTTCACTCACAGCCATCCACATTCATGTCACTCTCTGCCACCGACTTCCCTGCGCTCCCAGTAGTGGCTACTACTTCTTCTCATCAACCCATCATGTCAACCCAATATTTCTATGTACTTGCATGACATTTTATTTAAAATTATCATCCTGAGGAAGTCTTACAAATAAAGACAAAACGTTGATGAATACATAAAAAAAACATCTTTTGGTTTTTCCTTTTTAATTTCCCATACATATATGTATATGCATATATCCATACACAGATATACACATATATATACAGATATACATTTTCAAGCATAAATAGCTGGTCTTAATATATAAAAAAAAGTTCAACGTGCACACAAATTAATATATACACAAGTACATACATAAAATATATAAACACACATATACATATATAAATACCAAACACAAATATATACGCATATATCTATACACGGATATACACAATATATATATATATATATATATATATATATATATATATATATATATATACTACATACATATGTCTATATAACATACCTACCCACGCTTAAACGTACAGTACAAATATAAATAGACACATAGGCATATAAATATGCCCATTAACCTACGCATACGTACACACGAAATAAATATTTTTAAAAAAACAAATACAACTTTTACACCTGTATAAACATACCCATACATATAAGATATTAGTTAAAGTGTCTATACCCATACATACACATATATCTGGATACAATTATACACATACACGCATGTATACATATATACACATGCGCATATACCCACGATATATATACACATACATATAAATACATAAACCAATACCAATACATGAATACATACATATACATCACTACATATGTATATATATAGATACTATTATATACATATTTATTTACCTCCTCTCCGAGAGGTTAGGCACAAGGCCAGTGTTATGTTACTCCCACAAGGTAAGATGTGACCCAAGGTCAGGTCGGGAAAGTGGGGCTTGAAAAGCCAGCGCCCGAGAAGGTGAGCACTCTGGCCATTAAAAATTGCCTGGGCAGCCCCGTCGGCATTCCCCGGTAGGGGCGCCTCAGGCGGTAAGCAATAAACTTACTCCTCCCCAAAGAGGAGAGGCAAAGCCTGGGAGGGTGGACTTCCTAGAATTGCACAGGACAAACCCACAGACCGGTGGAATCAAGCCCCGAAGGACAAGACGACACCGGTCTATAGGGTGCAGTATCCATCGGAACAGATACATATATAACATACATAAATCATACAATTATATATATATATATATATATATATATATATATATATATATATATATATATATATATATATACACCATTACAGATACATGTACATTTTCATACACATATAACATAAGTATACATAAAATCATTATGTATGCATGCATACAACGTACACACATATACGCATGTGTATACAGACGTGTATGCATGCACACAAACACATCCACGTGTATACAAACATCGATATTTCTGTAATTAAAACTAAGGTGCTTATATTATTCTTTATTGCTCCTGTCTATCTCAGTTCAATTTGCTTACATTTATATCTGCTCTAGTATTAATACAAGGAACTCACAGGATAAGTACCATAAAGACAAGCAAACTAATAAAATATAGCGTATGTAATGACAATAGTTAATTATATATATATATATATATATATAAGCAAGTGATAACTATGAATATGTGCCGAAATCATATTATTATAGATTGATGTGTAGTGATTTTGGATAATATAGATTACTTAAGTTAAAAAATATAAAGACATCAGAATTTTAAATTAAATATAATAATAAAAAAATATATATAATAATAAAACGGAAGTTAAGATATGACGTTATTACACCTGAAGGGTTTTGTGGTCTCTTGTTTCTGTCAGATATCAGAGCGAATAGACGTAAGAGATCGATCGCCCGACCCCTATATATATATAATGCCAGACCATTTCTTCACTCCTTCCACCTCGTTCCATAGGGGTCGGGCGATCGATTTCTTACGTTTATTCGCTCTGATATAAACAAGAGACCACAAAACCCTTCGGGTGTAATAACGTCATATCTTAACTTCCATTTTCTTCGGGGTAATATCTTAACCTCGGAACCGTTAATCATTCTACTAGTTATGTCGCACATTCCTTCCATTCTACGCTCGCTCCAGGTCGTTATTCTTATAATCTTATAATATAACATACATATTGTAGATAATATGTATGAATTCCTCCATCTTGGACTGACTTTTGAATGTCAACAATTTATTACGAGCAAGATTATTTTGTTGTTTGTTTGACAAATATATACAGAAAATAAACAATCATAAAAGTCGATGCTTATTTGATCAGTTTATCTTTGTTTCTTAAACGAACTTTCGCAAGTCACCATGACTAAAGTAAACCAAGAAATTCTAAAATTCATGTTACTATTTGAGACTTCCTTTATTCTTCGAGATTTCAACTTTTGATTATTAAAATGTGTGGGCAAACGTAACAGTTGGTGACATAAAATATTTTAAAGAAAATATAGTTGAGAAATTAGTCTAAAAAATTTACTTCGCTTACCTACTCATGTGTGACGGATTTGCGAGAAAAACAATTTAATATTTTATAGAAAATATAGTTGGGAAATTAGTCAAAAAATGTACTTCTGTTTACCTACTCACGTGTGACGGATTTGCATGAAAAACAATTTAATAATTTATAAAAAATATAAGGATGTGAAGTTACCGTTAAAGTTAGCATTTAGTAGTTCGTCACCTGTCGGCCATGTTTTTCTATAAATAACTAATTACTAAAAGCTAATCCTAACGGTAAATTCACATGTTTATATTTTCTAATAAATATTAGATATCAAATTGTTTTTAACGCAAACAGTAGATAAACCAAAATAAATTGTTTGGAACTAATTTCCAAACGATATTTTCTTTAAAATCTGTTATATCGCCAACGTGTGTGTGGTGTTGTTGTTTTCATTTATTTAAGTTTATTGTTATTTATTTATTTATTTTAATCAGTCAAAAGTTTTCATTTGTTATATAAATAATTCCTGGAAACCGGCAAGAATTATTTAACAACTGAGTTTTGTTCTTCCTTGTAATTATGTCAACCGTTTAAAAAATAAAAAATAAAAAAGGAAATGTTTAGCCTTTGACATGAGGTTATTTTTAAAAGTATTTCCTTCCTGTGTTTTGGTTCGTTTCGTTTTATTGTTTTTACAGACCGGTTCTTATTTGTATCTTAAACTTGCTCTTTCTCATCATAAACTTTAGCCTCGCCATTTTTGTAAGAGAAAAAATAAACAACGTTAAATCTATTCTGCAGACGTTTTCCATCAAACGCTCTCACTTTTTCATTTTCTCATATGCACATTTCTACCTTTTACGATTCTCTCTCTCTCTCTCTCTTTCTCTCTCTCTCTCTCTCTTCTAGCCGCACTGAAGAGCTGTGATACAGCGAAACACTCTGTATGTGGATGACTATATAAAGCTTCCTTTCTTGGGTAGAGCTTATTCGTAAGTATATCGCCAACTTCCATTAGCTTTAAGGCATAACTCATTGGATAAAACTAATTCGAGCTCCCGGCACTTGACAATGTTTACATTTAGTCAGCGTCGTATGATAGCGCAGGAGTAGAGGCGCCGACTGTCAGCTCGACGGTTGAGTTTTAATCCCAGCTTGAGGCACTAGCTAGTCTAGCCGCACTGAAGAGCTGTGACACAGCGAAACAGTCTGTATGTGGATGACTATATATATATATATATATATATATATATATATATATATATATATATATATATATATATATATATATATATATATACTTGTTTATACCTGCTCTTTGACCGGTGTTGGTGTAGTACCTGGGTATGTCAATTTCCATCTTTATTTAACGTCTACGGTGTACGAAAAAAAAGTATTCTGAACGCAAGCAAGCAATATCCACAGAGTTTTAGAAGTATACTAGACGACCTGGTTTAATCTAGTCTCTCTAGACGACCCAACGGGTCACAGGTTGTCAAATTTATAAAGTCGCCAAAAGCGTTCATGGCGCCATCCATTTCCAAGTAATTATATATTTCTTTCTTGATTGTAATCATTAGTGTTTTATACGCTCTTCTCCTCTATCTTTCCCCTCTATATCCCTATTCCCCATTCTCTCTCGCTTTTTATACTAAAGAGTCACCACTTATCAAGGCCCAAAGGCCACTCGAGGATAAGGGTTAATGAGTGTTAGGTGGACGGTGAGACAACACCGTGATGATTGGTAATGATGGTGGAAGTTTGGTAGGATTTGATTATTTAGGACGATGGCTTAACAAGAATTTGTTTACATTGGACTTAAAAACGACAATGTTGTAGTCAGTTGGGAAGCAGCCCCGCGGTATTGAGTTTCACGGACGGGTAGTTCTAGGAAAGAAACTTTGCTCATGGAAGTTTCGTTTAGTTTTAGGCACAGAGAGGGAGAGAGAAATTATTGACAGTTTTTGTTGTGAATGTTTTACGGGGGGGGGATAGACTGAAGCTCACCTGAGCACCTGCCATAAAAATAAGGATAGAGTAGAGAAAGACTACCAATGTCTCTTCTGTGATTACCCTTTCTTTTTCTCCTCCCACTACTTCTCTCATCAATCGCTGTCTAATTATGTCATGACGTCATAAATTATTTTTTTTGATTATTATAGTTAACTATCTATTTCTACCCTGCTTTATCCGAGTGGAGAAATAGGAAATGGTTGTTTTTGGTTGATGTATTGTTTTCAAGTTGTATGACGTGCGTAATGTTCTAAAATGCGACCATTTAAAGGAATAAGAAGTAGCCATAACATGCTTAAAATTAAATATTCCTGATTTTGTTTGTAATATGATTAATAAATTTGACTAATTAACATTGTTCGCTTTACGTAAGAACTTTGAATAAGAAAGGCGAAAGTTTTAGTTTATTACCGGAAAAAAAAGGAAGAAGAAAAAGAAGGAGGCTTTTTAATCACAGTAATTTGCTTAAAGATGATTTAAAATGGTCTAATTTAGTATCGGCGTATTATGCAACTATTGATGTAACCAAATATCAACGTATAATTATTTTTGATAATGGAAAGTTTGTTTTTTAAGAAATAAAAAGAAAGAGAAAACAGTCAATAAGAACTTATTTATGTCCATAACAAAGAGTGGAAACGTAATTTATCGATGTTAGTATTTCGGCCGAAAATCTAATAGCGATATTTTTGTATGTTTAAAAGTAAGCATTAATATCTGTACCGTCTGCAGCAGCTGCTGCTGCTGCTGCTATTGATGCCTGTTAGAAGTGAGCAGTGGAGTAGACGACGGCAGCTTCTCCTGCTGCTAAAGTTTTCAAGTTTTGTGATTTGCATTATTTTAAAATACAAGCATTTAACTAAATAGAAAAGTAGCCGTAATTTGCTGAGAATTGAATGATCGTGATTTAATGCAATATCAATTACTTTTGTTTGTAATGTGATAAAGAAATTTGACTAATTAGCATTAAATAAGAATTCATAAGTAGAAAAGTTTTAACTCTAAGTGTATTCTCTAAAAAAACGAGAAAGAAGGAAAAGAAAGAAAGCTTTAAAATCATTGTAACTTGCTTAAAAGTAGTTATTCGTTTCTTGGCCTATTGTTATGCAATTTAATATCAATGTATTTTCTTTGTAAGGAGATGTTTTATTACTATAGATAATTGTTACCTGCTTTTATGTCTTTTAAAAGAAAGACTAACCATGAGAAGATTCTAATAATCAGCCATTAATAGTCCAAAAGCTTCGTGTACCGTTTCATAAAGACAACATATTATATTGTTTTTCACAAACAAATTATTGTACCCATGTTGTGATATCCAAGTAATTATAATAGATTAGAAGGCTAATATTCATTTAAAATAAATGTATTTTTTTATCTTACAGCAAAAATAGGTAGAACAGAGATTACGTTTTATTAATGACGTAAGCTGATTTATTTTATTTTATAGCATTAGTGAAAAATGTCTCCATTTTACTAATCTTCCGGGCCGGAATAACGATATATTTATAAAATCCTGAAGCGAAATACATAATATGCGTGCAAAGAACATGGTGCAAGGATAAAAGGGAAGAAATTGAATATCGGAAGAAAATATCGATGCAATGCTACTTAGGTCTAAAGTCTACAAATTAGATAAGATGCCATTTGGTAACTTTTATATTTAATTATGAACATGCATGAGTGCGTTCACTGCACTGGTCGTGATCTTCCCGCTCGTTGTGCCTGGTGCAAGGTTGCCGTTCGACTCAGTGCTACAACAAAGAATTCTCGTTCCACGTAAAATCATAAGTCCAGTTTATAAACAATTAACAGGCGTTTTTTTATACATTACAAATGGTGTTCGTTTTCTTAGGTTGAATAGCAGACTTGCAAAATGAGATCAACTAACCACGAACTCTCCGAAAAATCAACTGCATTTGTCATGACCGGAAATTATGGATTCAAGACTTTATCAGTAGCCACCATTCGACCACCCACAGACTGACCACTAAAGATATCCACTGGAGATAACGTCCAGACAGTGTCCACTTAAAAGGGTTTATCTGGAGCCCATCTAGGAACATTACTTTTCTCAAGCAAGCCGATCTCAGCATGATTCCCTGTTTAATTATCTACTTATTGTATTTCAAACAAAAATCAATTTCTTAGTGATCTAACTCACAATCAGAGATATTTTATATTTCTTCTGTGCCCACACTTTCCTTATCGCCTGCAACGTCTGCCATTCGCATGCATTACTAAAACATGCAGTCTAATGAATGTTTACATAATTTTTAATATATAGTTATTGTTAGTAATAATATATTTTGCTTTATATTAAAACAGACAGAAGATAACCGCGCAGAGTTGATAATCATTGTTTTGTGACGTCATCCATTTAAACAAAGAGAATGGGGATAACTGTGCTAAGTGATCACGGGTCGTCTATGCTACTAAAATATTTTCGATCTTCTCTTGTATGCTTGCCTGTGTGCATGTCCACGGCCATAGTAAATATATATTTAATAATATATGTAACAAATACTGACCCAATGAGTCACGACTGGTCTAACATACTAATAAAACTATGTGTACCTTGCTAGCTTGTTATCTTGCTTGATTTCTATCGAGGGGTTAACTAGATGACGTCACAAAAGGTGAATAATGTAAATTAACGGCGAATAAAATGAGAAGGCGTGTGCGAATTACGGAAATAATTAAAAGAGAGAGAAAATAATAAAGAGAAGAGGAACAGAGAGGAGACGAGAGAATAGAGAGAGACAGGGAGACAGAGAGAGAAAGAGAGAGAGAGAGATGAAATATGTCAGAAGTGGGAAAGTAAAAGTATTATCTATAAATATATATATGTTTACCTGAAAATGGATGACGTCACAAAATGTGTTCTATTCACTAATAATATATATAAACAGCGGTAATCCAAAGCATATATATATATATATATATATATATATATATATATATATATATATATATATATATATATATATATATATATATATATATTAGGAATATCACAATAAGCTTCTTTAAGAAATTAAAGGTCGAACACTCTCTCTTTTAGTCTTCTGTTTGTGCCGCTTCTATGTGCATACAGATCTTAATTTCCCTTAACTACATGACAGTTTCCAGTGGCCGAGTTGATATGGCTATCGGCTGACACTGTGAACCGCTTTCCCGAGCCCGATCGTCTGTAATTGTTACTTTCCTGCACTGTTGAGAGCAATAAGCTGGAAACGCTAGCGTCTGTTGGTATGAATAATTTAATATTTATTTATAAAAATATTATATATATATATATATATATATATATATATATATATATATATATATATATATATATATATACACACACACACACACGAAGGAAATGCCCAGAAAATTCTGTTCCTTTAAAAAAGATTTTTAAAGACATTTTGTATTTTTATACGTCAACATATAAAAAAATGTGTTAAATATATAAACATTTATATTTTTTCACATTAATGTTTTATACATACATATACATATTTATTTATTTTCAGTCAAGTAACGGACGTATTTTCTTAGCTCCTCTTAGTTTCAAAATGGTTGGCTGCCCGACGAGCTGGTTGTAAGGGCATTCAATGTGAGTTTGTTTGGGTTTTGTGGACGTTTATTCTTGTCACATCACAAAGTATGGTTTTTCAAATGATAACTGTTTTATGTTTGCTGATGAGTTTGAAGAGGAAAATATCCGATATTGACATACTAATGTTGGTTGATCTCCTGTTGAACGAAACAGAACCGTAGAATTGTACCCTAAATTTTAATGTTTTGAAA
Organism: Sepiola atlantica; assembly: GCA_963556195.1. Taxonomy (NCBI): domain Eukaryota; kingdom Metazoa; phylum Mollusca; class Cephalopoda; order Sepiida; family Sepiolidae; genus Sepiola; species Sepiola atlantica. Next base: position 98,446,285 of record OY744527.1, on the reverse strand, counting down.
AATTATTTTGTAAGATAAATAAAATCTTGGACTTTCGAATGTAAAAAAATCTTGTTTATTTATATATGCTCTGTTGTTGCAAGTTGACAATCATCGAGCTTTAAATTTGAAGAGCTTGGTATACATAAAGAATAGATTATATATATATATATATATATATATATATATATATATATATATATATATATAGTAAGCTATGAAAATATATTTATGGCAATTAAACTACACAGAGGCTACCGCGTTTCATCCCCGAGGGGGGAATCTTCAGGCTAAAATGCATGGAGTTATTTTTGCCGGGTGTTTTTATATACACGGCTAGCTAGTTAACCAATCATATTCTTTGTTCTTCTCTCAGCCAATCGTTGGGCTTCCCGCGAACAAAGGTCGCGTTGGTGTTACTTCCTATATCCTGTTCTGTTTTCTATAGATTGGCCTATATCCTGTTTCCTTTGTTGTGTCAATATAATGGGTGAATTTATTTTAACACGTGGTTCCTTGTATTTCTATTTTAGGTTTTAATTTTTAAATTGTTAAGTTTTTGTTTATTTTTTTTTTTACTTATTTGTTTATTTATTTATTTATCGTTAGCCTAAGGTAAATTTATTTCTGTGAAAGCAGTTGTTTGTTATCTCACTTCTACAGTTTAATAGATTTCGGAGATCTTTAAAGTTTAGGATTTCAAATTTTTCATTCAGGCATAATTTACACGGGTCATCTAAACTTCTACATGTACTGGCCTATCGTATTATTTTCCATTCAATTATTGGTGAGCGCCCATTTTCTTTGAGCTCCCAAGAGTGGTTTGCTAGTGCTGTTTTAATTAGACGTTCTCTGTTTTTAAATGTGCTTTTGTGGTCATAATATCTGGTTTTAAAATCTAGGGAGGTCACAACCACGTAGTATTTTTTGTTATTTGGTCTTTCCTTGGTAAATATTGTTGCTTGGTATACAATATTTTTAGTTAGGCATTTACTTACGTATCGAGCACTGTTGAAGTAAATACTGAAAATTGATACATAAAAATGATATCTCCTTATAAAATTTTATGTGGATACATGAAATACTATATATATATATATATATATATATATATATATATATATATATAATGTGTTTCGAATTTACTTTTTAAAAAATAAATTTAGCCATACAATTGATTCTGCCCATTTCAAAACAAAACACACATTTTTTCTTGATAAATAATAAATTCAAGATATATTTTCAAAACGGTGAATTTTTATCTCCAATCAAATTAAAATTTAAAATGTTTTAAGCCCTTTATTTCACTTATTTATCCTTTTTTTCGAAGCAAACCAACGAACGAATTCTTAGCTGCTTCCTTATATAGGCAAATCACCAAAAATGATATCAAAAGGCGCTCGAAAAAGAATGAGGTTATCATCTTTCATGATGCTTTCTTTTAGTTTTTACCTAAATATATATATATATATATATATATATATATAATTATAATTATACACCTGAATGTTGCTGCAAGCGAAGAGAGGGGGGATAAGTACCAAAGAGAGAAGGGCCGTATTGCCTCTTACCGAGCTCAAAATTCTAAGCAGTCATTTTGATATGCCATGGCGTTGTGCGTAAGAGCTTATGATTTGAAAGACAGGAGGAATTAACTTAGACAGCGTGAAAGCATGCCTCCTGATAATCACGTTGACACACCGATTCTTGTTAGATCACCGAAGTTAAGCGACGTTGAGCTTAGTCAGTACTAAATGAGTGACCATTTGGGAATACCAGGTGCTGTATGTGCTCTCTACTTATCTCGGCATTATTTCCAGTCGTCCTGGACTTTTCCTTGCCACTTGAATCAAGCAATGCCGATTCAGGAGAGGTGTGGTTGGTGATTGCGCGACCCTTACTTCACAATTACATGCGCAGCCACCATTACACGGGGTATCTATTATCTCTCGAGACTGAACGGAAGCCATGATGATTTCCTATAAGTCGGTTTGGGCCGAATTTGTTTGTCACACGTTGAGTTCTTCTATCACTAGCAAGTGGGTATTTATCTAATTCCCACAAAGTAAAATGTGACACAAGATCGGAAAGTGGGATATGATAAGTCAGCACCCTAGAGGAAGGGCACTTGTGACCCTCAAAAAATGCCTGGACAGCCCCGTCGGCATTCCCCGGTAGGAGTGCCTCAGGTGACTAGCAATAAACTAACCCCTTCTCAAAAGGGTGAGAAGGCAAAGCCTGGGAGGGTGGAACTCCTAGAACTGCACAGGACAACCCCACAGACCGGCGGAATCAAGCCCCGAAGGCCAAGACGATACCGGTCTATAGGGTGTAGTATCCATCGGAACAGATACTACGCTTTCCTCTTCTGGATCTTCGAAAAAGTATCATATGTTCGGTTTCGGTATAAAATGACGCAACGACGGTTGACATGCCGTAACACCCAACAATAAATCAAGCAGAATTACCGTAAACCTCACACTGCTCAAAAGACCAAAGGTATAAAAATAAAATATACGTCTTAAATTATGCATCACCCTCCATATTCTCCGGGCATTGCACCAACATATTAGCATCGTTTCGTGAACCTCTTTTCTCCCAAAGGAAAGAACGCAAAAATCGTTAATGTATTGTCAAGTCAACTCTTGAAGTTTGACTAATTTGTTTAATAGCTGCCAAATTGCTATCACGTTTCTCGTTACCGAAAAAGTCAGCTGGAAATCTCACTTTCCGAAGTCAGCGATTCTTTTGAAAAAAAAAAAAGAATCACGCCTCAGCGACACCCGCGTTGGTATTCTGACTCCCATCCCTTGCGCCATTTTATGGCATACCTTCGTTGTTCTTTATTATTTTATTTATTTTTGACCCGTTAAATAAAATTCCAGATATTTTAGCTTCCTATTTCGTAAAAAAAAGATGACACTTATTACGTGGGCGTTTTAACTGGATGGAAAATAGGGGTTTGAGGTAGAGAAATAGTGAACGAGAAGGAATGAAGGAGAAAAGGCAATAAAGGTTAGAAGAGGGATAGAGAGATAGATAGATAGAGAGAGAGAGAGAGAGAGAGAGAGAGAGAGAGAGAGAGTGTGTGTGATAGAGAGTAAATAGAGAGAGACAGACAGAAGGAGAGGAGGCGGGAGAGAGATTAAGAGTGTAGGTAAAAATGGAAAAGGGAGAAGAATGGTAAGCGTAGAAAAATGAGAATAAGAGAGAAAGGAATAATAGAGAGAAATAGAAATAGAAAAAATAGGAGCGGAGGGATATGGTGAGATAGAGGAGTGTATGGGGTGGATGATTAGTGAAAAGGGGGATGTAAAAGAAAGAAGCGGGAGAATGTTGAAGAGAAAGTAAGAGTGTGCAAGAGAGAGAGAGAGAGAGAGAATGGTGAGTGAGATAGAATAGAGAAAGGCGGGGAAAGGGAGGAAAGTAGAGAAATAAGAGGAGAGAAAGAGAGTAGGATTTGGCGAGAGAAATTAGAGAGAGGAGGGTGAGGGTGTATGTCAAAGAAAGAATAGTGAAGAGAAAGGTGGAATGTGATAGAGAGGAAGTGTAAGTGTTAAAGAATTAGAAAGAGAGAGAGAGTAGGAAGGGGTGATTTTCAAATCTCTACTCTTACTGCACCTGCTGATGGATTTTATATTGTACCGCACTAATCTTTATGAATAAATGCGTGTGTCCAAATCTGTACTCGTCAAATTACTCCCACTGACGCTAAAGTCAAAACGACATATTTGAAGTTAATTTAACTTCACACAAAAACGCACTTTTTTATATACTGCTTACGTGTATGCGACATCAATCGCCAGACTAACTAATTTTCATATTGCTTTTGAATAAATACATTTAATTAATTAATTATTATTTCCTGCTTGACAGAGTCCAAAACCGACTTCCCTACAGTCACTCTCTCACAGAAGAGATTTTGCTAGTCTTTCTTTGCTCTGCCGTTATTTTCATGGTAAGTGCTCGACCGAGCTCAAATCTATGGTCCCCCCCCCCTTGTCAAACATTCACAATAAGAACCCGCCTAGCTACTACCACTGTCAATGATTTCCTTTTCTCCCTCTGCGTTCCCAAGACGAAATGAAACTTCCATGTGCAGAGCTTCTTTCCTAGAACAGCCTGTCTGTGGAACACAGTGCCGCAAGCCTGCTTCTCTACCGACTACAATATGGTCGTCTTCAAATCCAATGTAAACAAGTTCTTGTTGAACCGTCCCCGTAAATAATCAATTTCTGCCCCGCTACGACGATCGTGCTGGTGAACGCGATATTGTCTCACCATCCACAGGGCAAACTCTTTAAATCCTATCCTCGAGTCAAACTCTTTAACCCTTATACTCGAGTGGCCTTTGGGCCTTGATATGCGCTGACCTATAATGTAAAATAAGTGGTCGACCATAGTTGAGGGTAACCTGAAGGCTCCCTTTTCATTAGTTGCTACACCGAAGTGTAAGGGAGGGTGACACTCCTTTTCTCAAGATTCTCCACTTACCCTTGATCCTCACCTTGTAATGCTGAATATTTAGCAAGGATGCATCAAGTACTATTTTTTAATTATTGGCATGACTCGACTCAGGATTGAACCGTGGTCTCTCAACCCATTAGCAAAAAACTCTAACCATTATACCAAATAGATTGGTAAAATAAAGTAAAAAGTCGTATTTTTCTTTTATAGATTTCCGGCGCGAACATAGACCCCGTGATAGTATTGGTCCTCTTTTAATAGAGAAAAATACTTATACATGTAATTTGGTTTCAGTTTATATATGGTTATGGGGGTCTATTTACAAAGCCTTAGAACGAGATCGTAAGCCAAAAAACAAACAAACAAATAAAAAAAGAAAACTTTGTGTATACTTAGCACTGGTTTAATTTTGAAATATCTAGGTCAAAAGTCAAGTTCAAAGTTACGGAAAATGTGAAAGTCACATTTTGGGCAATAATTTCGGTTCTGTTCATCGTTGCGACTCGCTACTTTGGCCCATATTGTTTCAAACAATGAACACCATATTTTTGTCAATTAATGTTCCAAAATTCGCGTGTGCCAAAGTACTTAAAGTCCTTCTATGAATCATATAAGGCAGTTTGGAGTTGAGATGATTATGATAGCTACATAATAGCTAATATATCAAATATATTGTCGATGATCTGAATTTGAACGAGATTTCAACTAATGATTTGATGCATGAATCTGATGCTCGTTGATCACAGAAAGCACCATACTAAATTCCAGCTTGATCAGATAAATAGTTATTGAGTTATCAACATTTCCATGTCATAACTTCAGGAATACTTCATACAATATGAAGAAGTAAAGTCCAGATAAGACTTTGCTCCATCCTTACGTTGTCAGGCGAAGGTATGCAGTCTCACGACTGACTTATGTTCTTGTTCTATAAACATAACTTCTAGGACGAGACACGTAAGCATTACTTTTGCAAAAAGACTTCACACTTATTATGATAGATTGGTAAATCTCGTTGTACTGGATATCGGGTAGGTTTCTAAGTACTTATTACTCTCACAAGACATTAAGGGTGAAGTTAATCTCTTCCAAATGTTCTGTACATTTTTAATTAATGAATAACTTGAAGATGCTATGAATAATTACATACTGTCCGTGTTGACCGCCATTGTAATGTATGCAACCTTATAGACAGAAGAGGAGAGTCGGAGTCGGGATTTTACGATTTTGAAAAAGTCGCACTCGGTAAAAAAAAAAAATCGATTCCCGATTCCTTCAAACAATATGCTAAAGTCTTTTTTATTTTAATTTTAATCGAAACATTTTGAAGTATTGTTAATATTGCAAAAGTATTGACAAATGTTCATTTTTTTACGCAGTTTATACTAATTTTATAGTAGTAGAGAATGGTAGTTTGCTTGAAGCATTGCTGGGTATAGTAGTAGTAAGTTTTTGAAAGGCTGTGGGCAATGCAATTCCGGGTAAGATGCAAGTTGAAAGGAAAGGAACAAAAACAATAACAATAAATCGAATACGATATAAGACTTACTATTTATTTTTCCTTTTTTTTTTTCCTTTTTTTTTTTACTCTTGCTGTTATGTAAGAAAAAAAAAAAGAAAAAAAAAAAGGAAAAATAAATAGTAAGTCTTATATCGTATTCGATTTATTGTTATTGTTTTTGTTCCTTTCCTTTCAACTTGCATCTTACCCGGAATTGCATTGCCCACAGCCTTTCAAAAACTTACTACTAATTTTATAGTATATGTAGATACCCACCTGGCGTTGTCCGGTTGTGACTGAGGACCCAAATGTATTTCGGCTCTCAGCTATTATTACCATATTACCATTTTTATTCTTATGTTTTAATTTCTCATTTTCAATTTTCAACTTAGAAATAAAAGAAAGTACCTGTTCCATTTTGTTCAGAAATGTTACATTTTTCGAAAATATTACTCGAGCTTTGAAAACATAGCAACATTTTGAATTAAAATAATATTCTTTCGCATTCAATCAATGAACTATCTATATCGCCAGTTCATTCTAGCATTAAGGAACGTAACAATTCGAAAAGTTATCTGCCAGACTTTCTACCTTGATTTTGAGATTACTCATTATAAACGGAGGTAATCCTTTAATACGTTATCTCCCATTCTTTTTGCTAAACAAAGATATAATGTCCTACAAACATTTGGTATATATATATATATATATATATATATATATATATATATATATATATATATATATATATATAATTATTTATTTACTATATATATATATATATATATATAGTAGTAAATAAATATTTTTATATCCATAGGTATATATGTTTCGCATTTTTATTTTATATAATTTTATAGGAACGGTATAGAATTATATATGGCCGGTCGAACAATTCGAACACCGAGTCCAAGTATCATGAACCCTGATCTCGTAACTATTCTGCCAGCGCGACGATCATTCTTTGAAATGCGAGAAAAATACGCCTTGTATCCTTTCAATGTAAACACAAGTACTGCAATTCTTAAGAGAGTTCATATATCCCAAGGGCAAGACCCTTGCAACGTGGCTAATTTATGAATCATCAATTTATTATCTATCGAATATATATATATATATATATATAAGTGTTTAAGGTTAATATTTTTTTTAATGCCAGGATGCCAGGTTTTGGCGAAATATCTGTATCACTTTAAACTAACAAAAAAAAATGCTAGTTTTAATAAAAAAAAGAAAAAAAAATCGGTTTCGATTTATTATTTTTCGTTTCTATAAAAAAAATTGATATCGCATCTTAAATCTTCAAAAGGTATTTATTTTACCTATTCCTTCTTATATATATATATATATATATATATATATATATATATATATAAGTATAAATTTTTATTTATACAAACATTATTGGTTACATATGTGCATACATGTTTCGGTTGCACTTTTCCCAGAAAGTCAACCTCATCAGACCAAGAATTTCAGAGAACTGGATTGATTTGAAGAATCTTCTTTCCTAAATAAATCTTTTTGGGGTTTAGTCATTTTCTATTTCTTATGAATTAGTATCGGATTACCTATTCCACTTGCTGACCTTTTTTGTTAGTGGTTGTCCTTTTTATTACTTTTTCTGGCGTCTCCATCACCTTTTCCTTTCTTTATTTTATTGCCCACTTCTTTCTGGGTTTCTTTAAACTCTTTAACCTACCAAATTTTACAGATATATATATATATATATATATATATATATATATATATATATATATATATATATATATATATATATATATATATACTAGAAGGCACGTTCAGTTTTTACCGGGTATTAATAAGGACACTTGTGTACTCCTGTTTGAAACAATGACCAACACATTATCATATTTTTTTTTTTTTTTCATTTTTAGAATTTTCAAGTCAAGATAAAATAAAAACAAATAAAACATCATCTTTGTTGGTTATGAATACCCGGCGCAAACTGTGACACCATGATATTAGAATGTAATTTTCAAGTTATAAATGAAATAAAATGAAATTAAACGTCGTCTTCGCTGTTTATTTCTTAATGAAAAATATAGCAAGAAAGAAAAAAACATAAACAAATAATGAAGTAGAGACAATCTATTCACCGTTTCTTTGACATCAATAGCTTTGTTAATATAAGGTAGATACTGAATTCTGTTTCGCAAGTTAGTTATGGCAAATATTAGCCTATGTTCTTAACAATAAAAATTGCACTTCCCATCCTTTTTAATATTTAATCCTGATCATTATTTTATTAGTGACATTATAGAGAGAGTGTGAGGGGATAACTACTGCAACTTCTAAAGTACTAGAGACACATTTTGTAGGATATATTTGCTGATTGGTCGTTGTTTACCCTCGCAGTAAATGCAAATAATAATACCAAAACATATCTTGTATTTTACAGCAGTAAAAAATAACATATTATCTTATTTTATTTTAATAAATACTATATTAAATAATTAGAATAGAAAATTATCCAAATAAATATTTACTGCGTATGCATGCGGTACTTTCAGACGTGCACCCATTAAATTAACTGGATCTGCATACGTAAGTGATAATTTACACTTCGTTGATATTCGAAACTAACTTTTTTTAATCTATTTTAAATTAAAACGATTTTTTAATAGTATAAAAAGAAATATTTATTTAAGAATTTAGATCCACCACAGTGAGTTTCTGTTGTACGAATCAATGCATCATTGGATGATATACGAGGTCGGCTATAAAAATTCGAATAAATATTATTTTCTGATGGACAGTTTAACGGATTCAAAATAAATTTCAAATTTCCCACGACCACAAAGAAAAAACATCGCGTCAAACGTCCGACACAATGTTTACGACGTATATCAGCATTGGAAAGTTATTTCGAAGCCTTTGAATTGTCAATTTGAAAGTAATTTCTGGTTAGAATTAAAGTTTTAAAATTAATGGCTGTTTTGTTATATAATTATTGAGTGAACTAAGTTTTTTTTAATTAATGGCTGTTTTGTTATATAATTATTGAGTGAACTAAGTTTTTTTTAATTAATGGCCGTTCTGTTATATAATTATTAAGTGAACTAAAAAATAAATTTAATTAATGGCCGTTTTGTTATATAATTATTAAGTGAACTAAATTTTTTTTAATTAATGGCTGTTTTGTTATATAATTATTGAGTGAACTAAGTTTTTTTTAATTAATGGCCGTTCTGTTATATAATTATTAAGTGAACTAAAAATAATTTTAATTAATGGCCGTTTTGTTATATAATTATTAAGTGAACTAATTTTTTTTAAATTATAACTGCATTTGTTTTCAAGAAATGAGCGATTAATAGTAAATTTAAAAGAATACTACGTATATCACGTAGAAGCGATAAAAATGTTATAAATATATCATGAATATTTCGATGATCCTGTCGAATAATCGGTGATGTTTTGGTCGCCATTGCAAGCAAATCGGATCTCACCATCGCAAGTGAATCTGCTTCTCGACTCGGAACGGAAAACGAAATTAACACACACATACACACACGAATACATGTTTTCTTATAGTGCAAGCGAAAATTGCATGAGGTAGAATTTTTTGGTCGCCATCACAATCGAATCGGCTTTTAGACTTATTATAAAAAGAGGAATCAAAAACAGAACGAAAAACGAAATTAACCCACAAACCAATAAATGTTTTAGTGAACTTTTATCCCTGTGGAATAAAGCAAGCAGAAAAATGCATAAGTTAGGATAATTTTGCCGCCATCATAAAGGAATCGCCCTCTAAACTTATTTAAAAAGAGGAATCGGGAACCGAACAGAAAACGAAATTAACACACAAACAAATAGCTGCATTTTTGTTACATTAAAATCAACCTTTGGAACTATTATCTTTGTTTTTGTCAAATTTTGACAAGATGATTCCATGGTGTTTATATGGTACTAGACCACCCGTGACCCGTTGGGTCAGTTTGTTATATTAGCTATGGAATTCATGTATGAGCGTAACACTTGTGGCATAAAGAAAATAGTTTTTTTTTACATAACAGAAGCATTTCTATGAAAGTATATTAAAATGAAAAAAGAATATAGATAGATTTCTATGAGTCGTTCTGTTTATTATAATTGTTTTTATTGGGGATGTAATATGTGTAAAACATATGATTCAAGTATTTGCTGTTTAAAAAACAACAAAAGGAAACACTATTTAATGTAATAGAAATGTGTGCATTTACCGATTCAGCTTTCTCGCGTACGTAACGAAAACAGAGGGAGTAGGAGTGGTGAAATCTATGAGAGGGAAAGTGGGAGGTGGTTTCGTTCACCGACCGCTAGTATGGTTGATATTAATAATGAGTGTTGTTTTTTTGTTTGTTTGTTTTTGTTTTTTAAAAGGGAGGAGTTTTTTTGAAACTGCGACAGACTTTACGAAGTCCTCCCGTTGAATGTTTTTAACCGTGAAGAAAACAAATAAACTATTTGATGAAATTAAATGAAATTGTTTAAAAAATTCCAGAATGAAAAATTTCATGCGTTCGTTAATCATAATAGAGAATAACGGAATTGGAATAACAGATTGAAGACGATGCTATTTACGCATGCGCAACCGGATGTTGAAAACCGGAAAGCTGAAAGCTGATTGCAAACATACAAGAACAATAGAGTTTTAGTATTATATAGATTACAAATTAAAGTATAATCTTTTTTTATATTTTTCCGTGAACAGCGAGGGGGCAAAAGGTAAACCTTTACCAAAATCTTTCATTTATATGAAAAGAACATTATGGAAACGAAGTTATACGATGCAATGTGTATTTGTACGTGGCAATAAAAAAAACAATGCTAAATTTACTACAGAATATGTGATCATATGACTTACAGTTTAATAAAAAAAAAATTATTATTAAAATAAAATATATCATATATTAAAATCAAATAATATATTATTATTATAAGTTACGAAGTAACAAAAAGAAGACAAAGTAAATTAATATTATTATGTTACTACAGACTCGATGGTTCAACGAAAATATGTTTTTTTTACTAAATATTCGAACACTATGTTTTGCAGTAAATGTGATGTGACCTAGGTAGTGAGTTCTCTTCTGGATCTAAATCCCAATCAAAATCAAATATTCATCAAAATAAAATACAAAAATCGAAGAAATCGAGTGAAATTTAAACCAAATTAAGAACACGAATTTTGACGCAACAGAATGTGTTATTTACCTTTTGTTAAGGAAGCTATTACGTTCAACAATGTAGGGGGAATCTTAATGTTGTTTATATATATAAGATAATAATAATAACAAAATTACATTTCCAAAAATCGGAATCGAGCTAAATTAAGATACTGTCCTTGCACACAGATAGAACTCAATAGTCATTCAGTTAGAGCTTTATAACAATAATAAATAAGATATTTTCCGGTCACTCTCTTTCTGTGTCTATCTCTGTCCGTGTCGGTCGGTCTCTCTCTCTCTCTCTCTCTCTCTCTCTCTCTCTCTCTCTCTCTCTCTCTCTCTCTCTCTCTCTCTCTCTCTCTCTCTCTCTATCATACACACATATATACACATATTTATATATAGTAGTATGAAAATATATTCATGGTAAGTAAGCAACACAGAAACGTTCGTGTTTTATTCCTGAAGCAAATCATCAGGCTAAATGCGTAGATATATGGTTTAAGGTTGATTTTATATCTAAGTAGTGTTTACTAACCATTTACATTAGTTATTATTACATCCTCCCGGGCTATTATTTTCATTTGCCAATTGTCAAACTGCTTGCAAACAAAGGCTTGACAGCCCTTTGTTTGAGAGGATGTTTCTGCTATTCACTTTAAGTGGGGAAAATCAACAGATGACACGTAAGAACTAAAGTTATTCATCTGTTCTATATATTTTGTTACCCATCGCCATTTTTAATGTATTGTTTAGTTACGGTTTTGTATTTATTTAGTTTAGTTATTTATTTATATTATTTATTTATTGAGAACTGTTGAAGTAAATGCTAAAAATGTATACGCAATATATTATATTACCTTATAATATATGATTTGTATATACATAAAATAGTAATATATACATATATATGTGTGTGGGGGGGTGATTAAATTTATAAATGCGAAAAGATTTTCATTTATCCGAACTATATTTATATCAAACCACCTTAGCTTTACTTAATTCAATGATGCAACCCAATATTTTCTTATATGCTAACAGTATTTTTAAACAGAGTCAAGGCTATACTTCATGTCCATATTTATTTATTTTTAAAGTGTTTTATAAATTCATATTCTGTGCGATTTATTTATTATTTGATTCTCCTATTTCATTATACATACGCAATAGTTTTCTTGCTATTATTATTATTATTATTATTATTATTATTATTATTATTATTATTATTATTATTATTATTAATAGTATTAGTATTATTACTATTATTATTATAAGTAGTAATATTAATTAAAGCGTTTTAATGAAAAAAGTTTAAAATTCCGAAATCATAACTTCCGTTTGAATATTTTTTGCGATTACGTTTACGCATGCGTACATTTACACATAGCAAACACTTACATTATTTTGGAATAATTTCTTTTATAAGATAGACTCTCCATAAAACACAATCACTAACAAATGTTTTCTGATAATAATTAAATATATACGTTTGTTGGTAAAATAGAAAGTATCGACTTGCTCATGGCCGCCGTTTTTGAAATCGGAAATTGAGAATCGGTGTTTACCTATTCTAAGACCGCTCCAGCAGTAAGTATTTCTACTCAATTTCAAGGTGTTTTCATCACGGGAATAATCAAAGAAATAAGAGTTCAAAAATCGTTTTTTTATCGGTAATAAATCTAATAAATATTGTTTTATTATTTACTTATAAATTCCACTATAATTACAATAAACAAAGTTGCACGTGTCAAGAGTAGGGAGATTGTACCCCAAGTTTTAGACGTCATTTTGTAAAAAAAAAAAAAAACTTTAAAAAAATAGAAGAAAGTTATTTTAGTCCAGAAATAATAAAAATAAAAATAAATCCGTATATAAAAAATTACAGTTTTTTTGTTTTTGTTTAATTTTAAATGAAAACTAACGGATGTCGATAAAGAGAACAAAAAATGGCAATTGAGTGTCACGGTACAAATTAACAGTTAAATACAAGTTGAACTTTTTTTTTATGAGGTTGTACATTTCTAAAAGTATTTTTTTAATAAAATAATTTTTTGTAATAAAACTGTTTTACTACAATTTATTTTATTAATGAAATAATTGTAAAAAAGAAAGTTCTTCCTCATTAGCATTTTAGTAAAATGCTAATGATGAAAACGTGGATTTTATACTAAAATATTTGTTTCTTCCTTTTTTGTTTTCAATAAATCTCAAATATAAATTGATAATTAACGTCAAAGAGAAAAAAGAAACAAACACAACTTTTAATTCCGCATTTAAAGTGAATATATTAAAGTAATTTATAGAAGGCAATACAATGCAGAGGTGTAACGGATAAACACGAACTGAAGCAAATTAAGACATACAACGGGGGAATAAGTTTTTCAGTTTCCACTTTTTATTAATACAATATATGTTTTATTTTTATATTACAATTTAGCTTACTTACATCAGTGCGGTTTGATGGAAGTTCCGTATAATATGATATTTCATTGCATAAGAAGATGATGACTATTCGGCAGAAAATAAAACTAAATATACCTACATTTGGACCCCTTCGCCTAGCAGCTGTGTTCTAAAATTCATAATGATCGGTTAATTAGTTTGGGAGTGAAAATCAACCGATCATTATGAATTTTAGAACAAAGCTACAAAGCGTAAGGGGTCGTTATGTGGGTTATCTTTAGTTTCCTGCAAATTAGGTAAAAGGGGGTGGAAATTCTTCGTGGAAATTCAGATACTTTCCATTTTTGTGAAATTTTAATAATATATATTAGACATCAATTAATAAATATTCCCTACATTTCAGTTTCTTTGGAGTATTTTAAAGAAGGTGTAATGGGCATAATATGGGCAGAGCTTCCCATTTGAAAAAAATCATATATTTCAGATTTGAATTAAATTCGAGACATTTTCTAGAATCAAAATTATGTAATGGATTTTGATTAAAATTCAAATCTAGACATAAGGTTTAGTATCATTATATCTTGATTTTAACTTTCGTAAGGGGGACAAAAAAGTGGTGCAAAACTGTTCTGTTCCGGGAATTAATTTTACTTGTGCTGGGACGGACATTCTTCTAGTATATATATATATATATATATATATATATATATATATATATATATATATATATATATATATATATATATATACATATATATATACATATATATATATATACATATATATATATACATATATATATATACATATATATATATATATATACATATATATATATACATATATATATATATATATATATATATATATATATATATATATATATATTTATTAATATTAAATAAAGTGTTACAACAACATCCGGACCAAGGTTTCAGATCCGAGAAAATCGGACCTTCATCAGCGGAGCCGTATAGCTTAATGAGTGAGAACAACCGCCAGGAATTTCAAAATCCTGTAGGGAATTTTGAAATTCCTGGCGGTTGTTCTCACTCATTAAGCTATACGACTCCGCTGATGAAGGTCCGATTTTCTCGGATCTGAAACCTTGGTCCGGATGTTGTTGTAACACTTTATTTAATATTAATAAATATCATGCTCTTATTAATTATTTAGTTAATTTTACTTTTGCATTAATAATTGAGCACTCTGCTGGGAAACTCTCCCAATTAAGAAATACGGTATATATATATATATATATATATATATATATATATATATATATATATATATATATATATTGACTGGGTATATGTATTTTTTAAATGATACTAACATTTGATGTTGTTCGTGCTTAACTATTATATGTGATGTTATAAGGGACAATAATGAAGAGACTTTTTGGAATAATCTAAAGTATAATAGCAAATAAAATTTTCCAAATTCTTTTGGAAACGATCGTACGCCAAATATTCGTTGCGTTTGAATTCTTGAAACTGATATAAATAATATTCTAATTTAATTTATCTCACCTTACTTCATATTCTCACTGTTTCATTTTACTTCAGTTGAAGTTTACAGAAATAAAAGGGGCCTTCACGGGGCTAATACTTGATCTCTATATGAAACATATAGATAATCGAATATTCCATGAAAGCTCTACTCTATCTTTCAAACGCTGAGTTAGTTCAGAAGTGAAGAATATTAATTTTCCTCTTGACTTCGAATCCTATGTTATTTTGAATATTTGGTCAGGGGAAGTATCCTCATGTCAGCTTGTCCTGACAACCACTTGTACAGATAACCCTTAGACACTCGAGGACAGCGTCTAGTAGGCATTCAAGTTCTCTATATATATGAGTGTGTGTGTTTCAAGAATCCAATTAATGATATCTTATTTTTCCCGGGAAGTTCCCTTTTTTTAATAGAAATGTATTTTAAGTAAAGTAACTTGCGAAATATATGAGTGGCGCTTTTAATCTTCCACAACATGTTTTGTTACATCAAGTAATACGAAAAGGGTGTAGAGGAGCCAACATCACTTATTTGGGGGACCAATTAAACCTTGACATACTCAAAGTTAAATGTTGGGTTATCGTGTTTGGACATGATTTCATCTCGTATTTGTCTTTCTTTGTGTCGCCCTACTTTTTTTTGCCCTTTCTTTTGACAGATAGAACACGAAATAAATTGGTAACTGGAGATATTCAATGTCAACAGGTCTGTGACATTCGGGACGATGGGAACAATTACCCTGAATGGCGGCAAAACCGTAAGAAAGAGTTCATTTTCTTGTTTTTTTCTTTCTTTCTTTTTTCTTCCAAAATTCGTCACAATATAAGTCGGTCGTTCGGTCTGTCAAAGTTAAAATAGAATGTTCCACGGTCTGTTATGGTTAGGTTTGAAATAGCATTTTCGTTGTTCTATTATGCGTAAGTATGAAATACCATTTCCGTTAGTCTGACATGCTTAAGCTTAAAATAGCATGTTCGTTGCTTTGTCCTTCTTAAGTTGGAAATAGCATTTTTGTTGCTCTTTCATGCTTAAGTTTGAAAAGGCATTTCTTTTTGTCTGTCACGCTTAAATTTGAAATAGCATTTTTGTTGCTCTTTCATGCTTATGTTTGAAATGGTATTTTTGTAAATCTGTGACGCTTAAATTTGAAATATCATTTTTGCTGCTCTGTCATGCTTAAATTTGAAATAGCATTTCCGTTGGTCTGTCACGCTTAAATTTAGAATAGTATTTCCGTTGGTCTGTAACGCTTAAATCTAAATAGCATTCCTGTTGCTCTGCACGTTATTATCTAAATAGCATTTCCGTTCGTCTGTCACGCTTAAATTATAAATAGCATTTATGTTGGTCTGTTACGCTTTAATTTGAAATAGCATTTTCGTTTGTCTGTAATGCTTAAATTATAAATGGTATTTTTGCAGGTGTGTTACGCTTAAATTTGAAATAGTTTTTTGTTGGTCTGTTATGCCTAAATTTTCAATAGTGTTTCCATTGGTCTGTCACCCCTAAATATGAAATAGTATTCTCGTTGGTCTGTCACGCTTTAATTTGAAATAGCATTTTTGTTTGTCTGTGACGCTTTAATTTGAAATAGCATTTTTGTTTGTTTGTCATGCTTAAATTTGAAATAGCATTTCTGTTGATCTTTCACGCTTTAATTCTAAATTACAATAATAGCATTTATGTTGCTTTGTCATGCTTTAATTTTAAATAGCATTTCCGTTTGTTTGTCAAGCTTTACTTTTAAATAGTATTTCTGTTTGTTTGTCACGCTTTAATTTGAAATAGCACTTTTGTTTGCCTGTCATGCTTTAATTTGGAATAGCATTTCCGTTCGTCTGTAACGCATAGATTTTAAATAGCATTTCCGTTCGTCTGTCACGCTTAAATTATAAATAGCATTTATGTTGGTCTGTCACACTTTAATTTGAAATAGCATTTTTGTTGCTCTTTCATGCTTAAATTTGAAATAGTATTTACGTTCGTCTCTCACGTTTAGGGTTAAAATAGATTTTCCTTCGCTAAACGCGTAGATTGAATGGGCGCATCTTAAGAATATACTTTTCGTTTTCTGTATTATTCTTTTTCTTTTTCTTTTCTTTTAAGTCGTTGCTTTTCTTTTCTTTTTCTCCCCTCTCCACCGGCTTTCGTACGAATTTCGTTTAAACGGATTTTGTCATATGTTTTAAATCACGATTAAAGTAAGGATCGTCCATCTTGTATGCTTACGAGATGAACGCCCCACGGGAAAGAGCAATTATAAAGAAGAGAAGTTTTGTTTTGTTTTCATTTAATAAAAAAAGAAAAAGAAAAAAAAAACGCAGTTCCGTTTAGAACAACTTATCGTTGTTAAATAGAATGCGGATACGTTGGAGAACTTTTTTATTTACATTTTATTATCACAGATTTTATAAAGATATAAATATGCACAAAAGAAACGGACAAGAAATTCTATGCCAAGAGAAAAATTAATACCAACCTGAAAACCTGAATAACTTAATAAATTAAGAACTTGGATCTGAGTAGAGCCAGAGGGAATATTCTCAGGCCTTATTGGAAGAAGAGTTCAGTCAGTACTGAAATCAGTGAGTACTGAAATCAGTGAGTACTGAAATCAGTCAGTACTGAAATCAGTCAGTACTGAAATCAGTCAGTACTGAAATCAGTGAGTACTGAAATCAGTCAGTACTGAAATCAGTGAGTACTGAAATCAGTCAGTACTGAAATCAGTGAGTACTGAAATCAGTCAGTACTGAATCAGTGAGTACTGAAATCAGTCAGTACTGAAATCAGTCAGTACTGAAATCAGTGAGTACTGAAATCAGTCAGTACTGAAATCAGTGAGTACTGAAATCAGTCAGTACTGAAATCAGTGAGTACTGAAATCAGTCAGTACTGAAATCAGTGAGTACTGAAATCAGTCAGTACTGAAATCAGTCAGTACTGAAATCAGTGAGTACTGAAATCAGTGAGTACTGAAATCAGTGAGTACTGAAATCAGTCAGTACTGAAATCAGTGAGTACTGAAATCAGTCAGTACTGAAATCAGTCAGTACTGAAATCAGTGAGTACTGAAATCAGTCAGTACTGAAATCAGTCAGTACTGAAATGAGTCAGTACTGAAATCAGTGAGTACTGAAATCAGAGGATCTATGAGCCACCAAAAAATGTAATAATTTGCTTTAAACGAATTTAATAAAAGTTTTTTCATGGAAGTCGCTGCAGACAAGGCATGACAAGGCATGAAGATACTTTATGTAAGGAGCTAAAAAGAACTTGAGATGATTAACGCAAAGACAGTAGATGTCTATTGACATTGGTCTTGAATAGACTAATGCTATAGGTAGCAGGAAGAGAGTTCCACAAGTTCTTGGACGGATTGTTATGCATTATTTTTAAGTATATTCCAAATTTTATCAAATTCATGAGCTGATCAGACAGCCAGGGAACATTGTACAACACTAGCGTTAGTGCGAAACGAGAAATAGAACAATATGAGATCGACTATTAAAACCGGATACAGACATTCATGTCGCAGAGTAAAGAGCGGCGTCTAAGAAGATCTAAAGCACCAAATGATTACACGCGGGCGTGCACGAAAGAAGACAAGAAGAATTGTGATACTCTCTTTCGCCTTAGCTAGAACAAGACCAACAATAATAAACTGAAAGACACAATGAATATATATATATATATATATATGATTATTTTTATTTACACAAACATGTACAAAATCTGCGACACTGTACATGTGTTAAATAATGGCCCTGTGAGGCCGGACGTATGTGTGAGAGGTCGTTTGGTTTGGCTTGCGCGATTTAATGCAGGTGAACCCGTACAACCGACTGCAAAATAAACCTGTTCTCACAGTCGGAGCTCACAGATGTTGACAGGGCCACCATATTTGACGAGACCTCAGGTCAAGGGTCAAGGTGCACCTGTACATAAAGGTTCGGTGACGTCACGGGCTTTTGTGTGTGAAACGGAGTTTTGTCAGTCGGGTTTTTGGAAGCAAGCCGAACAGACTATTTCTCTATGTAGTCCGAAATGAAAAATGGGAATTTATTTCCCTAAGCGAATACAGGCATGATATTCCTTCTTCCCCCCTCCTTGAATGGCTAAGGACTTAAGCTAGGAATTAACTACGATAGAGTAGTAATTTGGCCTCTCCCTCAACCTTAGTGAAACATCTCCAGCGGCGACAGTAACTGACGCCTGAAATAAACAAATCAAAGTGAATTTTGTTGGGAAGGTTTTTGTTGAAGACACAGCGGACGGCGATGTTCACGGCAGTACAGAAACGAAGAAAGAACTCAACCACTAGACGACATCGAGACGGCGCACCTCCACGCGACGAGGAAGAGAAGGTACGAGAAATTAAATGTATATGTAACATATCCCTTTTTGATGTTAAAAATGACCAGTTGTTGAAACATGAACATTTAAATCGAACCGAGGTTTCCACGGGTGCAGAAAGGAAGAACATATTTTTTTTTTAAAGTAATGGTAAAATTAGTGTTAAAAACCCGAGTGTTAAAAATGCCTTAACGAAAAAGTTTGAAAATGCTTCTAAACTTTCGTATTTCGAGAAGCGTTTAAGAGACTTTTCGTGGCGATAATTTTCATTGACAATGTAACACATGTCTGTGTAAATAAAAAGTATCATATATAAAAGCTCTATTTGATATTGAGCACTTTTTATAAACCCGGTTGAAATTCTTTGCATTACTACTCTGTGGATGTTTTACCTGGATGATGATGATGATGATGATGATGATGATGATGATGATGATGATATATATATATATATATATATATATATATATATATATATATATATATATATATATATATTATTTTGCTATCAATAAGTTCGAATGATTATTTCTATTCGACACAGAGGGAGTGGTATTCAAAACAAAGATGCAATGTTGTAATTTATATCATTTGCATATTTCAGACTGTTATCCTCATCTTGATTGTTATTATGTTCGAAACTATTCGACTATACTTTTATTTTGGCACGGAGTAAAGTGTCGTACTTGTTCTAATGCTACACTTTTCCTTCCTCGGTCAGTGAAGGAGAAATCCTTTTAGACTCAGGCAATTTTTATTTTTGTCCAAATCTAGAGTGTTCCTCTATGGGGTGCTGGATTTTCTCCACATTAAAAACCGACCTTGTGTCTAACTCTGCCTTCGTGTGGGTGAGTAAATAAAGACTATATTGTTTTAGTCCGTGCCATAGTCAGTCACCTTCGTACAATTTTGTAACTGAAACCGTTATTTAATCTGCGGGAATAAACTGTTCCAATTCGGCGTTCTGTGTCTTCATATACCCCCCCCCCCCCAAAAAAAAGAAATGGTTGATTTTCCATACAAACAGACAAGTCGATAAAAAATCAAAAATTAAACGTTGAAAATTTATTTCTGAATTATTAGTTATGTTGATGCAACCCAAAAAATGACTAGCGTTTAATTCATTCGAAATCTTTTATTCAATCTTTTCGTTAGAGATAAAAAGACAATGAATCCTGTTGTAGAGTGATAAAACCACCCCGCACGAACCAAATGAACTAGTCTTAAAGACGATAAATATATGTACATATTGAATTATATTGCATTCTATGCAAAGTATAAATATCTAGTTGATTGGTAATATTGTCTTCAGCATCTATTCATTCTTTTTAGCTTCGACTACGAATAACAATATAACAGATCCCGATATAACAGATCCTGACGACACTCGGCGGAATAGATACTAATACATCCAACATTAAGTTTTTGTTTGTTTGTTTTAGCATTAGATCTCATCTATCAAGGCCAAGAGCCATTCGAGAATAAGTGTTAATGACGTGAAATTATTGTCAGCCGAAAGATAAAGAACACTATGGGAGTACTAAAATTTATCAATAGCATGAGTTTGATTACTTATGGGGTCGGTTTATGACAAGTATTTGTTGCCATTGGATTTGAAGACGACTATGTTGCAATATGCAGGGAAGCGGTCACTCGGTAATGTGTTCCAAAGACAGAAATTCCTTGCAAAGAAGCTCTGTCAATGAAAATTCTGCCTAGCGCTAGGCAGATCGAGGAAGAAAGGGCAGTCTTTTTCTGTTGTGGTAGAGGACGAGTTCTTGCTGTGAATGTCTTAGAAGAATGATCCACAGATTGAAGCTCAGTCGAGCCCTTCCATATATTAATAGCGGTAACCGAGCATACCATCAAAAAACAACAAAATTGGCGCCAAAGACCAAAAGAAATTAATTAATTAAAAACAATGACAACAAAACATGAAAAAACATTAAAAAACAAATAAAAAAACAAAAAACATCAAAAAGCATCAAAATAGGCGCGAAAGAGCAAAAAAACCTTGACAAATAACATGAAAAAAGATTTTTTTAAACAAATTAAAAAAACATCGAAAAACATAAAAATTTGCGTCAAAGAGCCCAAAAAAATAAAATAAAGAAATTGACCAAAAACATGAAAAAAACATTTAAAAAACAAATAAAAAACAAAAAATATATTTTAAAAAAACATAAAAATATGCGCAAAAAAGAAAAATGTAGACAAAAAATATGAAAAAACATTTTTAAAACAAATAAAAAGTCAAAACCATAAAAAAACATCAAAATTGGCGCCAAAAAGCAACAAAAAAATTGACAAAAACCTGGAAAAAACATTTTTAAAACAAATAAAAACAAAAACAAACATGAAAAGGATCAAAATTAACGCCAAAGAGGAAAAAACATTTACAAAAAACATGAAAAAACATCAAGAAAACAAATAAAAACAAAACAAACATCGAAAACATCAAAATTGTCTCTAAAAAGCAAAAAAAGGAAAATATACAAAAAACATGAAAAAACATCAGAAAAAATCGAAAAAACAAAGAAAACATCAAAAAAAAAAAAATTGGCGGCAAAGCGAAAAAAAAAACATTGACAAAAACATGAAAAAACAAAAATTGGCGGAAAGGCGTAAAAAAAACAACCTGGTAGGATGGTATCATGACAACAGAACAGATACTACACTACCTCCACACCTCTCAAAAAAGGAGGAGGTAATGCCTGATAGGAGGGTATCATAACAACAGAACAGATACTACCCTCCGTCCACACTTCTCAAAAAAGGAGGAGGTAATGCCTGGTAGGAGGGTATAATGACAACAGAACAGTTACTATCTTCCGTCCACACCTCTCAAAAAAGAGGGGATAATTCCTGGGAGAATGGTATCATGACAATAGAGCAGATACTACACTACACTATGCCTCTGAATTGAGCATTTAAAGATAATACATTAGTTTGAAATAGTATATATTATACTATTTCATAATAAGTACAATAGTCTTAAATAGTATAGTTTTGATAGTTTTGGCTTCAGACAGACAGATAGACAGACAGACAGACAGATAGATACATAATCTCCATTATTAATAGATCTAAATGAGAACTGTACCATGATCTTGAACTATAGAGTG
This sequence comes from Sepiola atlantica, assembly GCA_963556195.1. Taxonomy (NCBI): domain Eukaryota; kingdom Metazoa; phylum Mollusca; class Cephalopoda; order Sepiida; family Sepiolidae; genus Sepiola; species Sepiola atlantica. Next base: position 98,423,762 of record OY744527.1, on the reverse strand, counting down.
CAAAACCAACTTCGAAATCTAATGGGAAATACTATTCCTTACAAACTTCACACAATAGAGACGTTGCTAGTATTTCTTTACTTTGTCGTTATTCTCATGATAGCTGCTCAGCTGAGCTCCAATTTATGGTTTCCCCTATAAGACATTCACAAAAAACTCGTCTAACTACAACCACAGTCAATAATTTCCCTTTCTCCCTCTGTATACCTAAAACTAAACGGAACTTCCATGAACAAAGTTTATTTCCAATAACTTCCAGTTCGTTGAACACAGTGTCACGGTGCTGCTTCCTGGACGACTACAACATGGTTGTTTTCTAATCCAATGTTAACAAATTCCTGTTGATCCGTCCTCTTAAACAATCGTACCCTACCCATTTAACCTATTGTGTCCCAGTCCACTCAGGGTGCTGTCCCTTTTTAACTGACAAACTCACTGACCCTTATTATCGAGTAGCTTTGGGCTTTGATAAGAGGTGACTCGTTAGTATTTGAAAATATTTTAATCGAAAGTTTGTTATTAGGTTTGGTTTTGTTGTTTTGTTCCACGGCATATCAACCATTTCGAGTTATTTAATACTGAATCCGTCATTTGGTAAAAGTTTGTAATGCCTCAAGATTTATTTTGTAGGTGTATATTTTATAAATTCATAGTATTAAAACGATATATTCTATCAGGTTGTCTGGAAAATCCGTGCTGAATTTTAAAAGGAATAAAAAGTAATAAAAAAATAACTATGTCATTAAATATTTAATCAAATGCTCATGAATTATCGATTTTTATATGTTAAACGTTTAGGCTGCTTCTCGTGTTGTGTAACGTGAGTTATTTTCGATTAATGTCTCGATTTGCTCGTCATCTCTAGAGGGTGGTCTGCTTGATATATTTAACTCATAGATTGGACCTAACAATCCGGGTAGAAGGTCCACCCTCCCAGGCTTTGTCTCCCCTCTTTGGGGAGGAGTAAGTTTATTGCTTACTGTCCGAGGCGCCCCTACCGGGGAATGCCGACGGGGCTGCCCAGGCAATTTTTTTAAATGGCCAGAGTGCTCACCTCTCGAGCGCTGGCTTTTCAAACCCCACTTTCTCGACCCGATATTGGGTCACATCTTACTTGTGGGAGTAAGATAAAACTGGCCTTGTGCCTAACTCCTGGGGAGGAGTAAATAAAATCCGGGTTAGAGTGTATATAGGCATGACTATTAAGGGGCGACACTACACTTCCCGAAACTCCTAAATCGAGACTATACTACCGGCTCTATCTTAAGATCATATCAAGGATAACGTTGAGGTAGAAAGTTGGAGCAGTTTATATGTTTAAGAAGTAATGGAAACGAGATGAAACGAAATTAAATAAAAATAATTGTAAGGTCTGGGAAAGAAGGATTTCAAACACCTTGCTCAAGGGTGTACGAAGCAGTTTCGTGTTGGCCTTTTGGGACTTTTGAATTAAATTATGTAAAAACAGGTTCATTATGCTGTCACACAGACACACAGATTCCTTAGCAATTTGACTAAGAACACAGTGTAGTATCTGTTCTGATGCTACACTTTATCTCTTCTGTCCTCGGGTTAGTAGTGAATGAGTGATCTTTCTCGACTGACGTAATTTTTATTTTTATCCCAATCTAAAGTGTCCCTTTTCGGTGATGGGGTGTTTCCGCACATTAAGAACAGACTTTGTGTCTAACTCTGCCCTCGTTGGGAGACAAGTAGTTGAAGAAATAGAATATGAAATAATGAGATTTTCGAGAATGAAATCAAGAAAGCGATCTAATGAGAATAAGTATTCAACGCACAGGTTATGTTTTATGTGGTTGAGAAGGTGAACTTTCGAACACAATTTGAGATAGAAAACTAGAAAGAAAATAAGATCAAGAGCAAGTGGGGTGATGATATCAAGCATTGGAATGTTCGATCTCAACTATTGCTTAAGAAAAGAGATCTGCTGAAAACCTTCGTGTCGGAGATAGCACATAATGATCATAACATACGGAAGTACTAACACAAAGAACATGCGCTTTCTCAGAGTATGCTTTGGTAAAAATAAAAACATAAGAGGCCGAGGAATGTCTGGTTGGAACTGGAGATGATCAAGGCAAGATTTTTGTTAGAAAGGCCATTAATAATCAACTGGCAGATTGGCATTGGTATCTGCGAGTTAAAAGAATTTGCTAAAAAAAACAAGCATTATTTAAAATGTGTAGGTATCTGAAACCGAAGTGATTCTTTTTTGTTTTGAAATTTGCAGACAAAGCATAAATTTAGATGATATATATATATATATATATATATATATATATATATATATATATATATATATATATATATATACATATATATATATATATATTCTTTGTCGTACAAAACTTTAAAATGGCATTGAAGAGACAATGAAAGGGCAGCTGACCGGTTTCGTACCTCGCTCAACAGAGTCAAATATCGAGGTATCGTATAAAAAAATATAAAAAAGATGCTATTAGAATTATAGCGAGGGAAAGGGGTGAAAAAAAAGTTCAATCAAAAAGAAACAACATTAAGCCCGAGGAGATTTTCTCTTTGCTTGCAAAGAGAAGGCCTAAAGGACTTAATATAGATTGTTTCTAGGATCTTGAGATGATAGGGAAAGTGCGACTTACTAACAATGGAGAATAAGTCGATATATATATATATATATATATATATATATATATATATATATATATATATATATATATATATACATACACATATAAGTGCGTGTGTGTTCGTAACTGAATGATTTGTAGATTTTTTTTGTAAGTATATATTTTGTAAATAAATTGTCTGTACATGATAAATTTTGATCAACTTATAGATGGAGTCTATATATATATATATATATATATATATATATATATATATATATGTATAAAATATATCTATTGTAAGTAAGTTACACAGAGGTGTCCACATTTTATTCCAGCGGGAAATCATCAAGCTAAATACATTTATCCTGATATGTTATACCCTACTACTAAGCTCTACTCACGTATTGAGCACTGTTGAAGTAAATGCTGCAAATATATACACAATATATTATATCAGCTTAGAATATTATATGTGTATTGACATGAAATAATAATTACAAAAAATATATATAACATGATGATGACATTGAGTCTGAGATGGGTATATATGCTGACGACACCACGCTCTACTCTCGTCATGTGGGCAAAACGGACGCATACATATTCGAGGCAATGAGTGACTCCTTAGAAAATAACCTCCAGTCTGTAGTGTAATGGGGTCATAAATGGATGGTAGCATTTAATACCGTAAAGACAAAGCTCCTTTCCTTCAATAACTCTTCAACCACCCACTGCCATGGCAAATCACACTCTACTAACGTTCAAACTCCTTGGCCTATCATTCACAGGTTACATGGTGCACCTTCTCCTAGTGATGTTACCTCAAGTAACAGCACTTAGCTGGATACTCTACCAGACTAGATGAATTCTTGTCCTGGAATCCGGTAAAACCATGAGACAAAAAGAAAACTAATACTGTGACATAGTTAAGTGGTCAATTCGGGAGAGGAAAATTAATGTTCTTATTAACTCAACGTTTGAGAGTTAAAGAGAACTTTAATCGAACACACAGAGATCTATGTATCTCATATAGAGATCAAGTGTTAACCCCAGGAAGGGGCTCCTTGATTTCTGAGAACTGCGACTGAAGGAAAATGAAATAAAAAAAAATGTGTATGTATGTATGATAGATGGTGAACTGTGAAAATATATTTAAATGATTGCGTTTTTGTTCTGTTATATCAAAGCCTCATAATGAGGTATCGGAAAGTCACCCCATTGTACACACTGCAATTCGCTTAGCTCGATGAAAATACACGCACAGGCAGCTGAAGCAATTTACTGAGTCAAGATTTATTTTAGTTACACATGTTCAATTCGTGTAATAGAATTTTGTGGAGTGACATGGGAACACCTCTGATCTTGTGCAATTTCTAACAAGTTCAAACAATTCACCTGCATCGGATTAATTCACGATCCACCAGAGTGAATGTTTACTTCGCCAAGGAGGTTATGTTTTGGGGCGAGTTTTGCGTTTGTTTGCGTGTTTGTTTGTTTGTTTGTTTTTGTCTGTATACAGCCTGGCGTCCACATCGCTTGAGCAAACATCATCAAACTAGGTGAAAACATCGCTCATCTTCTAGGAACAGATTTAATTTCGGGATATCGAAGTCAAAGGCAAGATCAAGGTCATGGATATTGGTAAAACACACTTTTGGCAATAACTTCGGTCCTGTTCATCAGAGAACCTCTCTACTTGGTTCCTATGTAGACAATGAAGTCCCGCATATAGCATTTGACCATTAATATCGACCTTGAAAAATACGTCATGGTCGATTTTTTTTTAAATTTTGTTCATGTATCTGATGTTCTTTGATAACAGTAACCAGCATGCAAAATATCAATCACATACAAAACATTTTTAAGTTATCGACGCTTCTATGCCATAACTTCTGTTATACTTCATACAATATTGAGAAGTATGGTCCAGATAAGACTTTGGTCCATCCTTACGTTGTCAAGTGGAAGTATGCAGTCTCACGACTGACTCGCGTTCTTGTTTATGTACTACGAGTCAAAATTAATGGACTCTAATTTTCTCCACTTCTTTTATTTCCATAGGCCATGCTCTTCCGGAGTCTATGCAACATTTTCATGAAAAAGTTTACCACGAAGAAGATGATCCTCGGCTTTTTATTCTTTATCTTCGTCAGCTGTTTTGTTTGGATGCTGGACAATATCGAACGCGAAAGATTTCGATTAAGACTTTCCAGGTACAAAACTCTTCCAAGTCGGATTGTAAAGAATCTTCCATTGCAGCGCACCTGGACAAAAAAGGATTACCGACGACCAAACACTTCTATACCTGGTGTGGTTGATGACATCTTGGCAATGGTAATCAAATTCTAATATACGTATTCCAAATGGAGATTTGGTATCTATCTGTCTGAACCGGAACTATACTCTTATTTCGATTAATATATTATTCTACTATATGTAATGCTCAATTCATGGGAGGGGGGGCAATGTAGTATATGATTGTCATTATACTATTATTCCAGGCATTACCTCCTCTTTTCCTTTTGGCGCAGGATAGTGTAGTATCTGTTCTGTTGTTATGAGACCATCTTCCCAGGCATTACCTCCATCTTTGGGGGTTAATGTAGTATATGTTATGCTATTTAGGCATTAACTCTTCATTTGAGGGTGATGTACTATATGTTCGTTCATCATGATGCAATCCTCCCAGGCATTATCTCCTCCTTGAGGAGAGCAGTGTAGTATGTGTTCGTTCGTCATGATATTATCTTCCTAGACTAGCAAAAATATGCAACCGAATGAACATATATTTGTTAGTTTTTTTTTTAATTATCAAATCCCCATCTTCAGAATAGTATATTTTGAATAATGAAAAATAGATATGTGTACACATTAGTGTAACGCATTTAAAACAAGCAAAGTGTCCAGTTTTGCTCGGGGTAGGGATACCTAGGTCAATCAGTAACCAACCACATTTTGTATTACTTGGATTATTCAAACTACTGTTCTCATCTTGGGTGTTATTCTCACAACGTTTCGGCCGATGTAACTTGAATCAAGCAACAAAACAGTCAAAAGTCTGCCTATTAGCGGACAACTCTCAACGGTGACCTAAAAAGAAAATTAGGCAAAGCGACTACCCGCATGCCAGAGCTGGTTTACGATTAAGAATTTCGGTTTAATATACGCTCTGACTAAAACAATAACAGCATTAATATACAAAGAAAAACTTTAAATCATTTAAAACCGGCTAAAAATGTGCAAGAACTTGCTGATTTCCAATATACGATTGGCTTTTCTCGGAAATCAACCATTCACAATTGATACGTAAATAGACAGGCATGTACCTTTTTACTTTGTGTCAGCTCCTGTCTTTCTCCATGTAACGTCGGTAACAGACAGGAGGGAGATGGAGATAGTGACAGAGGTCAGTCAGTCTATCAATCATCTTCTTCTCTTTTTTTAACTATATATATATAAATGAATAAATGCGAAAGTTTATTTTATTTATCACTCCTACATTGCCATCAAAACGGGTTGATGTTATTTAAATCAATAATACAACTTAATCTTTTGGAATACTCTATATTAAGTACAGGGGAAAGGCCCATCGACATTCATAGAGCTGTTTAATTAGTATAACTACTTTTTTAACGGTCTATAATTAATTCATATTTGGTATGATTCATTCGTAATTTATCGTTCTATTTGTTCCGTGTATATGCAATATTTCTGTCGCTATTTACAATAATTAATTCAAGTGATTTAATAAAAAAGGATAAATTATTAAACCTTTCTTAAAACATTTGCTGATTAACTTTCAAGGGGGTGATTTAAATTAAACTACAAAGATATCCGAGGCAAAAGTTCAAAAAGAGAAGGTGATTTAAGTTTTTATTTAACCCAAACAAGGGACATTTCCACTTAGACTTAAGGGGCTACTGAGAATTAAGGGTCATATTTATAGGGAGCCTACGTTCTTTGCAACAGATTTGGCAGCATATTCTATGTATTTGTTCCAACTCATGTTACCTGTGAATGTTAGGTCGAGGAGAAATAATAATTAATTATATATAGAGAGAGAGAAAGACAAAGACAAAGAGAGAGAGAGAGAGAGAGAAAGAGAATGAGAGAAGATAGAGAAATACTAAACCTTAATTTGCAGAACATACACACATGCTAATATAGTTCAATGTGATTTAAATAGGTGTTCAGTTAGTCAAATACGGAGCCATCATGAAAGCAGTCGCTGGTATTCACTGTGTAATCGCCTGGAAATTAATACCAGTAAAAATTCTTACGATATCATGATGCAATATCACGGCCGGTGAATGGCGACAAAACGCTGTTTTCGTACATAAAGACGAATATGCAACATACACTTATTTATTGATGTGAACAGGATCAATTCTGAAAGATGATCACAATTATTAAGAAATTGAATATTCTAAGTCGGTATATTATTATATCTCTTTCTCTCTTTGTTTAACTGATAATATCTTAATATGTTTGGATGAGACAGACGGATGGAGGGAATAGGGGTGAAAGAGAGAACAAAACTGACCTAACTATATATATATAGAGAGAGATTATCTTTCATTTATTCTTTCCATATTGTAGATATTAAGTAGTTTTAATCTTTCATAGTCACGTGGCCAATTTTCACCATCGATTCCATTTATTCTACAAGAAGGTACTTTGTAATATGTTCTTAAACAACAACAAAGAACCTTCCTTTCTTTCTCTCCCTCTTGATTCTCTCTCTCTCTCTCTCTCTCTCTCTCTCTCTCTCTCTCTCTCTGCACTAAAAATCAAACAGAGCTTCCATGAACGGAGTTTCTTTCCTAGAACATCCCGTCTGTGAAACAAGATACCATGGGGCTGCTTCCCAACCGACTAAAACATGGGCGTCTTCAAGTCTCACGTAAAACAAATACTTCTTTAGCCGTTCTCTTGGATATAATCATATGCACATTCCATCCACCATTTCCATTCCTCTCGTGGCGGCGACCATCGTCCGACTGATAATTCTTATCTTAGAGTGGCCACCGGGCCTTGATAGGCGATGACAAATCACTAAAATAAAAAGTCAATAGGCTATCTTAGTAGGAAACAATATTTTAAAGTACCCAGCACTAATTATTTACGGAGCATTCTAAAAGAGTCTTTAACTTTCGAAAGCTTTTATTATCGAAATATTTGTTTTTTGTTTTTTTTTCAGATTTCGTTATTGCCGCTTTACTACGTGTTCAATAAACTTGATAATTGTTTTATAATTAGATTTTATGTTGATTTTATGTTGATTTCTGTACCCACGAGCTGAGTTGTCGAAAGATCAAAAACCCGGTGTTGTTAGGAGTGTCGAGTCGTGAACCGAGAGGGGGACGTCACAACAGTCGATACTTTTTTATCACTATTAAATTGTATATTATTTTCATTAAAACATTGATTGATTACATACTTCTTTACAATCACAGCGTCATGAAATAGTAAAATAAAAAGTACAGTGGTCGAAAATCATAGTCGAGTGTGACTCGAAGACTCCTGTTTCATTAGCTACTCCAATGAAGTGTAGGGGGGGGGGCGTCACTCATTTTCCAGGATTACTCCACTTACCCTTGATCGTCACCTTATAACGTTGAGTGTTTAACAAGGAAGCATCAAGTACCATCAAATAAGTGTCTTATTATTCCTTTTCAAACGAGTTTACCTACCCTTCGTCAAAAATGAGGTAAAAAATTAAGCTTCGCTTGTGTTCGCACTAATATTCATATAAAATAACGTTTCATTTAGTGAAATTAAAAAAAGAAATAAGAAAGAAAGAAAACGTCTCAAACTGGAAGGTTTAAATAAAATTAAGAAAAGGAAAAGGTATAAACAGGTATAGAAAGAAAGAACAGAAAAAAGAAAGAAAACATCTCATCATGGAAATAGAGTGAGTATTTCTTTCTCAATCATTTTAAGAAAGCGCAGGGGGCGGACTTGCTATTGGTTTCCCTTCCCTTAAACACTTGGTAAGATTTCATCTGCCAGTTTTTACTCGGTAAATTTCATGTGACAGGACGGATATATATTTATTAATATATATTTATGTTTTTAAAAAAAATCAATGATTATAACTTCAGTTATGTCATAAGGAGACAAAAAAACATCAATTTTTATTATATAAATAAATAAAATGAAATATTCAAATCGCTATAATACAAATGAATACTGCAGGTGAAATTTAACTCAATGATTAAGACTTTTAAAAAATCCAACATAGTTTTTTATTTACACAGACATGTACAAAATCTGCGACACTGGCATATCGATGTTATCGATCAACAGCTATTATGAACTGAGATCTCCTCAGGCAGAGTTAGAATCCGATCTTAACCTTTCCGAATATGATCTAAGGTTAAGATCGGATTCTATATCTGCCTGATGAGATCTCAGTTTATAATAACTGTTGATCGATAACATCGACATGCCAGTGTCGCAGATTTTGTACATGTCTGTGTAAATAAAAATAATCATATATAAAAGCTCTATTTGATATTGAGCACGTTTTATAAACCCGGTTGAAATTCTTTGGATTACTACCCTGTGGATGTTTTACCTGGATTATTATTATTATTATTATTATTATTATTATTATTATTATATATATATATATATATATATATATATATATATATATATATATATATATATATATATATATATATATATACGCATTGGTCTTTATTATAGAGCGGGGAATAGGCCAATTTTGGGAATGAATACTCCAATAGTCGCTGTATTATCGGTTTGCCTGATGATTCTAATATTTGCGTGATTAATGAACCTTTTCTTTTTTGATGATTCGTGCACATAAACCTGAAATATATTTAGAATTGTGCACTCTCTTACTTTAAAACAGACATAAAAACATAGCGAAAATTGTAATTTAATCATGTAATAATAAAAATTAATTGTTTAATGCAAAAACTAATTGTTTGTTATTGAAATTCATGAGAATGTAAGAGTTTATTATTATTGAGGCATTTATTCGAAGGATTGTCTATATAAAAATAATAAGATGGTATTTCATATCGTTGTGATTCTAAATGAGTACAATATACATTTAGTATTGTTTATTTTTGTTTTGTCTTTGTTTTGGTTTCATTATTCTAATAACATCAGCATCTATACTAACATTTTAGTTCTTTACTTCATCATTAAAACGTCGAAACGTTGTGAATATATAACAACTAAAATGAGAATAGTAGTCCGAATAATCCAAATTATCAGTTCTCATCTCAAAAATTCCAAAACAACGGTTGATATGGCGTAAAACCGAACAACCAACAAACAACCAAAAGTTCCAATTTAAATACTTAGATATGCTTAATAATTTTTATCCATTTTCAGGAACCTCCTCCATATTTGGCTGATTTCAAGAATCCGTGTTGGTACGAGAAAACTCATGGGAATATCTCGAAAAGACGTTGTTTGCCGTATTTCTACTTGCTCGGGGTTGACAAATGTGCCACAACTGATTTGTTTTCCCGTATGTTAAAGCATCCGCACATCCTCTATACAAAGGCTGTGAATAGTAAAGAGACACATTGGTGGTCATGGAGACGATTTGGTAAGCAATATTTCGTAAGAATTGCTACATTAAAACTGATTTATGCTACGTGTTAAATCTAATAAGACCTGGTGCCTGATGCGGTATTCGCCATCGTCATGTCGAGCCGGCTTCCTCTAGGAAATATTATATATACAATAGGTTCTCAGTCGCATGTGTATCCTGGTCAGCGTGGGGATGATGACCTTGTTTTTTAGCAGTTCCTTGCAGGTGTTACAATATGCTAAGGGGCCCGATGAATAAATTGAGGGCAAATACAAAATCAGAGAATTATGAAATTACAATTCACATGAGTTCAGGAAAAATGTTTGGGGAAATATAATAGAAATTGGTTTGTCTATAACCAGGCAAACCTGTCGAGAACGTAAGCTACAGTTACAGAGGTCAACTAGGGTCAATATGACATGAGTGTCAACAAAATCTAGTCGAAGTCCCAGCCAGGTCCATGTAAAACGACGAGTGAAATTCAAGCTGAAGCTGAAGAGAGCCAATCAGAGTGCGTATTGACAATGTCGTCAAAATGTATCCCGGGCGTAACCGGGTGACCCTACTTATTTATAAAAAATGAATGCACAGAGTGAATTTGTCAAATTTTCAAAGTTCTTGGAGAGTTTACACGACAATTAAAATTCTTACATTACATGGTATTTAAACTTTTCAAAACATTTAATTTCAATGAATAAATCCATCATAAAATTTCCGCGCTACTCATGAACACCGGGAACTAATTTAATTTAAAATATTTTCGAAATTCACCATCATTCAGAAATCATATTTCTCGCGTTTTCGTTGATATTCTCCCATTTTTATAATAGCCGCGTTTCTGCCCCTGCTTTTTCAGCAAACGTAAAAAAAATCATTTTGATAATTAATTACTTATTAACTTAAATTTTAAGTCATTTATTCTTTATATATTCATAGTAAGTAAATAAATAATAGTAAGAACATACCTGACTTTAAAAAATCGTATTAATATATTGAAGAACTTTCGGTTAAATTACTATATTTAAACATCAAGTGCAATTATCAATAATCAACATCTATAATATTTCCTTCATCGAGGGAATTTGCGTTTTGAGTTTTTAGCTCCACTTTTTTAACTTTAATTCATTCTTTATTATTCGATTTCTTTAATTCTTTCAAACCAAAATATTTTTCAAATTGTCACACTTTATCTCTATTCATATAAAGTTAGATGTGTGTATAAGTTTGTATATGTGTTTGTATAAGAATCACTCCTAAATTAATTAATCAATCATTATGATTTTTTAAATATAGCTGCTAGATTTAATGGTTGAGGATGTGGGCTATATTTAGTCTGATTTATTTTTATGCTAAACAGGGAAAGAAGAGAGCAAACCTTTCATGAATTTCAGACACCTCTGATTTTAGAGAAATGTTAACAATAGGTATTAGACATCAATTAATATATATCACCTATATTTCAGTTTCGTTGGAGTATTTTAAAGTGTTTCAAGAGACATAATTAGGACACAACCTCCCATTTGAAAATTGAAATATTTCAGATTTGCATGATATTTAACTATAGTTATTAGACATAAATTAATCAAGATTCCCTTAATTTCAATGTTTTTCTTAAGACCCCATAAATTTTCCAGAATCAAAATCATCTAATGGATTCTGATCAAAATTAGAATAAAGTATTCTAGACATAAGGTTTAGTAACATTATATCTTGATTTTAATATTCTTAAGGGGACATAAAAGTGGCGGAAAACAGTTCTGTTCGGGAAATTAATTCTATCCGTACTGAAATGGTTATTCTTCTAGTTTCTTATAATATTCGACGACCGACTTTAAATTAATTTCTTTTAGTTTTTCGATTCGCGTGAACGTAGTTTATGAAGAATGCAATACATTGTGTTTTCTTTTGTTAGTTTTTTTGTAGAAATATTGGTGAAATAAAATACTATTAATTTTCTAACCGAATAAACAAAACGCAATAATACTTTTCTCTGAAGATTAGTATTATTTGACATTGCTTTAAAATATTATGTATTTTGGCGCCATTCTGTTCTGCTGTATGCAAAAATGGAAGCTTAAAATTATACCGTTCATGCTTGTTTGTTTTTATTTTAGACCGTTATATTATTTTGCTTAATCTTTTTATTAATTAAATTATGCTACCACTTCTCGTGTGTCTGCGTATGTTTTTCTCGTGACTGCGTGACTTACACATTGAATTTATTTTTAATTGAATGTTAATTAAAATTAATAATTGTAATAGCGTAAAACAAAACGAATAAAAAGAGAAAATATCGGGAATATGAAACGGCGTATATAAATTGAAAAGAAAGAAAGCGAAACGAAACTGAACGTAAAAAGAAGCCCGGGTAACGTCGGGTAGATACAGCTTTTGTAAAATAAACTCGAGTCAGTGGATTATGAATTCACTCCTAATGTTTTGGTGTTGAAAATAAATCAGAAAAATCCTCATTGTTTGAAAAATCGAATGTTTTGAAAACTGTTTACATCCAATAATTGTATAGAAATAAAAACGACATCACGTGAACAGTAAATAATTATCTTTTTATAAAAATTTTAATAAGTGTAAGACGGTTAAATGAAAAAAAACTGTACCGTATCATTGCAATCTATCTGTGAAAATCCTATTTATTTAAAACAAATATACGTTGGGCACATCAGTGTAGGACGATGATTAATATTTTTGGTCTATATTAGGTGAAATTTATTTTTTAAAAAAACGAAGGGATTACATGCTTATTGATGAAAGTTAGATTTTAAACAGTAAGCAAACGGAAAAGTTTTGAAAGATTTTAATTAACCAGCTGCGGCTAAGTCAGTAGACCCGATGATGATGATGATGATGATGATGATGATGATGATGATGATGATGATGATGATGATGATGATGATGATGATGATGATGATGATGATGATGATGATGATGATGATTATTTTTTGTGTTTTAAAAAAATCTTCAGTCAGTGAATTATATGTTTAAATAGCTTTTAAAATGTTATTTAGTGGTGCAAATGACATTTCTTAGTAACATAGCTGACCTACACACAAGCATAAAAACAGAAATAAATATTCATATGATAGTTAAATTAAGAAGTTGGATATCTTTCAAAATCATGACAAAATAAATAAAATACTAAAACAGAAATGAATAAAGAGAGAATTGAACGGCCAGCAACAGAAATAAATATATTTCGAAGAACGAATACATACATTCAAGACAATTAACGGGAAAATAGGTGTATAAAGAAAAGTACGTACCTGATGATAAAAGGTTAGGTAACCATTTGAAACTTTTCGTAATTTCTACCAAACGGAAATTATCGGTGAATTTATCGATTTGCATTTTACTGAAGGAAATGCCGGATTGGATATAGTAAGTAAGCAATGAACTCGACTGGAATTTAAAATTCCTATAGCAACTAACATAGACCGATAAGTTACGTAATTGGGTGGATAATAAGATTCAAATATCAATGTTTCAGATGCATTGCAATTTAATTTCAACGTGTAAAAACGTTAAATTTATATGTTATGTAAGAAGTTGTGTTTGAAGACTATGACAGTGCAGTTTTGTAGAAAACCTGTGGATACGAGGCGAAGTAAATAGAACAAACGACAATATAGAAAGGTTTTAATAATTTTCGATAATCATTTTATTTACCAACGTGGAATGTCGAATTGGGATGGTGTCCGTGTTGTTGAGTTCTTTGAATTTTCGAGGTATACCTCATCGTTAGAAAGAGAAGAAAAAAATATGTGCAATCTCGGATGAGGTGTATTTTGACCGGAAGTCGGAAGTCAATGGAGATCGTTGCATTAAATCCGCAGAAATAGCTGATTATTCTCGCAAAAAATAAATTGTGAGCTGGCATATATATATATATATATATATATATATATATATATATATATATATATATATATATATATATATATATATATATATATATATATATATATATATATATATATATATATATGGGAAATGGAAAAGGAAAAACCTAAGGATGTTTTTTTATATATTCATCAACGTTTCGTCTTTATTTTTAAGACTTCTTCAGGATGATAATATTAAGAAAAATATCACGCAAGTACATAAAAATATTGGGTTTACATGACGGGTTGATGGGAAGAAGTAGTAGCCACTGCTGGGAGCAGTAGAACCGAGGTCCGGGCTTGGTGAAGTCAGTAGCCCGGACTACGGTTCTTATAATTCAAAATGATTTTGTTTAGCTTTTAGAGTGGAGCATCAGTTTCCTATATTAATTAAATTAAAATGATCACCCACTTCTGGGCTATTTATAGGTAAGATGGTTTGATACTGGATATATGTATGTGTGTGTTAACTAAGCGTATATTATTATAGCATTTCAATGTTGTGGTGTTTTGGAGGGATTCTTTCCTACACTAAAATGAAGTGCGGAAACAATATTTGTTTTTTGTATATTCTGTTAACCATAATAAACATGAATGCCACTACCCAACCAATAACTGTAAGTCCGGGATGTTGATAATCGGACTTAGGGTCTGTGGTAAGTCATTTTTAACTGCATTTAATAAATGTAACACCAATAGAAACTCATGGTTCTGCCATTTTGGATTTTTACTGTACCCGAAGGAGTGAGTATCGACGAAATCTTATATTGAAATAAAAAGACGTTTAAAAACTTTCATAAGTTTAAAACTATGCAGGTCGGTAGAAAAATTTAGTCGATTAAAAAGTTTGGAAAATAATGCTGAAATCTAATTCACTCTGAATAATTTACGTGACTGAAATAGGATTTAACAAAACGATTTTTTCTTTGCTCTTAAACCAAATAAACACAGTATTATTCTTGATATTTTATTGACGATGAGCATTTTTATCCCCATTCATATTGAAAAGTCCGTGATTTTCTGCTCATGTCGCGAATGTAATTGTTCAAAAATGAAAAAAACAATTTGCTCGAATTGCTAAACTGCAGTAGTGGCAAAATATTTTAGGGAGTAAACTATGACAGTGTGATAGTAAAGATTTACTTCTGAAATAGTTTGAATGTTCAAACATAATCGCCTATATAAGAAGAATCTTTATTTTTACGAAAATAAATTCGCCGAAATCGGAAGAAAACGAAAACATTAATATACCCCCACCAATTAGATGGAATGTTCAACTGGTCTAAATAAAGTTTTGAGAATGAAAAGATGTATTACTTATTTTTATGAGTCGTACTTTAACTGGCCGAAATTACCCCGTTCAATGTTTTAAAATCGTTCATGAAGTAGTTGATATTCAGAGCCCCAAAAACTAAAAAGACGCTGAAACATTACACTGATATTTTGACATTACATGATTAGTATTCCATATACTAACGTAAAATATGAAGAAGTCATTATGTGCGTGGATTGGAGAAAGAAAGAAAATCTTCTGGTTCGTATTTTCTGTAATAAGAGAAGAAATCATTAGAATAAGTATTTGGACGGAGTAACTAAGCATTAGTTTATAATGATTATTTAAAAACGTGGGAAAATACCATACGATGTATTCATTATCGTCGCCATGTTGTCAAAATGGATTATGCCTGTCTGTGTGATGGTTTTTAAATTATTTCTGTGTATCGTAATGTAATAATATAATGGATAAAAAATGAAAGAATACTATTTTGTAATGTGTTAATTTACCGGTGATTTGTGAAAATTTTGTCTATTTAAAGAAATCACACGGTGTTGTATGTGGAACGAGTAGTAGAAAACATAGAGGGGGTAATAGGGCGAGCTATCTCCTCTTTGTAAGTTATTTTTGTGCAAGTAAGTTTTCCAGGATAAAATGTAATAATTAGAGAATGGATTTTAGTAACTTTATCTTTTGTAGGAACACACAGGGGGGACCGGGTAGTTTGCAAAGCGGATCAGTTTAGCTTGTGATGCAGTTGATTATTTTTCTAGTGTAGTCAAAGTTACAGGGAAAAACGAATCTACTTTATATAGAAGATGAAAGCCTAATTCTCCAAAATAATTTTTTTAAGTTTATTGAATTGTTCTTACAAAGTATTAAAAATGTTCAACACATTTGTGATATTTTATTTTTAGCTATTTACACATTTGAACCTTCGCTCGTGTTTAACTATTATACACGTTTTTCTCTTTTACAGGTTACGATGTATTTGTAAACAACGCAAAAGTCCAACATTTCGAAGATTACTTGAATATTTTTGATCCCACGTCCGAAAGATTGAATGGGACACAAGTATTTGGTAAGGAACATATTTTATTATTATTATTAGTAGTAGTAGTAGTAGTAGTAGTAGTAGTAGTAGTAGTAGTAGTCTCAACTTTTGGATGTTTTACTTGGATTTATGTTCTGAACATCTAATCAATTCCCCTGACTTTAAACATTCAAGCTGTATCTTAACACTTTCGCTGTTTCTAACAGGCAAGCGCTTTGCAGTTTTGAAAATTAAATTGTCTCGTCAATCTGTTCAAGCTATTTATGGTGGCTTTTAGTTATGGTTCCAACCGTTCCAATTACTTCTTTACGTTCCCGTAGTTTAACTAATTCCGATTTTATATATTGATATTTATTTCCTGTTATTTCTCCTGCACTCTGTTATCAAAGGGACAAGCTATGTCAATGATCAAGCAAGTTCTCTTGTTTTAGTTTAGACAGATTCAGGCGAGGTTTGAATGTTCAAGAATCTTATCAGTTTTTATGCGCATGTCCCAAAGAAGTTTTACATTGTCTTCCTCCTGTACCACATGTGGCTTATGCTCATACCACTTCTCATTGTGATCCAATTCATAGAGCTTGCATATATTCCAGTGTAGTACCTGAGCGACTTTGTTTTGTCCCCATTTTTATATTGATGTTGTTCTAACATATAACATTCTGATACAATATAAGCAAAGGTGTATTCTTTTACATTACACAATTTGCACATCGGTGATTCTGAAGTTTTATCAATGTAGTGTTTGATGGACCTAGTGCGTATGGCTTGTTCTGTGGCTGCCATTTTCTTTTAGTAGATCTTTTGATATCACCTCTGGCCAACCAGTTCCAGTTGTCATTATCTTTAAATTCAATATGTTTTAAGAATACACCGTTTAGTTTCTTTTCTAGCTAATTTCCCCTCATTTCTTGTAACCTTTGATTCATTTTCGCCCCAGTTCTTATTATTTCTTCCCTTTTTACTTCATGAAGAAAAATCTCATTACTTTCATAAATTTTCTTAGATATACAACCTTCTTCTATATTGAATACATCTTAAACACTAAGTAAACATTGACCGCCTTTTTTTCTATGCAGATCCAATCGATCTGCATCTCTTTTCTTTGCAAAAGATCCATAAATTGTAAGCATTTTCTTTGTTTTGGTTTCCAAACCTTTTTATTCATCTACATTCCAGTTAAGTGTACTAGCAGTATATAGGATGATACTTACTGCTTTGGCATTGATTTCATAGATTTTATTCCAACAGCAACACTCATTATCAGATTTGTTGTTGGTAGTTCAAGGCCATCAGAGTGGACGAGTTTACCTCTTTTAATGACAAGAATAGCAATTTTGGTGCTGCCAAATTCATTCGTATGTCGTTATAAAATAATCTGACCGTATTCATTGAGACGTCAAGTTGGTTTTCATTCTTTCCAAAACCTTTAAGGTCGTCCATTAATAGTAAGTGGATGACTGTAGGAAGTCCTTTCCAAAGTCCATATTCCGCCTTCAGATTTCGTAAGAGAAGTGTCATCGGTATCAAATTGATGACAAAAAGCAAACGGGAAAGGCTATCGCCCTGACAAATCCCTCTCTTGATTTTCACTCCTCCTGAAGTTAAATTGGTTTCCTAATTCTTCATACTATTCTTTAAAGCAGTTTGAATGTTGGAAGCTATTCCGAAAATTCCCAAGCATTCGTATATCCATTAATGAGGCACCATGTCAAATACCTTTTTATCATATACCCACTCTATGACAAGGTTAGTAGTTCTTTGTTTGCAGTTTCTAAGGATCATGTTATCGATCAGAAACTGATCATTGGTGCCATGTGATCTTTTTCGGCAGCATTTCTGTTCTTCAGGCAACAAATGGGTTTGTTCAAAACGAGCATAGATGCTTTTAGACGATATGCTAGTGAAAAGTTTCGACATAACTGAGAGGCAAGTGATTCATCTTATGTTTGTCACTTCATACCCGTTTGTCTTATCTTTCATGATCAAGACTGTAATTCCCTATGTTAGCCACTTAGGGAGTCTACCTTTTGTCAAACAGTCATTTAGCATTGCTGCAAAAGGTTAGTGAAGAGCCGGAAGGTTTTTAAATCAGTATCCCGGGACTCCATCGGGTCAGGGTGCTTTCCAATTTTAAAGTTTTTAACCCTCTTTTTTAGCATCTCAACGGTCACTGTTATGATTGTTTGTCGTTCTACTCTAGAGAAAACCTCCCTTTCAATATATTTGATCCATTCTACATCATCTTGATGTTTTACTTCTTTTTCCAAATGCCTTTGGTCAGCATCAGGTATAATGTCATTCCCTCTTTAAATGTCTTCTAGTTGTCAGAAAAATAATTTCTGTTTCTTTTTCTGTTTTTGCCAATACTGCTCAATTTTGTCGTTGTAACGTTTAATGTTGGCAGTTTTAGCTACAACGTGCTGTTTCGGTTCTTCAATTACACATGCTATGAAAAACTATTTTTGGTGTTGTTTTTTGTTTTTATTTCCAAACGACCGACGCCTCTGTTTGAAGCGAGATCAACCGATGTTATGAAAAAATATTTTTGTTGTTTTTGTTTTTCGTTCAAACCAACTGACGCAAGCGAATCTACCCGTTACGTTTTCATTCTCAAATCTTTTGTGGGAGCACATTAAACTCTTTTACGCGTGTGTATGGGTGTACACTTATTCATTAGTATCTTTACCTCTATTTTTCAAGCGAAAGCGACAAATGTCTGAAATGTCAATTTGAAATACCTTAGATTCTCTTTGTCGTTTTTTCTTCTTCCTTTTCTCCATTGTTGCTCACTGACGTTGCCTTGATTCTCTTAGTCGTTTCTTTCTTTTGTCGCCGTCACCTTGACGCTTACTGGCTTTTCTTTCTCTGCATGGCCATTGATCGTCTTCAGTGGAGCTAAATAATTAAAAAAAATTCTGTGCAAAAAGAAGACTCGACGACTTTCGCTTGGAGTTCTTATAGGTTTTATTCGTGAGAAATATAAGTTATATGAGAGAGAGACTAAATTTGTCTGAACTAGTTGGCTAATTTATACACTTGTGAACGGTTTGGTATATTACTTATTTTATTTGGAGATAAATTGATGAACGCGACGAACAGACATCTTGGGAGGGCATATATTGGCCTTACAGCTATTTTAACTTTTGCAAAGTCTTACAGTATATTATTTGACGTCCGCCAAGCTTAGCTTCCATACGGATACATTCTAAAACCCTTGTTTTCTGTCAATTCGACAAACGTGACGTCATCTCGACTCATAGCTCTTTGTTTTCTAACCTTTTTAATCTCATACTTTGTGTTTTGACCTCCAGGTCACCTATCTGATGATTCAGTCTCTGGGACAATTCATTTCACACGGTCTGTGTCATTTCAACCTGTACTTTGCTCGACATTGGGCCCTCCATAATGTAACACACCGATGCTATTATTATTATTATTATTATTATTATTATTATTATTATTACCTCCGCCAAGGAATTTATGTTTTCGGTCGAGATTGTTGGTTTGTCCCTATGCTTGTTTGTTCAGACTTGTGTAAACATCGCTGGACCAATCGTCGCACACCTTCGTCAAAATATCGTTCATGATCTTAGAATTGATTACATTTGGGGATATCAAGGTGAAGGTCAGGGAAAAAGTGAAAGTCACGCTTTTGGCGATAACTTCCGTTCTGTTCACCATAGACACTCGCTACTTGGCCCATATGATAGCCAATAAAATCCCGCATCTTATATAATATTGAAAAGTTCAGTCATGGTCAAAATATTTCCAGAATTTCAACTTGCGATTTTTCCAAATTGGATGTATAGATCTGATACTCTTTGATAACAGTTACAACTATGCAAAATTTTAGCCTGATTAGATGAATAGTTTTTGAGTTATCGTGGCATAACTTCGGGAATACTCCATACAGTATGGAGAAGTAATTCCCATATAAGACTTTGTCCCATCCTTATGTTGCTAGGCTCACAGCGGACTTATGTTATTGTTCTTGATCTAGTTCTTGTTCTTCTAATTATTATTATTATTATTATTATTATTATTATTATTATTATTATTATCATCATTATCATTATTTCAAACACAGGTGATGGAAGCCCAACATATTTCTGGGACTTTACGGGTTGGCCATTAATTCCACAAAACAAAGGTCTAAAATCTCCACGTTTTCTTACTCCTCATTGCATAAAACATTTGACACCAAACGCCAAGTTCATTATCATCTTGAGGAATCCAGTTGAAAGGTGCGTACTATTTTTTATACTTCTAGTTGTTATTTTGATTTGCTTAACATTATATATATATATATATATATATATATATATATATATATATATATATATGTATATATATAGTCATCTGTTTCGCTGTTTCACAGCTCATCAGTGCGGCTAGACCAGTTAGTGCCTCAAGCCTGCATTCTAACCCCTACGCTATCATGCGACATTGACTGAATGTAAGATATATCTCAATGTAAACATTGCAATTGCCGTGGATCGAATTAGTTTTACCTAATGAGTTATGCCTTTAAGCTAATGGCAGTTGGCGATATCCTTACAAATTAAGCTCTACCATATATAATGTTAGTTTAGATCAATATAATTTGAACATTGTTCTAAGAATTCAAAACCTACAAGCATTCGGCGTACGATCGTTTCTGGAAAAAATGCATTGTTAACTTTTGATAAAGCCTTCATGAAACGTTAAGATTCTTTCAGTTCTCTGTCAAGTTCCAATAATAATACTAATAATTATTATTATTATTATTATTATTATTATTATTTGTACTCACTAGGAGTTCTCACACAGATCATCGTCAGTGATTGCTCACCGACAACAACCAGTGGTATTTCCTGGAGTCTGAGTGACAACAAGTCTCCCCAAACTTCTAGTGTTCTTCACCTCTTTTCGATAACGATGCGGTATCGCAACAGTCTCTTACCATATTATTATTATTATTATTATTATTATTATTATTATTATTATTGTATTTGTTTTTAGTTGCCTCGTAATCAATCAGCTATAGTTGGTATGTGTCAAATAAATCGCCCTCAATGACTTAAATCAACACCTTGACTAAAATATCATCCTCATACTATCAAATATATAATAGTTTTGGTATATAATAATATATGTTATATGATGCGCCAAATGAGTAACGTGTCAAGCGCCACTTTTTAAAAAGTGAGTAAACCGCATGTAAAGTTTCACATTAAAACTATAACGAACGAATAACGATATTTGTGTGGGTTTTTTTAATGGAGCGGAAAGCATGTACTTTCATGTTGTCTTACTGTCATGGCCAAAATAAATGGCATTTGTAGTATCTGTTCTGTTATCATGAGACCATCCCCCAGACATCACTTTCTCCTTTAGGGGTAGTGTAATATATGTTCTGTTGTCATGAAACCATCCTACTAGGCATTACACTTACATTATATATACTAGCAAGAATATGCGACTAAAAGGGAGCAGATATTTGCTAGTTTTTTCAATGAAATTTAAAACAAAATTATTTAAGCTAAATAAGGAAGAAAGACTTTTTTATTTATTTTTATCTACAATTTATTCGTAAAACTATTGATTATATATTTTCAGGAATTCTCACAAAATATTCTTTTTTTTTTCGTATAGATTGTATTCGGATTATCTGTTCCTGATTCGAAATAATCCCTCCCCGGAAAAGTTTCATGCAGGTGTTTTGTTAGCCATGGAAAAATTGAGTGACTGCGAAAAGATCTACAGCACCCGCTTGTGTTTGTTCAACAAAACATTGCACATGCAGACTTACGTAAGTTCCTGAGTTGGTGTCAAAACTCTAAAAAAAGATCTAGAGATGGGAAGAAACTATACTTTTCTAGTGACACGTGGTGCAACGGATAAAGGCGCTAAGTAATAATCGGTTCTAATTTACAGACTTCTGAGGGTTAAATGTTCAATGCTCAGTACATGCGATACTAAAAGTATAATCAAGAATTATTTCAGACTTCTACCCGGTTATGGCTGACAGAATGAGAACAACCTACCCCACGTAGGTTAAATAAACGGTTCAGTTCTAAATTCCGTAAAGATCTTACAAGTTAAACACAAAGATTCCCGAGTTCGACAAGACGCACCTGAAGAAGGTAGAAAGTTACATCGACGGAAACAGTGTGAGAATAACATCCATGGTGAGAATAAAAGTCCGAATAATCTAAATAATACACACTATACTTCTAGTATAAGGCTGTGCGTATTTGGGTTAACTATGAAATGGGTTATGCTGGATCTAGTATGGTCATTTACGAACTAATACTGTTGGGAAAAGTATGAGCCAGCAATTTTCACTCTCCAGCTATGGGTAAAATTGCAATTCTCGTTCAATTAATCGTATATACTTAATCGTTTACAATAGGAAGTGAGTTTCGGTATGAAATAACCCAAACCAAACGGAAATTCCATGAACAGAGTTTCTTTCCAATAACTTTCCATCTGTGCAACACAATATCACGGGACTGCTTTCCAGCTGACTACATGATCGTTTTCAAGTTCAATGTTACGAACACTTGTCGAGCCGTCCTCATAAGTAACCAAATTCTGCCCATTCCACCCATTGTTTCCAATTCCTCTCATAGTATTGTTGATCCTCCAACTGACAATCTCATTAACCCTTACCCTCGAGTGGCTTTTGGCCTTGGTGACTCATTGGTATTTTTAAAATAGGCATAAAACAAAAACAAAAAACAAAACCTAGTACATACACAGACACGTATACGCAGACAAATACATTACTAGACACTTACACATACACACTTAAAGGGACAGGGGATGGGAGAGAGGAACTCAAGACAAGAATACCGTCCCTATTTAATTACCTCCCCACGATACCAAATTTAGACACACGGTCGGTATTTAATGTGGGGAACCCCCGGCTCTCTAGAAGGGGTTCTCAGAACGGTAACAAAAATGCCTGTAGAGTCCTGACGGTGGATGTATTGCCTGCCGTGAAAGATCACAACTCACAATAAATCCATCTACTTTCTGGAGGGGATAATGCCTGGGCAGAATTATTTACTTGTCTGCCAAAAAGCAAGGTTAGACACAGAATCAGTCTATAGTCGGAATCAAGCTCCCAAAAAAAGGGAGCACTAGTTCATCAGGTTGGCCACAAAGTGGCTGTCTTCGTGACCAACCAGAATAAGAAAGGACAATTAAAAGCTTTTTACTCTAATGAGTCGTCACTTATCAAAACCAGAGGATAATAGTTAATGAAATCGTCAATTAGACGATGAACAACATCATGAGAGGATTGGTGGAATAAAGGGACAGAATTAGAGTATTTAACAGGACGGCTCAACAAGTATTTGTTGACATTGGACTTGAAAACGCTCACGTTGTAATCAGTTGGGAAGCAGCCCTGTGGTATTATGTTCCACAGACGGTAAGTTCTAGGAAATAAACTTTGTTCATGGAAGTTCCGTCCGGTTTTAGGTACACACAGAGAAAGAAAGGAAAGTTCTTTGCAGTGGTAGTAACTAGACGAGTTCTTGCTGTAAATATTTTACAGAAGGGACTAGAGTTCGGAGCTCAGTCGAGAACCTACCATGATCCTAGGCATTTTTCGTGCCTAACCGCCCGGCAAGTAGGTAAATAATATGATCTTAAGTATATATGATGCAACTAGCTCGGTCGGAGAAATTGGTCTGCAAAATGAAATAAATTGTTGTTGCTAATATCCGACGTGCCCATGTGCATCTATCTATTATAAACCAGCTTCGGTCACGATGGGTTAAGACTGACCAATACCATCATCAATTTTCCTGCTGAAGAGCAGTGTCCACTTGAGGTTCCGTGGTTCATTGCAGCTTGACGTGTAAACAGTTTGGAATCCGATTGTATCAGCAGCATCCGCTAGAGTTCTCAGTCATCAATATTAAAATCGGATACAAATTTTCTCAATCAGTTACTTGAGGTGAAATTGTGTACAATGTACTTTAGATGGTGAAACCATTGGAAAAAAAATAAGCACTTTACTAATAACATTAAAATCATCCCAGGCACTACGTCCTCCTTTTTTATTGAGGTAGTGTAGTATCTGTTCTGATGCCATGCGACTAACCTCTCAGACATTCCCTCCTTTTTTTTCTTTTTTTTTTTTGGGGGGGGGGGTAGCGGTAGTGTAGTATTACTAATTGAGATTTGGTATCTGTCTGAAGACGAAACTATACTAATACTTCTATTCATTGTACTATAGTACTATCTTTCAATTTTCAATTCAGTTTACTATACTATTTCGGACTAATGTACTATCTTTCAATTCTCAATTCAATACCTTCTCATTTGGGGGGGGGTGTAGTATATGTTCGTTCGTCATGTACCATCTTCCCAGGCATTCTCTCTTACGTTTTGTGGGGAGACGAGGGTAATGTAGTATCTCTCTGTGGTCATTCGACCATCCACCCAGGCATTACCTCTTCCTTTTGTGGGAGGGAGATAATGTAGTATCGTTTCTGTTGCCGTGAGATCATCCCCAGGCATTATCTTTTCCTTTGGAGGTAGTGTAGTATATGTTCGTTCGTCATGATACCATCCTACCAGGTATTACCTCCTCTTTTTGTGGGGGGGTGTAGTATATGTTCGTTAGTCGCATATTTTTGCTAATTAAGATAACTGTAAAATAAAGGACAAGGAATGTCTGCTTCAATTTTAAGAGTATTTAAAACTAGATATGAAATTACAATGATGGTTCTGTTAAAATAAGTAGTTCGAATTATTTTGGGTATATTGTTTTCCACAGTGATCCTTAATTGATGGGCACTCGATTTAATTGGTGGAAAGAATTCAGAAAATCTTCATTAGAAAAATTTGTTGGCTTGAATAGGTCAAATTACTGTGAAAAACTTTTTTTAAAAACTCCGAAAGTCTAGAAAGGGTAATAGAACGAACCCGCCTATGTTCTCAAATCCTTGAGCGGACATGTTTCAACCCCAGGATTTATTGTAATAAATAATGATAGGATATCAAACTCCAAATAAAACGAAAGGGACGTGCTGTCTTAAACAGTGTTTTTGATAGCAACTTAGTTTCCCCGGGGCGGTAGACTTTTAATGTATTACCGAAAGAAAAGAAAATTCAAAAGAGAATATGATACCCTTGCTTTTATAAAAAAAAAAAACTTGACACATTTCTTTCAAATCAGCTCCATCTATAAGATTGTGTTCGGATTTTTAAATCACAATAGCTCAATTATTCATCAAGTCTAGCTTGCTCAAAATAATTTTCAAATACCCATTTGAATACATCGTTTTTACAAGTTATATATGATTTCTTTCTCGCGGCAATTTTCCATTACAAATCCATAAAGAACTGAATCCTAAAGAAGATGATTGAATCAGTTAGACCAGGGGTTCCCAACTTTATTTTGCTTGTGACCTCCGTGAGAGCAATTTTATCATCCTTGAACATCATATATGCATATATCACTTTTTATACAAATATTTGTTTCTAGGTTAATAAAAATTAACAATGAGTCAATTTCGTTATATTTATAATATAAAATACAAATACAAATCTTGAAAATTTTAATAAGCACGCATACATCTCCTAATAAATAAAACAAAATAAATAGAAACCTTTTTTGTGCCTCCCACCTTAAAGCTTCTGTGGGATCCTGGAATTCATGTAGACCACGGTTGGGAATCCCTGTGTTAGACAATTATTACTTTTCTATTGTGAAATAGATCTCTATCTTATCTTTTGCGTAAAAATCTACAATATTCGTTGCACTGAAAATGTGTGTTGTGTCTACATTGCGAGCCGGTTCACCGCGTGGGGTCCAGTAGACGCCACTATGTGGAAGTACCAAACATATCTGCATATAGAAAAGTCGCTTACTATTTATATGCTTTTTCTCATCATTATCCGTGGTCCTGGGCACGACATTAAACTGGCTCAGGCACACTTGGGCAAGGTTTTCATCCCAACTGATTCCCCGCAGATTATAACCAGAACCGTCCCTACACATATTCATACTTGGTCCTGAAAATCATTTCATCTCATTAACATTATCCTCGAATGGCATCTGGCCTCGGTAAGCAGTGACTATTTTTTAGTAAAAAAAAACAAAACAAAAACAAAGCATCAACAACAATCTAACACACCTTAATTTATACTTCCAATCAATATCAACTTTTTTAATTTTTATTTTCAGTTTTTTCTATGTATCCTTCTTCCCAACTCTATCAACTACTAAAACTCTGTTTTCCTCAAACCGGTTCTGGGTATGACCGTAAACTACATCCAGTGGTGAGGCACCAATTGGAAACTTTAGAGCGTGGTGTCACTCCCTTAGTTGCCAATATTCCCGGAGTTATAGTACTTGTAAGAGTCCAATCTATTAGTTCAATAAAATCTATTGTTTGTACGAAATAAATGCCTACAAAACAAAGTAATCCATAAATATATGAAGATATATATGTGATACTATGGACTGCCCCCCAGCCAAGAACCCGGACAATGAGAGGAAATGATTTACCAAGACACAAAGGCGATCGGAAGTAGGATGGGTAATCAGCTGAGAGTGACCGATAGAGCCTCTTATTTTCCGCTTGTCAGTCACTCTGAGTCAAAAACGAGACGTTTAGGATTTCCGGTCCTGAGTTAATATATTTAGGAATCAGAGTTGGTCTCTGTTAGTTTGAGTATGTGGCAGTTTGAGGCTGGTGGCGGCTCGGTGAGATCCACCGAGAGGTTTCGTCCCAAGGCAGATGGGGTTAGACCCGAGTAAGGCAAGGGAGATTGCAGATTGGCGCAGACACGATATGATCTGACTTCAACCGGCTAACAATGATGGCTCGAACGACAACTATTTAATAGACAACGTTTGGTGGTTCTTTTTCCACACTGACGGTATCACACACACTCAGAACACAACTGATTTATACACAATGTAACAGAGTTTGTGTTCTCTCTTTTGAGTCTGCGTTACTTTTATTTTTTGTACTTGTAAACCAGTGCTTGTGTCCTCGGCGGTCGCCAGAGGGAAAGACAACACGGCCAGAACGAAAGATGAAGACGAACAAAAAACCACGGCACACAAGCGTTGGAGTCGGCGATTATCGAGAGACGGGCATAGTTCTACATATAGCATCATCAATGGAAATGGAAATCTACCTTTAGAGTTGTCATTCCAAAGCTTAGATGCAGAAGATGTACCGCAGAAGATGTACCGTCGTCGCTGTCGTCTCAACAGAAGAAAAGCAGCATTCTCTGTCCGTGTTTCTGCTCCATGGAATAGCCTGCCAAAAGAGGGTGTAATAATGTATGCTATATCCAGGTTTAAAGTCGCCTTCAACAAACATTCACACTGTATATAGATTAAATGTCTTCTGTCTTTTTATCTGCTTGATTTGATTGATTTATTGATATTTAGAACGAAGCATACAAACTTTTATCAAAATGACTGAATTCAGCATTAAATAACCCCCCAAAAAAGCTGATATGCCGTAAAGAAAAACAACTAAACCAACCATTATGCCTATTATCTCGTGCTATCGGTTTGTCACGCTTGATTCGATTTCAATAACTCTTAATATTTTACAAACTACGCAACCAAAGTTTATAGGAAATTGGTATGTCGCCTGAATCCTGAATATGCACCTGAATATGCACCTAAAATTGAGGTTGGATTGACTCAAGAGTTTTATAAATGCATTTTTAAATCTAATTAAAATTTCTAAATGTTCTACGTTATCGCTGTTCTTTATCCGATCTACTAACTTGTTTCAAAATAAATTACTTTATTAGTAAAAAAAAAAAAAAAATACAGTTAGAAATGCCACTAATTGTTTTTTGTCTGCGATAAACTACGAAACTAATTATTATGAATTTTAAAAACCCCAGCTGGTAGAGTTGTGGGTGAGTAAAGTGGGCTATATTTAGCTTGGTGTAGTTTTATACAAATGGGACAAAAGGAGACTGGAAGCCCTTTGTAAAAATTCAGATACTAACAATGTTGTTGAAATTTAAACCATAAATATTAACATTAATTAATAAATATTCCCAAAGATTCGGTTCTGTTAGGGTATTTTAAAAGAGTGTTAGGAACCTTATATGGACACAACCTTTCATGTGAAAAGTCAAATATTTCAGAATTGCATTAAAGTTGATCCATAGTCATTAGACACCGATGAAGTAAGATTCCCTGAATTTAAATATCTTCTTAAAAAAACTCTTAAGCTTAAGGTCTAAATTTTAGACATTTTTATAAACTTAAAAGCATTTAATTGATTTTGATCAAAATTGGAATAAGCTTATAAACGGTAGGTCTAGTAGCATACATACCTTTATTTTAATCTTCTTACGGAGACATAAAAGTGGTGCAAAATTTTTCTGATCAGTGAATTAATTTTAGTATTAACTAGAAAAATACCCGCCCTGTGACGGGTATTTTGCTAGTTTAATATGCATTCGATTATTCATAAATTCAGCACCTACTAATTACATTCTTACATAGTAAGTAGATTTTCCTGTTACATTTTCATTTCCAAGTATCTTCCCAATTTATTTACATAGTTTTATCTGTCCTCTGTCAAAAATGATGGGAAAATATGCTTCGCAAGTGTTCACTAGTTATCTAGATATATTACTAAAATATTCACATGAAATCATAGAATTACGTCAGAAATTTCATTTTTCATATATAATTCATTATAATTTCTGATGACTTAAAGAAATAAAAACACCTACCGTTGACTTTTTTTTATTTAGAGTGATGATTTCTTTCCTAATTCATTTCAAACGGTTGGGGGTTGTCTGACTTGCTATTTTCTTTTTAATGTAAATGTTTTTAATGTTTTTTTTTATTTCAATAAGATATGACTGAACAAACGCAAGTTAAAAAAAAAACAGGAGGCATTTCTGATGACCTAAAGAAAAAATACCAACCATGACTATGCTGGGGATTTTTTAAATTTTAGTTTTCCTTTAATTTCTTCCTTTGCTTATTGAGATGTAGATACGGCTAGACATTTAAAACATGACGACGAACAGTAAAAAAAAAAGTCAAAGCTGTTAGCGGAAGTATAAATTGTTAAAAATAAACAACGAAAGAGTGGAGGATATCTACTATTTTGTTAGACTGACAGATTGAATGTCCGCATTTTAAGAATAGTCGTCTTTGTTTTTGTAAAAATTAGTCATTAATTGTTTCCAACTTCATTTTATTTTCATTTCAGGTACGTCTATTTGTCGGAATGTACGGCGATTATCTAATGGAATGGTTAAAGGTATTTCCCATGTACCAATTCCTGATAATCAAAACGGAAGAATATAAAAATGATATTCCAGACCACCTCAAAAAGATATTTAAATTCCTTGAACTTGGTAAGTTTCTACGGTATCATTGTCGACCTTTACATACCCAAAGTGATAAATTGAAACAAAAAAGATTAAACATGACACAGGGTGTCATTGAAAGCTTCCAAGTGTATTCAATACATTACAAAAGGAAAATAACAGTTACACTAAAATAGCTAAGATACACGATCTATTTACGTTTTCTGTCAGAGTTTTCAATAAATATTAATATTTGAAGTTTTAACTTGTTTCAAAATAAATTACTTTATTAGTAAAAAACAAAATAAAAATAGTTTATCGATCTAATAGTTTAAATATGTCTGATTGAGGGGCAATATATTTTTTAATGTCCACTACAGTTAGAAATGCCACTAATTGTTTTTTTTGTCTGCGATAAACTACGAAACTAATTAACCGATCATTATGAATTTTAGAAAACCCAGCTGGTAGAGTTGTGGGTGAGGAAGGTGGGCTATATTTAGCTCGATGTAGTTCTATGCAAAGAGGAGAAAAGGAACTGGAAGGCCTTTATGAAAATTCAGATACCAACAATGTTGTTGAAATTTAAACCATAAATATGAACA
>OY744527.1:98188429-98388429 GCA_963556195.1 Sepiola atlantica | reverse complement strand
CAGGCATTTGAATAGGAGTAGGAGGATCCACCTGTCAATTTTATATGATATATCGGCTAACTTTCAACTTGGTGATTATGGAGAACATGAAAAATAGATAGAATATATTATATTTGCTCTCATGCGTGGGTTGAGCTTTTTAATACGAGAACATAACGGTTTCCAGCGAACGTAAAATTTGAATAGAGTTCTCCCAAATCGCAATATGCAAAAACATTATAATTCTTCTATGTGAGGAGATGACCGAGGAGTAAGAACGCTTCACTCAGCTTAAAACATTCACCACATCTAGCCACACAGGGAGTCGTGATATGGTGAAACAGCTGTCGATGAATGACTATATATAATATATAAAAAGAAGTGTCTAGTTCTTGACCTTAGATCTAAATAGCATTGCATCTGGCATATCGATATTTGATTCTGACTAGCCAATTTGTCTTCATCTTCCTTCTACCATGTTCTTTTAAGGAGATAATTTATTTCTTTGAAACCATAGTAATTCCAGCTATGAAGATTGCTGCAATGGAGACACATTTAAATAATGATCTAAAAGATTTGTCTACTTTTTTTTCATCAAGGAATAAATTAAATAATGTAAGAGAAGTAACTCATGGTTTCGCTTGAATGTTAACACAGAGTTATCTTCCTTACATGAACATATTTTCCCATTTGCTTTTATATTCTAAGTAAAAAAGTATTAATAGTTATATTGTTGTTGTGTTGTTACGTGTTTGTTGTGAATTATAAATTAGAAACGCCAATGTCATGTTTATATTTATCCGTTTTTTTTAGTATTACCTTTTTGTATGGTTATGAGATTACCGTTCTGTTTTAATATGTAGTAATTGTTGCATTAGTATCAGAAAAACAGGCAGAGATGCGTAAAGCAATTTTAACGTATTTTTAGTATTTAAAGTTATTTTAATCTAGAATTCATATAATCTAGAATTCATACAATGCAAATTAGTTAATTTCATTTTTTTGTTTGTCAAATGGCTGCCTCTTCGAAAAAGAGACCTGGTGCTTATATAGATCAGGGCACATATAAAAATCGCAGTTCCAAATAAATTAACCTGAAAAACTCTTTGATATACTTATGTATCAGGCAAAAATAGGTATCTTTGTATATGTATTTGTGTCAATGTACCTTATTTGTTATATATATATATATATATATATATATATATGTGTGTGTGTGTGTGTGTATATATATATATGTATATATACATATATATATATATGTATGTATATATATGTATATATATATATGTATATATATATGTATATATACATATATATATGTATGTATATATACATATATATACGTATATATATATATATATATTTAAAGAAGGAAAGATCAAGATAAAAAATTGCACAAAATTACATAAAATTACATACATATTTGGAATCTTTCTTAAATACGATTTTAAACACGCTTAACCAATAGTCATTGTACATTTCATTTGCTATAGATGTTTCAAAGACTTTTTTTTAATAACTGTCCTGAATAATTATTGGTTTAAATTGTATTGAATCAATTTGCACGTAAAATTAGAAAAGGTTATCGAGTACAATTTAAAGTAAAAATAAAAATCAGTTTTATCGTATTTTATGAAACGCCATTGTTTTGAGCGAAAAATACGTAATTCAGGTGGTTATAACTCAGTCAGTCTTTCATATAAACATGTAATTAATCAATTGCGGTGAGCAAAATACGATAAAACGAATTTTTATTTTTAATAAAAATTCTACCTGATATTTTTTTCTTAATTTGTGGTGAGGATACTTATTTTTACCTGATACGAAAGTGGAAACAATAGTTTTTATTTGGAAATGCGTTTTTCATATGTGCTCTGATCTATATAAGAACCAAAAATCCTACCGGGATACAAAAAATATTTTGTGGAAATAAATAATTTTATTAAGATCTTACTTATGTTAAGAATATAGTTCGACAATCAACAAATACCCTGGCTGTTCAGAATGACATGTTGAGTTTGTAGGACAAAAGCTATCGATGGAAAAAGTCGAGACATGGATCGGCTTTCCTCTTCCCTCTTATCGCCTTTATCCCCTCCGCCTACCGCCTTCCCTATACTAGCTCAGTAGGTGTGAAAGTGAAAAAGAAAAGAAATAAAAATATAAAAAGAAGAATAAGAAATAAAGAAGAATGTGTCACCCACTTATCAGATCATATTTCAATGTCACTAAAAGTCTTCTCATATGGTCCAATCGGATCATCTTTTCCTTCTCCCATGTGTGTGCGTTCAAAATAAAATTATTTCCAAATCTTCACTTTTTCTGAAGACGTTCGCTAACACGAACAAAACCGGTCAAATCTCTTGTTTTTTTTTCTCCTGCAAATTAACCTATTTTCCGTTTGTCATTTTCCACACATTTTGTCTACCACGGCATTTCATTTTCATGACTTATCGTGTATCTTACCCATATATATATATATATATATATATATATATATATATATATATATATATATATAAATAAATGTTTTGAGGTACAAAATTTATAGATAACTTTAAAAAAAAAATACGCGGAAATCTCTCTAAGGCCCTTTCGACTATCATCTCGTCAGGAGAAAATATATATATATATATATATATAATGTGTGTGTTACTGTTTCATATATATATATATATATATTTATATGTGCATATATATTTTTGTTTCAGTATTTACTTCAACAGTGGGTAGAGAGTAGTAGTAGTAGTAGTAGTAGTAGTAGTAGTAGCAGCAGTAGTAGTAGTAGTATACTTATGGCAAGTAAATGACACAAAAACGTTTATGTTTCATTCCATCGAATAAATTAGCCAAGCTAATTACGAACTTTAAAGTTTCACCATCCCTTTTTTATTTATAAGTAGATGTTATTTTATATACGATTACTGATGCTTAGATTCATTTATTATGTTTGTCTATTTAAAACATTCTCACCCGTTTTCTACCAGCTTCCCTATTCGCTCCAGTTTAACTTAAAGCTAATTGGTGTTATTACCTATATAAAACACTTATCTTTCCCCTATTCTCTCTCTCTCCCTCTCCCTCTCCCTCTCTATGTACCAAAAAAAAAACGCAACCCGCATTAACAAAGTTTCTTTCCTAGTACATCACATCTGTGGAACAAGATACCACGAGTCTGCTTCCCAGCCGACAACAATATGATCGTTTTATAGTGTAATGTAAATACATACTTGTTGAGCCGTCCTCTTGGATAGTTAAGTCCTCGTAAGTAATCTTTTGACTATTCCACCCATTGTCTCCAATCCTCTTGTGGTGGCAATCATCGTCCAACTGACAATTTATTTAACCCTTATTCTCGAGTGGCCTTTCAGCCTTGATAAGCAATGATCCCTCGATATTTTTTTTAAGACTTTAGATGTAGAACAATAGCAATGCTAAATAAGATAGAATCAAGAAGTTGATATTAAACTATCCAAAATTACCTGATGAAATTTATAAGAGAAATTCGTGAATTTTATTGTAAATGATTCTAACAATAGATAATTATTACTGTTTTACGTACAAATTCCAGTGTTGTTAAATAAATCTTTTAATTAGGTTCATCAGCGTTGCTCGTTTCAGTTTGGCAATGTGATCTGAAAGGCTTTTCGTGTGCAGATAGTTAGAACATGTTCATACACGAAGAAAGGCGACAACAAAAAATTTACTCGAAATATATTCTATTAATCTTAACTATGCATCCATTTTCCTTAACTACAAGTAACTTCTAGCTGGACCATCCCCATTGCGGTTTAAGCGCCTGTTTATAGCATAATCTTATATCATGTTTTGTCACTAACGCTTAAACTGCAACTATTCTAACTTTAAATCCTTCTATTTAACACGATTCAATTAACCAATCACACGATAGATGAACGTGGAATCCAACCTTATCAATAATACCTAAGTAAGTTTATGTATTTGGCAAACATCATTCTACATTCAAACGTTCAAAAGCATATTACCTAAAAGCAGCATAGTTCAATGGTTACATGCGCAGATTCTATCATCGGCGTGCCGGGTTCGTGCTCTGTCAATCACTTTCATTAATATCATTGGAAAAGGTATGTATCCATATATATTCATTCCAGCTATGGATTAAGTAGTAGGGTAGACTAGACTCGCAAGCCTTGGTTGTGCAACTAGTCTAGAAGAAAGTCTTGCTCTGTTTCTGCGGCTTTGTTTCCAGTCATCTTGGAATTGATCTTGCCACTGAACTAAAACAAGAGGTGCGGTAGGGGATTTTCTAACCTTTGCTTCACCGTACACGCACCCTTGCAGAGGTATCCATTGTATCTCGAGACTGAAAGGATTCCAATTACTTCAAAGTAATACGCAACATTTGTTCAGTACATCCATAGACTAAAATCACGAGGTCATATTTTCTGGCTTGAAATCTCGCGAGATATTCATTGTCTGCGTAAATTTAATCTTGAATGTTATTATGACATACATGCGTTTAAATGGCAAAGCATCTCTGATTGTTGACATTGAAATAAAATATTTTTTTGGTTTATTTCGATTTTCTCAATGATATTCTTACGTAAGAATCTCTTTGTAATAAAATTCATTTTTATACAAATTTTTTTTTTCCTGTTTGTTTCTTTTTCCCCCAGTACGTTTCATGCAGTACGACAAACGCGCATTTATGTTTCAGTCCCCAGTTTTTTGTTGTTTAATCTAGCTCTCTTTATCTATATCCTCCTTAACCCGTAAACGATCGGCATGCTCAATTGGAGGTGTGCATCATTGGCGTAATGGATACCGTCACGAACTATGGAATCAGTTATGTAAGTACAGCTTTACTGATACAAATACATATTTCCAGGTTATATAGAAACGTTATATTAAAATTAAAGAGACAACATTCAAAGCACATTTAAGGAAAAGGAGAATGGGTGAGAGTAAGGAAGCGAAAAGAGAAAGATTTGCAGAAGGAAGGACGAAAAGAAAAAAAAATCTAATGACACGCATACAAGTATAGCCGGAAAAAAAAGGAAGAGTAAAAGAAAAAACTGGGAGCTTAATAATGTTAATGCGCATGCACATGTACTTTATGAAGAAACTTGCTATTAATATAACAAGTGAATAATAAATAAGACACGAAATAAAGCTACAAGTAGATATAGAACACGGAAACCGGATGGGGAATTACGTCATCGACCAAGGAAGAATGGATTTATATTAAATGACAATACAGTTAGCGGCATAGAGAGAGGCCAAAACGAATATGGGCTCTTAGTCAGAACAAATAAGTGTCTCTTATTGTGTCTGTTGAATGTAAATCCTCAAAATAAATTTACATTTATCTAAATGCTATAACTTGGAAGATAATTTCGTTATTTTCAAGCACAGGCTAATGCCATTCAGCAAGAAACAGATTTTAATTTCAGCCGCTCCAGTAGTTCGGGTCCCGCCTCATCTATCACCACAGACGAACCTATCCTATGAATACAATAACGAGGAAAAGAGAGAAAAAATTAATCAAATAGAAACCACATTAAATCCTAGAAGATTTTTTTTTTTTTGCTTGCAAAAAGAAGTTTCTAGAATCTTCAGATGATAGGAGGAGTGTGAGTTAATGAGAATGGAGAATAAGTCAACACTAAAACTGGAGGCACAGGAACGGTTATTTATGAGATGTTCGACAATGGAAGAACTATATGTATTATGCAAAACGTTAGTTAGTAAATAATTTGTCTGGCGAATTTTAGTGGGTACGTGTTGTTTGACCCGGATGTCCAATCTTTGCGGCGACCTCCCAACCTAGTGCAAACTGCACCTATATTTAAATGATAAATAATAGAATTATTATTTTCGAATCGGCATCAAAATGGGTCTGGTGGGGAAAAAAAAAACTCGTGTATTCAATGCAAAGAAATATTGTTGTAAAGACAAAGACTTGGTTGGAGAATATATGGAGGAAAGCAATCCACGCAAAAAGAAAAAAGAACAAAACTGTTGAGACCAATTTTTAAACAAATGCAGCATGACTCTTGCACGTGTTTTGAAGTAACAGGCATATATCTACTGATTTTTTTTTAAATTTCGTAATTGGTTTAAAAAGGCGTCAGGAATTTCGGAAAATTCTCAATCCCGAAATGGGAAAAGTAAAAAAAGAAGAATATATATATATATATATATATATATATACCATAATTTTTTAAAGTTTAAAAATAACGAACGGATTTGATAAAAACGGTGAGTTTGTGTTTATAGCAGTTAATCAAGAGTATCCTTACTATGTTTATCGAATAGTGTTCAATGATAAATAGAGCTGTATATTGATTTTGTATATATTTTTATTTATACAAACACTTTTTGCTACAATATTTGAAGACATGTTTCAGTTCTAGCTGGAAATCAGCTGAAATTCGTCAGGTCAAATGAAAATTACAGAACATTCGTTCAGAGAGGTTACAAGTAGCAAGGTCATGTGATATAGCTTTATGTTTAAACATTTGAAATATAAAGGTTGATATTCCGGTCGCATATTTTTGCTAGGCCGAGAGCATGATATCATGATGAACGAACTACATACACTGACCCCCCCCCCCACACACACACAGGAAGAGGTAATAACTAAGAGGATTATATCATAACGAAGGAATACTACTCCCTCCCCCCACCAAAAAAAAATGAGGATTTAATGTCTGGGAGGATGATATCATGACAACAGAATAGATAGTACACTACCCCGACTCCCCTAAAAAAGGGAAAGAAAAAATCCTGTGGCGATGATATCGTGAGGAACGGACATATATTATACTGCCCCCCACCCCCACCCCAAAAAGGAGGTGTCTTGAAGGAATGTATCGTGAGGAATGAAAATATACTCGACTCCCCCCCCCCAAGAAGACAGTAAAGCGTCGGACCCCCCCCCACCCCACCCCGCACACACACACCAAAAATGATGTTGTTATGCCTGGTCGGATGGTATTATGACCACAGAACAGATACTACAATACCCCCTCCAAAATAGAGGAGGTAATACCTGGGAGTATCATCCGATTAAAGGAGAAGGTAATGCCCGCGAGGATAGTATGGCAAGTTTTATTGTACACTTAAAATGCCGAAATAAAATGTGGGTTGAGAAATATAGAAAGAAAATATGCTAGCTAAGGCAGAACAATAACTTCCTTTAATATTCTTTTAATTAAAAAAGACATGTTTATATCCTTGAGTTATCGTTTTTTACTTAGCTAGCCTCTTACTGGACTTGTTTAGATGGAGACTATATTTTTCCGACCTAATTTTTATTTTGGCGTTTCATGTGTACAATTAAACTTGACATAACTTATAGTTTTTAATGGTTTTTTGTTTTGTTTTGTTTTTACTAAAACATGGTTTAAGTAAAAAAAATATATAAGTTCGGTAATGCCGAAACTTATTTCACACTAAATAATTTACGTGACTGAAATAGGAATTAACGCCAAATGAAAAGAAAAAATAGCCATTTTCCTAAAGAGTGGGGGTTAATTCAAAAAGCCAGCATGCCTGTTTTTTTTATTTAATAAAATAAAAGTAAATTACCTTATTTATGCATGTCAAGCGTGAAGGCAAACCTCACAATATTTTTATAAATAAAATGAAGTCTTTTTTATAGATGTTAAAATAAACGCAGACACCACCATTTTTTATAAACAAAATTAAATCAAACGTATTTCAAGCGCGAAAAAAAATAAGAAGAAATTACATCATGGCCGCCACTGATTAAGGCATTGCATTAAAGTTAAATTGTCAGATCTTAAAAAAATTAATTAAAATTTTATTTCTGGATAAAGAAAATACAATTTAAGACTAATTAATAAATTTAATCCAAAATATGTGCGAAAATCGAACAGAATAAGTGAGATATTCAAATAACCCTTATAGTACAATTGGACGCCGAATGGAAACGTCTATTTCGTCCGTTCAGTTTTTAATTTTAACTATTTAGTAATTTGAAATGTTTTTTGTAAAGTTTCAAATAAAAAGGAGGATGTAATACATTGGAGGATTCCCCTACACCCTCTTAAAAACAGAGGAGGTAATTCCGGGGAGGGAGGGCGGTCTTATGAAAACAGAACAGATACTACACGTATAAATTCCGATTAATCGAGTTTTTCTGTTCATTCATTTAAAAATGTCTAGCCACAAAAGAATTAGTTTTTATTGCTCTTTGGCCTTTTGGCTAAGATCAGAGTGTAGTATATGTTCCGATGGATTCTACTCTCTGTAGACCGGTACCGTCTTGGCCTTCGGGTCTTGATTCCGCCGGTCTAAGGTATTGTCCTGTACAGTTCTAGGAGGTCAACTCTGCCAGAGTTTCGTTTATTACTAATCGTCTGAGGCCCGCTTACTGAGGAATGCCGACGGGGCTGCTCAGGCATTTTGACCTTGTGTCTAACTTTCTGGAGGTAAATAACTGTAGTATCTGTTCTCTTAAAATCAGCGCCGGAAGTTTTCATGTAATTATCTCCCTTGATACTGAAAGTTTTAAAATGTTTTTAAAATGTTGTCGGTTTTTTAATAAAAATCTCTTTAATTAATGATTATAATAGTATTACTATCGAGGAAAATATTATGAATATATAATAAAATTTAACAATACCAATTATAAATGTATATTACAGAATATTAATTTATTAGCAGTACCCGTCGCCCAGCGTTGCCCAGGAGAAATATGAAGGAATGAACGAAAATGTGTAAACAGCCGACAGAACGCAAATAGGTCACAACGGATAGTTTTAATGTTAAGAAAAAATGTCGCTTGAATTGTGGTAAATCTATTTACCCACGAAAATGATTACCTCGGAGTGAAACAAAAATAGAAATTGCCACAGCGTAGAAAGATATCTCCTTCACTGACCGAATATGGAAAAGGGTACTTCTGTCGAGCCGGGATATTTGTTCGATCTGTTATCTATTCTCTCCTCTGTCATTGAAACAAATCCTTCTAGACTGCGGCAATTTTTATTTATGTTGTTACTTTAGAAAATGTAATAAACATTGGTGGATTTTCGCCACATAGAGATCTTACGTAGTGTCTAACTCTGCCCTCATTAGAAGTCAAGTAAAGTGAATAGTTCTAAATTGAGAAACCTTATATACAATACTAGAAATTACCACGTGTTGAAGGATTTCTCATTCATTGACCGTATC
The DNA here is from genome assembly GCA_963556195.1 of Sepiola atlantica. NCBI lineage: Eukaryota > Metazoa > Mollusca > Cephalopoda > Sepiida > Sepiolidae > Sepiola > Sepiola atlantica. The sequence continues at coordinate 98,379,264 of OY744527.1, read as the reverse complement.
TTTTGTCTGTCCTCGTAGGGAGGCAAGTAAATTTGATAGTTAAAATATGAGAGATCGTAGAAGAAAAATACAATTGTACGTAAAAATATATAGACATACACACATATCTAATTACAAACTACCTTCTTTTAAATTGTTACGGTTGCGAGAGTTGGCGACATTCGATAAGTTGGTTTTTTTTATTCTAGTCTTAAACGGAATTTTTCTTTTAATTATATAAATGAGGTTTGAAGAAAATATGTAAGTACTTACGGGTAATGTATATTTTATTAAATTAAGGCAAAGTTATGAAAATATCGGAATGTTGCGCGGTATTATGAATGTTGTTTAATGATCGCTGATTGGCTGGTTTGCGGATTCTGAAATCGATGTGTACGTGATTTGTTCTTTGCGAAATAATATGTCGGCTATGCGCAGATCCCAATTTAGGTTGACCCCCCAACCTTCTCCCATTTTCTTTATTCTCAGTAGCCCCTTACGTCTACAGTGGCGGCCTGCCTTGTTTGGGGTGAACTATGTTAAAAAAATCGTCTTACATACTTTTAAATTCTGAAATTAAATAAAAAGAGTTGCTCGACCCGTCTCAAATTCCTTTAAATACTGAAGATGCGCGAAAAGCATTCGAAACTTCAAAGGACCAAATGTCGTTTGAAAATAAAATAAAATATATGGGGCTAAGATCCTGAGATACTTCAACCGTGCAATCAATATTGTCCCAGAATAAACTGAAAACATGTAATAACAAAATTGAATAAAATGCATCTTATATAGATAGGGATTTTGTCCGTCCGTCTGTCTGTCTGTCGGTCACAATTTTTTAAACGTAATAAATACATTACAAAATAATGGAGAATAGTGCATTTATTTAGCTAATCTAATATTCCAATCTAATCTAAATATCAATAAATGCGAATCTTTCATAAGTATATTAACATCAAAACCTTTAAACTTAAATATAATGATACAGTATATATAGTAATCTCTAAACTTCGTCAAATAAAACTTGCTTTTGCACATTTGCATACTTATTTTCTTTTTAAGTTTCTTATCTATCTATCTATCTATCTATCTATCTATCTATCTATCTATATATATATATATATATATATATATATATATATATATAGATTGGAGTTTGTTTTCCCCCTCCTAAATCAGTTAGAGTAGACAATAAAAAGAATGCATCATACGCATCAAAACACATCACTTCACTCGACAACTACCTTCGACCGTGTTTTCAGAAATTTAAACTTATTTTTAAAACCTAAACCAAAAACATTATTATTATTCTCCTCTGTAAACCTCTCACAATTAAGTAAACCAAAGAGAGGATAGCAAATTATATTCTCTCTAAGAATGAAGTCCTCCCACAAAACCCATCGGACATAAATGGTTTAAAGCCGTTTGTTGTGCTTCTATTTTTTAACGTTTATCGGGGACCGAGTTCTTAGACTCATCGTTTCATTTTGTCCAACAATTTGGCACGAGTTTCCCCGCTTTTCCACAATACGTTTTCTTTCCGCCTGTCGAATAATAAGGTGGAAAATTTATTTGGAACTAGGATCTTCCTTGTTTATGTGGGTTGGTCTGAATTAGTCGAGTGACCTACGTCAGAGATTGAACTAGCGCTAGGCAATATTTTTAGAACTGCCCAGCTTCCACTCTCAAATTGGTCCTCGATTTTGACTCTGCCTCGCTTATGCGCCAATGTCAATGAATATTAATCAGCGAACACTATCTATTAAAATATACTTCTTTCTGTCTACATATGTCTCGATCTTCTTTTTTAAAACATCGGAATATCTGCCGGTAGTTTTATGGAACTAACTTCTAGCTCCCCGGGAAAGCTGCTTTAACGACGTTGCAGTTGGAATGTTTGTCTTACGTCTATTCCCCTAGATCGAGTTTTTTCTCGATTCGTACCCGTTCTAATTCTATCTCTTTTTCTATCTTATTTGTCATTTTGGCTTTATCTATTTCCTGTTTCATCCGGGTTTTCTCTTCTAAGTCTGACTCAATTTTTACTTTCTCAAGTTTAACTTGAGTTTAAGAAAGTTAGGGCGAATCTTTCGTTAAGCACGGCTTCCGCGAATACATTGTTGTCACCCATATGCTAAGATACGTTCCTAATTAATTGTATTTAACTCATGGATTGCGAGACATCCAATACTAGACTCGGTCCTATTTCTAGGATTGCATTTTTCCTTAATTTGAACATTCAAAGTAGGGTGAACTGATAAATTTGTTTACATTAGACATTCGGTGTTTTATGTTTACTTTGTGGCCGACGCCACAACTGGTCAGGGGATCCCTTCTTTGTCTCTGAGGTAGAGAAGATGGTGATCTCGTGGGAGCACGTTGCTCGAAGATTCCGGCCAATCAGGGACCAACGGGTCAGCTTGACCACACGAGATTTGACTCCCTATAAAAGAAGGCACGCATTTCCTTTCTCTCTCTTTTTCCTTCCGTATTCTGGGCGAACGCACACAGAGGAGATCATCGAAACCCCCCACCCCCACCGGCTCGACCGAGGAGGTGGGGGAGGCAAAAATGTAATCTCTTTTAATTCCTACCACAAAAGATGAACTAATCCGTCAAACACACTCACATTACAGTTACCACACAAAAATACATCAAACATGCTCGCATATACACCTTACAAATATGAACTTACAAACAGAACTGTTGCACTCCTTAAAATATGAACTCTACAAAATGTCTTAGTCAAATAAATTGTTTTGTTGTTTAATATAAATGTTTTTCTCTTAATTATTAATTTCTTGTGTGTGTTTTAGCTTTCTTATTCCTTCGCTTTGTTTTTAATATAATTTCCAAATAATAATAATGTTTTTTCTTCTTCCCTTTGTTTGTTTTAAATCTTTTAATTATATCCACACGTGGTCGAGCGCCGTTCAAACAGTGGGAATGACATGCTGCTACAAAGGCAAAAAAAAAACGAATCAATAATTATCACCAAAAATATAAATTTACATTTTTTTTTGTTTGTGTTTGCCACTCAACAATATACTGAGAGGGTACAATGCCGAATACAAATTTAAAGTATTTGCAAAGAACACGACGGAACGAGAAGCACTAATAAATACAACCAGAATCCGTTATCAGCGATAAATCAATGGTAAACGGTGATTGAAAGCAGCGAAGAGTACTGAAAATTTGAAGTGACTTGTTGTCACTCCAGGGAACACCAGCTGTTTTTGCCTGTGAGTAATCACTGGGATTGACTCGTGCGATAACTCCTAGTGAGTAAGTGAGTGAGTGAAGAATAATAACAACAACAATAATAATAATAATAATTAGTAGTAGTAGTAGTAGTAGTAGTAGTAGTAGCAGCAGCAGTAGTAGTAGTAGTATCATCATTTTAATTTTGACTTCTTGTATTGCAAGGGGTGGGGACATCTGCCGAAGCGTGTTAACTGTTTGGTACTGCCGACATGGCCTCTTGACTACCCGTGACTTGCTTTTTTCATAGCAAACAAGAGAATCGCAGGCCGTGTTAATTTTAGCAGGAAAATAATTATAAATCTGCAGACATATCAAATAGAGCTATTGTTTATGCGAATTATTTTTTAGATGTAAATTTCAGGCGTGACTTATTTGTTTCCGTACACGTTATTCGTCTTAAATACAGAATTTAATCCTATAAACTTCTTTTATTATTTTATCTGTTTTGTATTCTCAATAGGACTTTTGTTTAACTGTCCGTCTCAACCCTTTTCTGCATTAAAATAGGCGCATAAATCAAGTTGGCGTGTCATGTGTAATTCGAAGCACATCGCAAACTATCTTATTTGCGAAGAATTTTATCGATAAATGATTGCAATTTCGTAGTCTTATCAAGAATAAGGCAACAGCTGTTGAGGCGGATTTTGAACTCGATAATTGCGTATAACAAACATTTGATCATTTTAAAAACAGCAAACACAAAAGAATCGACGTATTTCACTGGCTTATAATGTAAATAACGAAACAGTTAAGAGAAAGTTGCATATATAAAGCACGCATGCGTGTGTGTATAAACGCATCTCGTGGTTGATACGCTTGTTACGTCTAGCCACACTGATGAGTCATGAAACGAAAAAACAGCTGCCTGTAGATAACTATCTATATATATATATATATATATATATATATATATATATATATATAATTTACTTGTTACAAATATCCAGGGGGTATAAATCCGAAGGAAGTTGAAACCGGGTTTATGAGAGTGCTCAATGAAAATTCAGAGAAAAATATATTTTTTGTTGGTGATTTTATTATTCCATTAATTGCGACAAAATATATGCTGTTTCATTAGCGTCCATAATGAACGCCAACTTTTCAAGCGTCAATGGAATCCAAATGCCTAAGATTTTAAATTCAACGCCAACCGGAAATGGAATATGCATAAGAGGGAGGGGGCGAAGATACGCTCAGCCTATAGCGAGGACAGGAAAGGGGAGGGGGGACCCCAACAAGTGATATTTCAGAAAGTTGAGTGGGGTGATCTCTAGTGTCTGGACCATCGTGACCTCAATTCCAACCAGGGCGAAGGGCAGGGTAGGTTTAATTTAATAATGAGAATAGAATTATAATTATAAAGTTATAACTGTCATTTCTGTTGTAATAGGTGATTATCGTGTAGATAAAAATGTTTGATAATTTTAATTTAGGTATTAATTGCTATTTTTGCATTCTATTTTAATATAATTATTTATGGCTTGTATAATTAGCTCAGTAACGGTAGTGAATTTTGTTGTGATAATATTTTTTAATTGTGATTATATTATACTAAAATTAATACTAGTGAAATTATTATATAAAAGAAGTTTAATGGTGTTACTATCTTTAGTATTAATAAAAACAATTATAATAACAATAATAATAATAATGCCAATCGTACCTACGATAGTTGCAGTGATAATAATAATAATAATAATAATAATAATAATAATAATAATAAGAAGAAGAAGAAGAAGAAGAAGAAGAAGAAGAAGAAGAAGAATTATTATTATTATTATCATTATTATGATCATGTTACTTGTGAAGTCATTGGGCGAAATAAGTCTATAAGTGATGATAGGCTTTTATAGTTCTACTACCAATAATAAAGACTAAGCACCAGTCAATAATTAAGTGTTCAAGATAGTAATCGAAGGATTAAGTAATTGAGATTAGATTAATCTAAGTGATATCAGAGTTAATAGCTATCACAGTTATGGGTGGTTTAGGTGGGAGATGATTTTGGTAGAATTGGTAGTATGACTGAGAGGCTATTGAGGCTGAGAATTATAGGTAATACTTAGAGATTTGATGTTATTGATGGTTTAGTGGTTATATATTTATAGATTCATCGGGACTTGTTTGGGGTGGGGTAGGGTGGTAAATTTGGTTGGGTGGGTAGGGGGTTGTAATGTGTTTTGAAGTAGTGTATAATGGGGGGGTTAATGTAATCATTCATTTTTAAAAAAATTTCTTTTTTAAATATGTGGGGGGGTTAAGGTGGGGTATGTGGGTTGCTAAGGAGGTAGAGTCTACTATGTTTACAGTTGATAGACGTCTCTTGTTTTCTATTTAGGAGTTTATTTCTGTCTTTAAAACGGATAATTTCCAGTTTTTCATTTAAACATAATCTACATGGTGAGTTCATTGATTTGCAGGTGCTAGATTTTTTAAAGATTTTCCACTTTATTATGGGAGTTTCTTTTTTTGTTTTTATTTTGTGGTAGTGTAGTGAAAGTCCAGTTTGGCCAGGATGGTCAGGGTTGTTGAAGGAGAGTTTATGGTTGTAGAATCTTTCCTTGAAGATGTTACCTGCCAGACCAATATAATAGTTAGTCTGGGATGGGTTTTCGGTTGAGGAGATAGATGCCTCATAGACCATTTGGGTTGATAGGCACCTTTGGTTTAGGGGGCAGTTTGATTTGTTAGTACAGTTACATGTTCTTCTAGGATTTGAGGTTACTGAGGTGTTTAGTATTTTCATGTTGTGCTTTTTCATGATTTTTTCCAGGTTGTCACCACAACAATAGCTGAGTTTCAGTGTGTTCTTATTAAAAATTTTATGGAGTATGCTGTTATTGGGGAAATGAGTGTTTATTAAGTTCAGGAATTTATTCCCTAATTTGGTTTTAGTTGAATTGTTAAATGGAGGTGTATACCAGATAATTTTCCTATTCCTATTTTTGTTCGTACTAGGGTTATTTTGTGTAGTTGGAATATACTCTATTTTGGTATTTTTATATCCACTCTCCTTTAGTGCTTTATCATAAAAGTCCTTATGTTTATTGAATATATCTATATTAGAGGAGTTGTTGCTAATCCTTCGACTAATTGATTCAGGGATGTGTTTACTTACAGATCTAGGGTGGTTAGATAGTGGGTTGACATAAAGGGGGTAGGAATTATCTTTAGCATAGGGCTCATAAGTATCCCTAGTGAGGTTGAAGGTAATATCGAGGAAGTTGACCTGTTTAACATTTGATGTTATTTCAGCCTTTAGGCCTATTCGTTTTATTTCTTTGAGTATTATTTTTTTGATTTGTTCACACTTTTGTCCGTTTGTGTTTGTAACATACATTAGGCCATCATCTCTGTAAAGCCCGATCGAATCGACTTCGAGATCTTTTGTTAGGTTATATAGTAAGTACAGGCCAACCAAGCCTGTCACCTCGGCAGAGTCAAGAGAGCCCATAGAAACATCGAAGGAGGAGAAATGGTCCTTCTTTGTCCATTGTTCTTTATTATTTATTTGTACTATGGTTCGGCATTTTTTAATTATGTTTATTTCGTCTTCAGAGATATTAGAGATGAGAGTGGCGAATTCTATGACATTTTCGAAGAGTGCTCTGGTTATTGAGGGGTAGTAATTAACTATATCGAATTGTATAAAAGAGCATTTATCTTTGTTACTAATTCTATTAAACCAGCTTATGGTTTCAGCGGTATTAATCCACTGGTTTAAATTGTAGGTGTTTTTAATTTGCTTATTTATTTTTTCTAAGATGTTTTTACTGATTTTGCCTATCTCTTGTCTAGTAGGATTAATAAGTCTGGTTTGAGGTTTAGTGTGCAAATTAATTTTGTGATCTTTTAATAGTATATATGCTTCTTTTGTTTTTAATTTGCCTACTCTATCGCTAATCTTAAGTTTATCCGTTATAGTTTTACTATCCGAGTTGATTTTATCGATTAGGTTAATTTCAGATTTTTTATAATTTTTTGTGATATTTTGTGTAATTAAATCATGGTATTTCGTTTTAGTAAGTTTGTAAAAGTTATGAGTTTTGTCTGCTTTTACTCGCACAAGTTTAGAGTTATTTATTTCTTTAACCATGTTATCCAGTTTTTTCTGAAAATAGTTTTTTTTCTTATAGAAGGTTATATTTTTTATCATGTTATATAAGTCATCTTCAAAGTTATCAAGTTGTTCGACCCGGGGGCCGTTATCTTTAGATTATGTTTAAATGAAAAACTGGAAATTATCCGTTTTAAAGACAGAAATAAACTCCTAAATAGAAAACAAGAGACGTCTATCAACTGTAAACATAGTAGACTCTACCTCCTTAGCAACCCACATACCCCACCTTAAACCTACACCAACCCCCCACATATTTAAAAAAGAAAAATTTTTTTAAATGAATCATTACATTAACCCCCCTCCCCATTATACACTACTTCAAAACACATTACAACCCCCTACCCACCCAACCAAATTTACCACCCTACCCCACCCCAAACAAGTCCCGATGAATCTATAAATTTATAACCACTCCACTAAACCATCAATAACATCAAATCTCTAAGTATTACCTATAATTCTCAGCCTCTCAGTCATACTACCAATTCTACCAAAATCATCTCCCACCTAAACCACCCATAACTGTGATAGCTATTAACTCTGATATCATTTAGATTAATCTAATCTCAATTACTTAATCCTTCGATTACTATCTTGAACACTTAATTATTGACTGGTGCTTAGTCTTTATTATTGGTAGTAGAACTATAAAAGCCTACCATCACTTGTAGACTTATTTCGCCCAATGACTTCACAAGTAACAGGATCATAATAATAATAATTATTATTATTACTTACTCACCAGAAGTTATCACACTGGTCATCGTCAGTGATCGCCCACTGCCAACAACCTGTGGTATTCCCTGGAGTCTGAGTGACAACAAGTCCTCTCAGACTTCCAGTATGCTCCTCTTCTTTTCGTTCATCACCGCTGATGACCTTGCGGTATCGCAACAGCCACCTACCATCGATTTCCCGCTGATAAGGGCCATTGGTCCCCTCTGGGGTCCGAGTGGCAACAAGCCTCCCCAAGGTCCCAGAGCTGTCCGCGCTCTTCCAGTGGAGATCTGGTTTGCGCTTTCCCTCCTTGACCCTCTGTCCATAATTTTCGTGGTGTCAGCCTATGCTTGCGCCTCTCTCGTGCGGTTGTATTTTCCCCGGTTCTGTTTTCTTGTGCTTCCATGTGTTTGTTCTCCATTCGTTGCTTATGTGGGTTGGTTTCCGCATTCGATGACATTTCTCAGGATTGTAGCTGTTTTGATCATTACTGTCCTTTGTATGGTCTCAGTTATCCCTTTGATTCCTATTTCTCCTAGTCTTTTCTCCATGTTTTTGGGGACTGTTCCTAGTGCTCCTATGATTATTGATGTTATACTGACTTTCTTCATGTTCCATATTCCTTTCAGTTCTCTGGCAAGTTCAGTATATTTGCTTCTTTTTTCTGTCTCTTTGATCTTCACTCTGTGGTCCGCTGGAACGGCAAAGTCTACGATTTTGCAGGATTTTTCTTTTTTGTTGATTATTATCATATCCGGTCTCCTTGCTGTTATGGGTTTGTCTGTTTGTACATTCATATCCCATATGATTTTGTGTTTTTCGTTTTTTAGTACAGTTTCTGGTTTGTGTCTGTACTGTTTTTTTGCATATTCGAAATTCAGTTGTTTGCAAATTTCCCGGTGTATTTCTTTCCCCACGCTGTCATGTCTGTTCTTGTATTCCTTTTGGGCTAGCTTGCTGCATTCACTTATTATATGATTTATCGTTTCGTCTCTTTGTCCACATAATTGACATTTGCTGTTTTCCTGGGTTTTATCTATCTTTGCTTTAATAAAGTTTGTCCTAATCGCATTGTTCTGTGCGGCCGTTAGCAGAGATTCCGTTTCTCTGTTCAAGTGTCCTTTTCTTAGCCATGCCCAGCTATTTTCATTGGTTTCATCGCTTGTGAGTCTTATAAAGCGTCCATGTAGTTGTTTTTCTTCCCACTTTTCCTTTCTTGTCTTTTTGTTTCTGGTTTCAGTGCTTCCGGAGTTGTTTGTTGGGTTGGTGTCTCTTGCTGTGGTGATCAGTCTTTCCGTGTTCTGGGTTACATATTTCTCCAGCTCTTTTTTGGTGTCTTCCACACCGTCTTCTATACTTACCAGCTCTCTACCTCCTTCATTTCTTTTCATGTAGAGTCTGTCCATATCGTCTTTTGGGTGCAATGCATTGTGCATAGTCATTAGTTTTCTAGTCCTCTGGTCAAGGTGCCTGAGTTCTTCTTTGGTCCAGCCTATGAATGGTCCAGAGTATCTTATTAGTGATACAGCCCATGTGTTTATCCCTTTTACTAGGTTTCTGCTATATAGTTTAGTTTCTAAAAGTTTCCTTGTTCTTCGTCGATATTCTTTTCGAATCTTCTCTTTCATTTCTGTATATTTGATTGTGTCTGCTTCCAGAACTCCCAGGTATTTATAACTAGCACCCTCATCTCCTTTTGGTTGGGGAGTTCTATACCTTCTGTCGTCTCCAGTTTTCCTCTTTTAATCTGTAGCAGTGCACATTTTTCTATTCCAAACTCCATTTGGATATCCTGGCTGAATATCCTGGTTGTATTTATCAGCTTTTCCAGTTCTTTTTTGTTTTTTGCAAACAGTTTAAGGTCATCCATGTACATCAGGTGGTTTATTCTTTGTTCTGTATCCGTAAACCTGTATCCGGCATCACACTTTCTGAGTATGTAGTTGAGTGGCATCATGGCTATTATAAACAATAGTGGTGATAGAGAGTCTCCTTGAAAAATGCCTCTCTGTATTTTTATCTCAGACAGGTGTTGTCCTCCGGCTGTCAGTTTTAGTCTCCATGTTTCCATCGCTTTCTGGATGAGATTAATAATCCTGTCTGGTATCTTGTATATTTTTAAGCATTCAATTATCCACGTTTGGGGGATTCTGTCGTAGGCTTTGCAGTCAATCCATGCCATGGTTATGTTCTTTTGTCTGCTCTTCACCTCCTTCAGGGTCTTTTGATCAATGTATAGTAGATCATGTGCCCCTCTTTGTCCTTTCCGGCATCCTTTTTGTTCCTCGGGGAGCAGTCCACGTTTGTCCAGGGATTGGTAGATTTGTTCTCTCAGTTGTGCTGTGAGAATTTTCCACATTATTGGTAAACATGTTATCGGTCTGTAGTTGCTGGGGGTCGTTCCCTTTTTGGGTCTTTTTGTATTAATGTTGTTCTTCCTTCTGTCATCCATTCTGGTACGTCTGTTTTGCGGATACATCCACTCAGTTTCTGCGCTAGTCTTTCATGCAAGGTCATGAATTTTTTAAACCAGTATGCATGTATTCCATCGTGGCCTGGTGCTCTCCAGTTTGCCATTTTTCTTAGGGTTTTCTTGATCGTTTCTTTGTTGATTTCTGTTTCGGTTCCTTGTTCGATTTCCTGCAGTTCATCTTTCATGTTGTTCAACCATTGAGCATTCTTGTTGTGCTTTTTTGGTATTTCCCATATCTTGATCTAGAATTGTTTTGTTTCTGTTGGGTTCGGTTGCTCTGTTGTTGTTTTTTCTCCATTTACGTTTTTGTAAAACTGGCTTTCATTGTTTTCAAAGGTCCTGTTCTGTTTGCTCTGTTCTGATTTGTACCTGTATCGTCTCAGTCTTCCTTCTATTGCTGCTATCTTTTGTTTTGTTTCTTCATGTTTCCCATTTAGCTTTTCCTTGCGTTTCTGATTTTTGCTTCTTAATCGTTTCATGTCCTCCTTCCTTCTGTTCACGGTTTTAGCTTCTTTCCGAAGTTTGGTGATCTGGGTTTCTAGTCTGATTTCCCATCCAGGTGTTGTCGGTCCTCTCTTTTGTCCATTCTCTTCGTTTCTTAGTTTCATACTTACCGATTTTGCCCCTGCATATATCAGGTTGTTTAGGTCCGTAATAGTTTCTGTTGGGATGTGTGTGAAGAGTCTGTTTACTCTTTCTGTTTCTGCTTTTAACTTCTTTGCTACTTCATTCCTGAGAGATGGGAGTTTTGTTTTGTTTTCTAACATGTATCGTCTAATGTTCTCCACTTCACTTTCTTCTATTTAGTTGAGTTCTATCTCAGCAGGTTCTGTGGTTCCGCAGTCTTCTATCTCATCTGGTTCTGTGATCCCGTAGTCTTCACTCTCTTCAATTTCAGTGTGTATGTTTTGCCCGTCCTCTTCCTGTGGTTTCTCCTTCGGTGGTGTTTCTTGCTCCGTTTCGCCATTCACCTTCTGTCTGATTTCCGTCAGTTCCATCTCCGAGAACCATCCTCGCTTGAAGATCTGTCTTGCTTGATCTGCTATCCTTTGTTCCGTTGTATGGTAGTCACTAGCAATGTCCCAGAGATGTTTCATTCGTTTTCGGTAGCCTCTTTCTGTAGGGTAGCGGCTTTTATAATAACACTCCATCACCAGTCTGTTCTCTTTCGTGGTCCATTTCTTTCTATATCTTTTCAGTTTGCTGTTTTCGTTCTGGTTTTCCTGTCTTTGGTCTGTGTCCTTGTCATACCTGGAATCAGAGAGGTTACTTACCTGGTTCTTGTCCGTTGTCTTGTTTCTGAAATGAGAAGGGCCAACATTCGCAGGATGCGGACCGGGTCCCCCATGTTGGCTAACGAGGGAGAACCTGCCCATCATGACACTCAGGTCTTTCTCCTGAGTTCCACGGCTTGTATTGATAATTATTACTATTATTATTATTATTATTATTATTATTATTATTATTATTATTATTATCATCATCATTATTATTATTATTATTGATACTATTGTCAATGCGACTATCGTAGGTACGATTGGCATTATTATTATTATTATAATTGTTTTTATTAATACTAAAGATAGTAACACCATTAAACTTCTTTTATATAATAATTTCACTAGTATTAATTTTAGTATAATATCATCACAATTAAAAAATACTATCACAACAAAATTCACTACCGTTACTGAGCTCATTATACAAGCCATACATAATTATATTAAAATAGAATGCAAAAGTAGCAATTAATACCCTAAATTAAAATTATCAAACATTTTTATCTACACGATAATCACCTATTACAACAGAAATGACAGTTATAACTTTATAATTATAATTCTATTCTCATTATTAAATTAAACCCACCCTGCCCTCCGCCCTGGTTGGAATTGAGGTCACGATGGCCCAGACGCTAGAGATCACCCCACTCAACTTTATGAAATATCACTTGTTGGATTCCCCCCTCCCCCTTTCCTGTCCTCGCTATAGGCTGAGCCGTATCTTCGTCCCCCCTCCCTCTTATGCATCTTCAATTTCCGGTTGGGGTTGAATTTAAAATCTTCGGCATTTGAATTCCATTGACGCTTGAAAAGTTGGCGTTCATTATGGACGCTAATGAAACAGCATATATTTTGTCGCAATTAATAGAATAATAAAATCACCAACAAATATATATATATATATATATATATATATATATATATATATATATATATATATATATATATATATATATATATGATTATTTTTATTTACACAGACATGTACAAAATCTGCGACACTGGCATGTCGATGTTATCGATCAACAGTTATTATAAACTGAGATCTCATCAGGTAGAGTTAGAATCCGATCTTAACCTTCGATCATATTTGGAAAGAGTCGCAGATTTTGTACATGTCTGCGTAAATAAAAATAATCATATATAAAAGCTCTATTTGATATTGAGCACTTTTTATAAACCCGGTTGAATTTTTTTCGATTACTACCCTGTGGATGTTTTACCTGGATTATTATTATTATTATTATTATTATTATTATTATTATTATTATTATTATTATTATTATTATTATATATATATATATATATATATATATATATATATATATATATATATATATATATATATATATATATATATATACTAGCGTTGCTCGTGTGGAGATAGTTATTGCTGGTTGAAAGGTTTCTGAGGAAAAATAATTTCAAATATCGTCATGTTTACAATTTTTTCCTTGAAAGAAAAGGTTAAAAGAAAATTTCAAATATTAGGTTAAGCAATAAAAAAAAAACTGTCAGCGCGGTGGTGTTCATATAAAAACAACTTGTTTACGTTGCGTTTCTTAACGTTTCTGTAAAACGGCAAACAGCTTTAACGAATTCCGTTTTTCTTTAATTATTTTAAATATTCAAAATACCAATTGAAATTATTATTTTAATGCTGAAACTTTTTAAATGCATTCTTCACTGAGATATTCTTTGTTTAATTATATTTATGTTTTATGAAACGAAAAAAAATTTTTTTTAATGAACTCCGTTCCTTTACGTTCTAATATAGTTCAGTTATTTTATGGGCTAAGCGATAATTGCCACTAGTAACCCCAGATTAACTTGATAGGGGATTTCCATGGTGTTTTTAGATTCTGTGAAAAATTTGACCATTTATTGAAACTTATCTGAATGTTTTGTCAACATAACTATTTGTATAAAACTAAAAAAAACATTGACTTTGGTAGAAAGTAATCTAACAGAGTGCTCAATTATTTAATAAATAAATAATATTAATTAATTAATTTATTTATTTATCTATTTATTTATTCATTAATAATGTTACGTACAGAAGATCAGGTAAACTCAACATGGTACCATAAGTTTCAAGCCTAGAGCGGGCCCAGATCGAAAATCAATGTTTCGTTGGGTTTGTTTATATTCATAAACAAGTCGCTCTGGCTATCTTCAGCCATATTTGATTTCAGGGGAAGCTGCAAGTTATTCTGAGGACAGGTTTACTGGGGGGGATAATATTTATTTTTCCTGTCGGTACTAAATTAGTTGGGGTCTTTCCGTAAAAGACAGCAAAAAGGGGTTATGAAGAAATTAATAAATAGGAAATTTCTTTAGAAGAAGGGGGGAAGCGAAACAAAACAAAACAGAAACTACGGAAAGACAAATGAAAAATATATAGTCGCTCCCTTATAATATTTACTTATGCATTTCGGGAGTTTAAGGGTATATATTTTCTCTGTCCCTCCCTACCGTCGTCCATAGTAAAGTATAGATATATATTTATATCTATACTTTACTATGGATTGTAGTATCTTATCTATATAATAAAATAATGTCGTTTCGCGCGTGCAACTTCAGACATTATAGGAAAATAACCGACCACGTCATATGCTAATCTTTTCCACTCAAAACCTACAGTACTTCATAATGTGTGTTTCGCGAGCATATTCTTATATTTTGTCTACTTACAGATATTCTTATTATTCCGATATAACTGCTTTAATCAAATACGTCTTCCATAAAGAAGGTAGCAAACATTTTCCCTCAATAATACTTTCTTTCTCTCACGTAAGAACATTCTTGAAAATACAAATACGACCATCAGGAAAAAAACTACATCTGAACCAATGGATCAACACCACAAGTACTGTTGATTATTTCAATAAAATAGAAGAAACAACCACTGCACTTTCACTCAGTTTGACATCATGGATTACTACCCTTCTATAACAAAGGATCTATTCTACAAGGCATTAAACTTCGCAAAAATACACACATACATTCTATCATATTTATCATTTTTATCATGATCAGTATTAATATCATCATTTTTATCACGGGCTGCTATTACTATACTTGGGTAAATTTTTAATTAACGCACCTCCAAAATAATGTGCTGTACTCGGCCTAAATAAATTAATAAAACAAATTAATTAAATATAGAAAAAATACTAGGACAAATAATAAAAAGGGAAACAAACAATCAAGATTAGAGCCTAATGTATTAACATCCTACCACTAATTGAAACCAGACATGGGAAGCGTCAACAGCATATCGACACGTCTTGAACATCCACCAAGAAAATTCAGACATTAGCTATGTGTTTTTGACTTCCTCTTCTCTTTCCTCCTTTTTCTTTATAATTTTCTCCCTCCTCCCACCCACTTCCTTCTCTCTCTTTTCTTTTCTCTATCCTCGATGAATTCATAATTTATATTTCTATATTTTTATATTCTATCTTATATCTCATTTTAATCCATTTCATTTTATTTTATTACACTTTATATTTGACTTTCAACAGTCTCAAAACTAACCACATGACTTTCCTAATTTTAAAGTCTCCTTTCTTTTCTTGTCTTCCCCATTTCATCCTTCTCAAATATGATCTAAGGTAAAGATCGGATTCTAACTCTTCCTGGTGAAATCTCAGTTTATAATAGCTGTTGATCGATAACATTGACATGCCAGTGTCGCAGATTTTGTACATGTCTGTATAAATAAAAATAATCATATATATACTCCTCAAAAATCATGAAATATCTTAAGACTAGGTAAAACTCAAGTTTAATTAAGAAATTAAACTTAATCCTTTTGATTAAGAGTAAAATAAGATCAACGCAAGAAAACATTATTTCTACATTCTTGTGTAAGTAATAATGTCTATCCTTCGTTTATTTTTTATATATATATATATATATATATATATATATATATATATAGTAAGTTATGAAAATATATTTATGGCAATTGAGCTACACAGAAGCTTCCGCGTTTCATCCCCGTGGGGAATCGTCAGACTAATATATATTCTGATGAGGCCCGTTGTACCGAGCGAAATTATTAGAAAAAATGTCAAAATGAAAAAAATATATATTATTTTGATTTTAATAAAAAAATAACTGCAGCTAATACATGTTTTTTTAGGTATTTTGCCTCTTTCTTTAAGTTTTAAATTTTAAAGATGCTTAAAGAAATGAACTTTCCCAAATGTATACCTCCAAGCGGCCATGCGCGATTTAAGTTCAAATTTAAAAGAGACATTTACACCGTTAAGTCAACAGAATATAAGACGTCACTTCTACAAGACCAGGGCGGACTCTTACGAAAAAAAATATGGTTAATACCTTTTTATTTGTTTAAAGCTCTGATGAGACCCGTTGTACCGAGTGAAATTATTAGAAAAAGGTCAAGATGAAAAAATATATATTTTGATTTTAATAAAAAATATCTGCATCTAACACATGTTTTTTAGGCATTTTGCCTCTTTCCTTCGGTATATATATATATATATATATATATATATATATATATATATATATATATATATATATATAAAAACATGTGAAATTATTGAGTTGAAATGACTTTATTTTTTCTATTTCTAAATTAGAAAAACAGATGGATTATTACGTTTTGTAAATCTTAATATACGAATTGTCTTGTCTTCTTTTTATTTCTGTTTTGTTGGCATTTCATGTATTCACCTTCTAAATACTTGACACCTTCTTACCATATTTCTTTACAAAGAGAATTTATTTACATATGCTAATGAACCATTTATCTTATGGACATATGCTAATGAGGGACGGGATTTGGTTATTTAATTTCTACCTGGAGTGGTTTCTAAATGTTTTTTCTTCCATTGATTGTTCGTTTGTTTTATGAAATTGGTAAAAATTCTGCCCCACCTTAGTTTTGGATTTGCCATCAAACTAAGTTCAATTATCAGCTTACTTCTTCATAATAGTGTTGACATAGATCTCTTCCTTCAAAAAGAAGAATAACAAATTAAAAATTGAATATTAAAGTATCATATTTTTTACTGGGCACCATGCATCCCAACACTATGCAGTGTGCAAGATACAGTCTCTCCATAATGAATGATTATCCGTTCGTAGAGACTAGACAGATTAACTTGTTAATATGCATGTGTATAGACAGAATTCTGCAGACCTAGAACAAAAATCGCTCTATTCGTTATGGACAGTTATAGTTCCTGTGGCGACTCTCGACAAATGGACGTTTCGACAGAGAGAACAGCGCGGCTTCGCAGAAGACCATTCTTGAAAATGGGAATGTGCGTTCATCCAATGACCGGAGATGAAAGTGTACAGATTTCGGCGAGCCGTATACTTATCTAGCTCTAAAGATGCATTTAGCAAATACCTCAGTATAATTTACTAATCCGCACATCTGAAGACACAAACAGTCTACCTTTATTTATTCCCTCGCTTTCCCCCTCTCTCTCCTTCTCCTCCTTTCTTCCCCCCTCTCTCTCTCTCTCTCTCTCTTTCTCTCTCTCTCTCTCTCTCTCTCTTACTCTTATTTTGAAACTCATAAATGTTTGCATAAATATTTGGAATTTTTCAAATAATCATGGAAATGTTTGGGGATTTATAAATATTTATGAAACTCACTAATGATGTCATAATAAACCCTTACTTTTCTCTCTCTCTCTCTCTCTCTCTCTCTCTCTCTCTCTTTCTCTTCCACTCTTTCATTCTTACCCCCTCTATTTTATTGTCTTTTACCCTCTCTCGCTTACCCTCCCACTATTCTATCATCTCTCTTTCTCTCCTTTATTTAGAAATTCAAAAATGTTTGCATAAATATTTGTAATTTTCAAATATTTATGAAAACCTTTTGAAATTTCTAAATATTTATGAAACTCTCTTGTGATATCATTATAGTGCTTTCTATCTTATTCTCTCTTCTCTTTCCGTTTTCCCTCTGTAATTATTTACATCATTCCATTCCTCTCACCACTTCTCTTATCATCCACTCTTTATTTACGTTATTCAGATATCTTTCTACCATTTAAAACATCAATGTGCAAATGAAGTGTGCACGATGACAAGCAAGCAACGTAACATCATCAGAGCAATAAGTAATAATACATAAGTAATAATAAATAATATACAAATAAGAATCACTAATGATATATAAGTAATAATATATGAGTACGAATACAATAATAAGTAATATTATAAAGGTAATCATATATAGCAGTAACGTAGCCCTGTGGAAATTCCATGGTTGTAGTCATCATCTATCTGCATAATTTACTTTTAATAATAGTTCATTCAAAATAATACGTTTCTGTAACGTTTAATAATATTTTTTGTTTTAGATAGAGTGGGGAGGGCAAAGTGGATGCTTGTTTGGTGCCAATAAGCTCACACAATCAGACCATTAGTTGAGACTTGATCTATGGGGATTGTGGCCTCAGGAAAGCCCACGGGGGATAACTGTAGGGGTCCCTTTCCATGCACGACATGGCACGTACAGTTACCCGCGATACAACTGTTGATGGAGAAGCAGTTCTTAACGTTACCTAAGGGTTAGAGCTCCTGCGCTACCAGTCGAAAACAGCAGCCAGATAAGCTGTTTAACCTGTACCCTCAACTTGCCGGAACAAAGCGACCCAGATTAGTTAGGTGAAACTTAGTGATAAAAATGTTTCTCCAAGTTGCCTAGATAGATAGAAAGAGAGCCGGCGTTCATTGCCCTAGTGAATAAACAAGGCCAAGCAAAAAAAAGATCCAGGTTGTCCTCGATGGCCGTTCATCCAAACAACATGACATAAATTCAGGTGTACTCCAGGGATCGATCCTTGAACCTTTATTGTTCCTAATTTTCATAAACGACCGCCCTGATGACACCACGCTCTACTCTCATTATGTGGGTAAAACGGACGCGCACACATCCGAGACAATGGCTGAATCCTTAGAAAGTGACCTCTAGTCTGTAGTGGAATGAGGTCATAAATGGATGGTAACATTTAATGCTGCTAAGACAAAGCTTCTTTTCCTTCAACAACTACAAGAAACCTCTTCAACCACCGATTGCCATTGCAAATAACACCTTACCTGAGAGTCCGTCGTTCAAACTCCTCGGTCTAACATTCACAGGTAACATGAATTGGAACAAATACATAGAAGACATTGCCAAGGCTGCTGCAAAGAAGGGGGGCTTCCTCTACCGTGCTAGAAATCTTCTCACACCTGACAGTATCCTATATCTCTACAAAGCCACTATCCGCCCATGCATGGAGTATTGTTGTCACATCTGGGCTGGTGCACCATACACCGTCTCTCCCTTTTAAACAAGATTCATAAAAGAGTCTCTAATCTAATAGGTCCTCACTATCCACCAAGCTCCAGCCCCTGTCCCATCGCCGCAATGTTGCATCCTTGCGCTTGTTTTACAAATACTTCAATGAAATGTGATCTGATGAACTTGCTGCTGGTGCCCCCTCGACGTCAATACACTGGACCACCCCGACAATCAGCTAGATTCCATCCATTCACTGTGGAGGTCCCCAGATGCCGGAGAGCCTTCTACTACAATAGCTTTTTTACTTCGAGCTGCCGGCCTTTGGAACTCCCTCCCTGCTCATTATTTCTGTGATTGTACCGACATGCAGAAATTTAAAACTAATGTAAACAAGTATCTCGCTATACAGCTCCAAATTTAGGATGACCCCAAAAAACTTTCACCCTTATTCACTCAGTAGCCCCTTACGTCTACAGTGGCAACTTGCCTTGTTTGGGGTTAATTATGTTAAAAAATGTTTAATAATAATTATGAATTTTTAGAAACCAAGCGAATTTTGTGTAATTTAATCATACATCTGAGTATGAACACAAGAATATTTGAAGAGAAAAAAGAGAAAAATAAAGCAGGATTACGTGCATATATGTCGCATGTGTGCACGTAAAATGTTTATTTAAATATAAACCTCGTAACTTAAGATTTTGACCTAAATGCTTGTTACTAACTTTAGGATAGTAATAATACAATGACGTAACGTTGGGAAAATCCGCAAGTGTCGATATTTACCTCTTTCCAAGATGGAAGGTGAAGATTGAAAAGCTAGCGCAGAAGAGGTGTGTGCACTTTGGTCCTACACAAAATGCCTGAGCAGGCTCATCGGCATTCCTCGGCAGTAATAAACTAACACTTCTCAAAGAGAGAAAGTAAAATATGGTATGGTGGACGTCCTAGAATTCACAGAACCATACTTTAGCCTGACAGAAGTAAAGTCATTACCTACTCTAAAATGGCCCAGACTATGTTGGATTGATTGTCGAAGACGTATCCCGATTGGTATGAACAACGTCTACTTCTGTTGACCCCTGGTTCAGTTTCTTTTGTGTGTTGCGCATTAAGCCTCGGAAACGAATGGTTTTACATCAAAGAACCGCCCGAGAAATTATACATTGTTGGATCGTCATTGATGACCGGTAGCGCTTCATTTACATGTCTGCAGAAGAGATTTACGCTGACATCTTGTCCCGGGTCTCGTTTCCCAAGTATTCCCGAACCTTAATCCAGCCTTATTGTATCGGTAACAGCGAACATGCACTAATGAAGCGCACAAAAGATCATTAAAATAAATTATAAGTTGCTCCCATTTCTATGTTTAAGAGACGAAAAAATAAAAACTATAAGCTAAAAATGGGGAAAAAATGAAAATGCTGGTACAGATTGGAAAATGATATTTTTTGTTATTGTCTGATTTTTATAGCTGTTCTTTTTTTAATAGATACTTAAAAAAGACGTTCGCGGACGTTTTTGTGAGAAAAAGAAAGAAAATAAAGATGTGGACACATTTTTTAATGATACATTAATATTTTTTATTATTTTTCTCGAGTTTTTAATTGTTTATGTTTTTTATTCTTGATTACGAATTTGGGGTAAATAGGACTGAGAGATGTAGTATTATGGAGTAGGACAAATATGATTAGTCATAAAAATAACTTTGCTAATGTTATCAGGTTATGATGAAAATAAAAACCGAAACTACAAATTTAAAAATAAATTCTGGGAAGATGTCTTAAAATTTATTTCAAAAAAGAAAATTGCAAATAAATGCATTAGAAAATAGCTATCGATTGTTTCAATTATCTACAAATTGGGGTCTTTAGTTGTAAAGAATAATAAAATGCAATTATAATTAAGTAATGTGTGTGACTTAAATTGATATGGTAAGTTATACGAACAACAAAACCATTAAAGATAAAAAGAATAGGAAAAGAGAAAAAATGTTAGACAGAATAAAGAGAGAGAGCGGATTGAGAACTCGATTGTTGGGACGAATTACGAAGTACACACACGCAAACGCGCACACGCACACTAGTCGAATAGTGTGACACAGCATAAAGACACTGGAGTGGACATCGTCGTATTAGCACTAGGCATCGAAAAACCGATAAGATCACTCTGTTCTTGGTTGGATATTAATAAAAGAAATAAAATCAAGGATAAACATTTGTATGCGTTTCTTTTGTGTCTTATGTCCTTCGGCAACTAAGACATATCAAATTATACACTGTTCGATCGTCATGTACCAAAAACTTATTTTGTGTCGAAACGCAACGTTACATTACTTGCTACTGTTTAAGTATTGAAGGCGAGACAGGACTGAGGAGAGTCTAGTAGGTGGAGATTGCTTGCGTCGCTCTTCACATTTATTTTTAGTGGACCGGGACTTTCAACAATAATATACGTCCTCTCCTCTCCTCTGAGTTCATTCCTTCCTCCTAAAATTCCGAAAAGAGAGCAACATGTTTCCGTTTAACCGCAGCTGAACTTGTTAGTTGTCCTGTTGTCGACTGCGATGCTGCTGAAAGTAGCTGCTTCACCCCTACTACCGGCTTCTCGTGTGTACTTTTCTTTAGTGAATATTGGACAGTGTTTAGGAGCTGGTTGTTCTTTCCCGGAGCTGCTTTACAGGGCATCTCAGTTTTAGGAAGATATAGCTGGATTGGGTGTTGTTCATTTTGTTCTCATGAACAATTGTTCTCCAGCTCATTTGGTCCTTTCCGCTTTTATCTAGAACTGGAATAGCTTTCGGTAATATTCTAAGCTGGAATCGCATAAGGGGGGACATGTTGGTAGAGAACTTGTCCATATGCTCCTGCTGTTGGCAGTGTCAGTCATGCGGACAGCGACCGTCCACAATTACGGACACTTACCAGGTTTCATACCTGAGTATAGACGGGATTGCATTAAATCTTGTGTTGCCAGCTCTATTACTTGTGCATCGTGGTGACTACATACCCGGTTAATAGCTTCAAGAAGCCCATACTGGCTGAGAACAGCGCCTAGTTGTTTTGGGTAAAAGTGTGTGGGGTGGCGAGCAACAAAACCTTTTGTCTGTCTCCTGATCGGGTACTCTGGCTGGAAACGCAGATATTTCCACCGCACGTCCGCCTTTAAATATTTATTCGCTTCTTGTCCGGTGGGAATCAGCATTCTCACACGACGAAGTTTCCTTGATCCCAGTAAGACCAAGAGTGTTACTGTCCTTCGTCATCAGAGACAAAGTCCGCTGTTGGAGCTCTTCCCACGTATCAAGGACAGTTTTAAGTAAATTTCCGTCCGTGTACTTATGGTACGTGGGTTTGAAGAGCTTCCTATACTACTCTGAGACTGAGATCCCTATATAACTCTCTTTACTAGCGCTGACTGCTCTGGTTGGCCAGCTGGGATAGAAGTAGTGGCGTTATCACTCTTCTGTCCGGTTGACTAAGACGTTGGTATTGGCTGTGAAATGGTCTGGGATGTGTCCAGACCACCTGTATTAGTAAATTGGACGGTCCACTCTCACCTACCGAAGAGCCTGATATGTTGTTGGTTAAATCATCAGCATCTACCTTGCCAGATGTTAAAACAGCCCCTTCTATTTTTTGGTCTAGAATACCTACCTTTGAATGAAGGCTATTTGTGTTCACCTTCCGACTAGCTACCGCTTATATCGGAATATATCGGCAAATTACTTCGCTACAGTTTCCTTTTCTGGCGAGTAGCGCAGACTGATAAGGCTGTTAGCTCTGGCCCTCCCCAGACGCGCACTTCGAGGGTTGTTTGTGATAGCTCTTCAGATCTGGAAAGCTGTTACGGTCAGCCTTCCCCAACAACTAAGCTAGAGGGCTGCTGGAAACATCCCTCCTCGAAAAGTCAGTTTTGCTGTATCCCATGGAAGCCAGCTTATGCTGAGTCTGTGTCAGTGAGTGACCAGGAATATCTTTGCTTAATACCTCGGCTCTGGCCCGTTAATTCTGTTGTCGCCAGACCGCTATATATTCGTATGTTACTAGTGTGAAAATGGGGAAATAACCTAGGCGAAACTCGAACACAGCACGCCAACTATACAGACCGAACCGGTAACCACTTCATTAGAGCCTCCCTCTATTCTGATATATATGATTATATTAAAGTAAATGTGAATTAATGTTTTCTTCAAGGAGAACGATTCCATGGTTCAAAACTAGTTCATGAGTAAGAGAGTAGTGGCTCCCTCGAACAGAATTAAGGCAAGTCATATTTAATAATGCAATACAACAATTGCAGGTAAACTATATAAATGTAAAAAAAATATTACAGGACTTGGGCAAATAATATTTTTACAGCCACAAGTGTCCAAAACAGGGCGTCGAAAGTCAAGGGCGCCAGAAGGGCCAGAAAATTGACAATAACCCCACGACAAGGCTAGACCAACAATTAAGTATCCGACTCACCGCATCAACGCGTGTACAGGGGTAAGAAATGTGTATAATGTTCTAAAACAACTTCACTTGGAATAATATTCGCTATAATATGAGAACGCAGTAAGCCGCTGACCCAATTTCGTCCAGGTCTGCCGAAAAGAAAGATGTTGCACGTTCTTAACAACTTTACAAAACAAAAACACTCCAAAGTGACTGACTAGACGCCGAACTTTCCCTGTTGAAGAAAAACCTAATTCGATGTTGTTGTTAGTGAGTCTACTACTGCTACTTGGTGTAGTCAGTATTTTATGCCTTTGTTCGTCAGACGAGTCTAAATCTTGTAGAGAACAATTCTCTCTCACAATAATAAGTAAGAATATATTAGTAATTATAAGTAATAATATAGTATTATTAATATGAAATGCTATATGAATAATAAAATTATATAAGTAGTAATATATAAAACGTTTATGTTCCATATACAGCATAATCACGTTGACACACCGGTTCTCGTTAGATCACCGAAGTTAAGCAACGTTGAGCCTGGTCAGTACCAGATGGGTGACCATTTGGGAATACCGGGCGTTGTATGTTAGAGGACGTCGACACCCCCTGAAAGAACTAAAAAAGCATAGCGTCATCTCCCCTAACCAGGGTATACTTGCGACTAGGGGCCGCTTGTGAATTTGATACTCCCTTGAAACTGCCTCCCTCGGAGGAAGCCGGTTTAACCCGCCCAGGGTGAATGCCGTACCATGTACGAGGGTTTTATATATAGAGACTAGGCTTTGTCTTTCCAAAGGTTTTTTTTTATTGGACCATATAACTAGATTGGCTTTAATAAATGTTTCTGTTTTTTTTTGTTCTATGGCTGACCATTTCGGAATACCAGGCGCTGCATGTAGAAATACGTCAACACCTCCCGGCTAAAACGGCAAAAACGACAAAAACATAACGTCGTCATCTCCCCTGACCGGAATATACATGCGACTGGGGTCCGCTTGTGAATATGATATTCCCTAGAAACTTCCTTCTTTCGGAAGAAGCCGGTTCAACACGTCTAGGGTGAATGCCGCTTCGTTCGTTTTTTTTTTTTTGTTCATTTCCCAAAGATAACCTCGATTTTTAAACCGAATAAAAGCATTAGTATTAAAATGAGGCACACAAATGTTGATATGCTATAAGCTAGACGAACCAAACAAAATCGTTATCTTTCTTGTTAAATCGAAGCATCAATGGCTACTGAAGTAACTTGCTTTTTCAGGAATTTGTTCCAAGGTGGCACCCCATACTGATCAACAGACTATAAGTAGACAATAAAATCTATAAAAATGTTTTCGCGTGTATGTGACACGTTTTTCAGTGACAAGATCGGACATGCATTCATATCTGAAATTGTCAGACTTTTTCTCTGCCTAATTTTTGAAATTTCACAAATTGTTTACTGAGTTGTTAGTCTTTTAATTCAACCCTGTCATTTTCTGATCGGGTTTGAATTTTTTTCTTTCTTTGTTTTGCTTTACGGCATATCACTCCTTTTTAGGGTTATTTAATACAAGTTATTATTATTCACGATGTAATCGCATGCTTATAGGACAGGATACAGTTTCATGACATACTCATGTGATATTCTATTTAACCTATAGATGGGATGTCGATAGGTACTACCACTCTCGGTCAGAGTTAACCTGAGAATAATGACAACTGTGCTGTCTCTCAATTTTGCGCATAACCACCGGATGTAGTTTAAAGTCATTTTCGGGATCGATCAGATTTGAACAATGCATAGAATTTTGCAGTATTTTGATGATATATTTTATCATAAAATATTAATGAGATGTAAAAAAAAATAACGACCCCTGAAAGTATTTATTTATTAAATGCTTTTGTAAAACGACTTTTCTCGTTAAAGAAAGACCTAATCCTCTACTCTATAATAAAGACCAATGTGCATTTATTTGTTTATATATATATATATATATATATATATATATATATATATATATATATATATAGAGAGAGAGAGAGAGAGAGAGAGAGAGAGAGAGAGAGAGAGAGAGAGAGAGAGAGAGAGAGAAATATATGTACTTCCATCCCGCCGCGAAAAAGTTAGCGAGTAAATTAAACGTTCCGGATGAAAGTATTGAAGGTAAGCAAGAAAGCAAATAGGAAATCAGACAACCTGCACCGTCTGAAATAAATTCGAAAAGAAAATTTTTACTCTACATACAAAATTAACGGTTGCTGATTTCCTTTCTTACGTAATTCTATGATTTTATATGAATATTGGTGCTGTATAACCATGCCAGCGCCTCCGACGACCGACGACCCCACAACGCATGTGTCTTGAATTTCCTTATCCTTCATCTTCTTATCTTCTGATTCTAGCCGTGACAATACTAGCATTAGCGATCTCCGAACTGACCCGAAGCACAGTTTACAATTTGCATTCTATTATAGAAACAACAAACATAGATATAAACACTTGTACAAAACTCTTAGAACACACTACATTATTAAAACATACCAATAATAAACAAAAACTCTATATATTAGAAGCGTTATACATCAAAACTAAAAAAAACAGCCATTAACTGAATTAACATTAACACTAGTGATATCATTCTTAAATGGTTATAGTTCTAACGTTAGTTCTGTATTAATATTATAATTCCTGCCAAAACTACCTATTAATATTAGACTAATCCCCTGAAGATTGACGCGGATGGGCCTGAAAGTACTTCGGACACCTACAGTTATGGCAGATTCATCAACCAATTCACCACCAAAACAAAGACCCTCATTCGGCAAATGGAAATGATCTACACAGGCATATCCAAACAAGTTGTCTGTCATATTCAACAACATTTGTATTGCAGAGAAAATGCTGTCATATATATATATATATATATATATATATATATATATATATATATATGTGTTGTTTCTATTTGCTTGAACCTTTTTTTTTTACCTTTTTCCCTCGCTATAATTCTCATAGCATCTTTTTTATATTTTTTATACATTACCTCGATATTTGGCTCTGTTGAGCGAGGTACGAAACCGGTCAGCTGCCCTTTCATCTTTTTAATTTCTTAATTCATTATGAGTAATAAATATTGTCTCTTCAATGCCATTTTAAAGTTTTGTACGACAAAGAAAATATTTATATATATATATATATATATATATATATATATATATATATATATATATATATATATATATATATATATATATATATATACACGTATTGAGTAAATTATCGTTTCCACTTAGCGTAAATCAAGATTCTCCAGTAAAAGGAATTGAATCTTTTCAGATATCAGTATTGTAACAAAAATGTTTATGTAAACAAATAAATACTTTCATTTAATACGATATAATTTCTTTCACTATCAGCGGTGGATTTGATAGCCCATTTAATAGGGCACCAGACGCCAACAACTATCTCACTACGCCTAACCACACTGATGAGTCTTGAAAAGACAAAACAACTTCTGTGGATGGCTATATATCTGTGTGTGTATGTGTGTGTGCGTGTGCGTGCGTGTGTGTGTGTTAAACTTGGTGCGCAGATAAATTTGTAGGTATTTACTTATAAGTACTAATCCGGTTTGTCGTGGTCGCGTGAGTATTTAATATAAGTGACCCGTTTATTAGGTGTTAACTTCACCTGATTGACAACTGTCGTCTCTCGTTCAGGGTGGCTTTTTTTCTCTGCTGCTGTCGTTGTTGGTAAACCGAGTGCCAAGCAACGGTTGCTAACCACCATCTTTACTCAAAAAACAATGCCGACTAATTTTTTTTTCCTTTGCGTGTTTGTGTGTATGCGTGTTGGGGTGCCATGGTTGGTTCTCAAGGCGACGTGCTGTTGTTATTGATAAATAAACGTTTTCAAACACACACTCCAACTTCCTCCTCGCTGTGTGCGTGTGTATCGAGACGGATATCTGACCGAGTTGACCACATTCACGGACGATAGAAACGCGAATGCTCTTCGACCATTTCGTCATCTTATAATTATTCCACTCTTCTTGGGAAAGTCTTCATCCACACTGACTATGGCGTCTAAATGCGTTTGTCAAATATGTACATGTGGGTGAGTTTCGTCATTCCTTTTCTTTTTCATGGCACGATAGCATTTGTATATAATTATACATCAATTTGATAAAAAAAATTGCTTCAAAATTATACTGAGTACTACTACTACGACTGATACTAATACTACTACTACTGTTACTAATACTACTACTAATGGAGATTTTGTATATGTCAGTCTGAAGCCGAAAAGATACTATTTCTTCTATTAATTTTACTACTGTACTATCTTTCAATGCTCAGTTCATGGGGAGGCAGTGTTGTATCTGTACAGTTGTAATGAAACCATTCTCCCAAGCATTACCTCCTCCTTTTTGTAGGGAAGGGGCGGTAGTGTAGTATATGTTCTGTTATCATGACTCCATACTCCCAGGCATAACCCCTTCTTTTGGGGGTAGTGTAATATCTGTTCTGTTGTTATGACACCATACTCCCAGGCATAACCCCCTCCTTTGAGGGGTAGTGTAATATCTGTTCTGTTGTAATGAGACCATCCTCCCATGTATTACCTCCTTCTTTTTTGTGTAAAGGGGCGGTAGTGTAGTATCTGTTCTGTTGTCATGACTCCATACTCCCAGGCATAACCACTCCTTTGGGGGTAGTGTAGTATTTGTTCTTTTGCCATGACACCATACTCCCAGGCATAACCCCCTCCTTTGGAGGTAGTGTAATATCTGTTCTGTTGTAATGAGACCATCCTCCCATGCATTACCTCCTCATTTAGGAGGTAGTGTAGTATTTGTTCGTTTGTCATGATCCCATCCTCCCAGGCATTACCTCCTCCTTTGGGGAGAATATTGTAGTATATGTTCGTTCGTCATGATACAATCCTCTGAACCATTACCTCCTTCGTTTTGGGTGGGTGGGTGTAATGTAAGATCTGTTCTGTGATCATGATATCATCCTTCCAGGGATTACCATCTTCTTTTATGGTTAGCAATAGATATTTAAAGCAGCAGCGAATACTGAAAATCTGGAATGACTTGTTGTCGCTTGGTCTCTGAGGAACACCACTTGTTATTGCCAGGGAGCAATCACTGATGATGACGCGTGTTGAAAACTCCGTATAATCAAACTCACTATGTATATTTTTATTTTATCTGTAACATCGGATTTAAATTAGAAAGAAAATTATGGAGTTACTTTTCTTCATGAGCGGCGAATCGAACCCCAGCTGCCAGTTGTCGGGACATTAATCATTAAACTATTTGACTTAGTTAAGAAATAAGTTAAAACTTCAGTTACGTAAATAAAGCATAAATTTATTTTGTTAATGCACATTTGCTATCAGGGTACACTCAAATCACTGATATCGACCACTGAGATTTGGCCTTCGAACTAGGATCAGAGTGTAGCATCTGTTGTTCTGTGCTTCTTGACTGGAGCAATTTTTTTATGTCTCTTGGTTGGGGGAGGGGGGGATATCCCCCCACATGAAAAAAACACCATGTCTCTAATGTTGCCCTCGTGGACAGTTAAGTAAATTGAGACAACTGAGATTACTCCACGTGACCGAGAAATGACTCGGGTCGATAAACACCGAGGAACGGATTAAATATTTTGGGCTAAAAAGTGACTTTTTTAAAATTAAATACATAAAATCATAAAACAAAATACTGGCTTATTTCTGATCTATATAAGAGTTTTCTTTATTGTTTATTTATTTTATATTTTTGCTCAAACATAATGACATTAATTTAATCATAATATAATACACATTGTGTGTCTGTTTATAAACATTACGTTTGTGTACGTAATACAAAGTAGCGGGAAAGGTGTGTGCAGTGTGTTAAAATAATGATTTATTCAAAATCAACAACTATTCTTGATTTGTTTTTCATATTCATAATATAAAATGTATTCGATAAATAAATAATCCAACATTTGACAAAATGTGATCATTAGATTTAAATTTAAAAGTTCATGTAGACATTTACTTGATTACCGTTGTACTTTAAATAATCTTTTTCAACTGACAAATTTAAAAGTATCTGTTTGGAACATCAGGAAGTTTCATCGGGTGTCGTGCTGATTTGGCAGGCCGAGAGCAGGCTCAAAGCCTTCTCTTGAATAATGGCGATAGACTGACGCTCGTAGTGCAAAGTAAATCTCCGATGTTCCACCGGCGTGGCGTGTCATTAATAGATCGAGACGAACGTGAATAGGTGGGATTTTTATGCTTGTCGAGTTAGTCGGGGGTATTTACGTCTAAGGGGCGCAAGTGCCACGAGTTCGTCAGAGCATATTCCATTAAAGTACTTGTAAAACAAGCACAGGATGCAACACTGCGGCGATGGGACAGGGGTTGGAGCTTGGTTGACAGTACGGGATCTATTAGATTGGAGACTCTTATTTTGGACCCTGTTTAATAGAGAGAGACTAGTGGAAGATGCACCAGCCCAGATGTGGCAACGATACTCCATGCATGAACGAACGGTTGTTTTGTAGAGATATAGGATACTGGTAGGTGTGAGTAGTTTTCTAGCGCGGTAGAATGATCCCATCTTCTTTGCAGCAGCCTTGTCAATGTCTTCTATGTATTTGTTCCAATGTCATGTTACCTGTGAATGTCAGGACGATCAGTTTAAATGATGAATTCTCAGGCAGAGTGTTATTAGCCATGGAAATCTGTGATTGAGAAGGTGTCTTGTAATTGTTAAAGGAAAGAATATTTGTCTTAGTATCATTAAATGTCACCATCCATTTACGTCCCCATTCCACTATAAATTGAAGGTAATTTTCTAAAGTTTCAGACATTGCTTTGGATATGTGTACATTTGTTTTTCACACATGTCGAGAATAGAGTTTGGTGTCATCAGCAAATATACCTGTCTCGGACACCATGTCATCAGGGAGGTCGTTTATGAATATCAGAAATAATAAAGGTCCAAGGACCAACCCCTGAAACACACCCGCATTAATATCATGTTGTTTGGGTGTACGGCCATCGAGGACAACCTGGATTTTTCTCTTGTCTAAAAAGGATCTGATTATATTAAATTTCGTCCAGTAATACCGTATGATTTAATTTTCATGAGAAGACTTTGTCAAAGGCTTTGGATATGTCAAGAGCTACCGCCCTAGCTTCCTCTGTTTTGTCCAGTGCGTGCTATATGCGTCCAGAGGTTATCGTTAGGATATCCGCAGTAGAACGGGCTTGCCTAAATCCATACTGTCGTTTAGCATAGACGAGGGTGGACTAGTGCTTGATTGATTAATGATTCAAAGATTGTAGCGAAGAGAGGGAGGAGACTGATTAATGATTCAAAGATTGTAGCGAAGAGAGGGAGGAGACTGATGGGGCAATAATTGAGCGGGTCAGTTCTTTCACCAGAATTCTTGACTACTGGTACTATAGAGGCAATTTTCTAGCTAGAAGGGAAGTACGATTCAGCAAGGCATTTGTTGTAGTATTTTGAGAGAACAGGGGCGTGCTTAACAGAGCATTTATTCATTACTATAGCAAAGAAATGAGATCAGGTCAACACGTCTTGGCGATGTCTAGGTTTTTTATGATATCGCGGACATGTGGAGGGGTTAATATCAGATCATCGAGTGTGGATTCTGTCCACAAAAGGAAATTTGGTAGAGTGGTTTGTGTGGTCTAAGGTGGAGTTGGAGGCGATTTGATTGATTTATGTTTATGTTGTTTTTGTTTTGTAGACAGGACCTTCACTTTTTCTTGTTTCTGTAGCCGTTTGATTTAAACGATTGAATTAAAAATAAAACAATTCATTTATCTGTCTGTTACACTTATGACGCGTTTACACATCACTTTAAGAGGCTCTTTCCGCAGGCCTGTATCGCTTAAGTTTCATCGCTAAGCGCGCAAATTGGATGGACGCATCTTAAGAATATTCGTTCTGTTTTTGTTTTGTTTTTACTGGAATTGCATGTTCTTATTCATGAGGGTGTTTGATTGGCCTAATGGATATTGTCGCGAACTACGGGATCGGCATGCCGAGTTCAAATCCAATCAGAGCTTATGTACTAATACTACGGTGATGACACAGCTACAAGACTAAAATTCATATACAATATATGTGTGCGTGTGTTTATTTCAATATAGATAACCACACGATGAATGGGTCAGACGCGTTTTGATGAAGTCGTGCAACGTCTCAATTGCAACTAATCCAATAAAATCGCGGTACGGAACGTCTAATATTTTAATAATGTATTCTATTGAAATAAACATATATTACACGCTCTTATATTATTAATGGAGCGCTCTGTCTTAATTCATTTACATCATATATAAGATACACACACATACACACATATATACATGAATACACACACACATATATACATCAATACACACACACATACACACACACACACACACACACACACATATATATATATATATATATATATATATATATATATATATATATATATATATATATATATTGTTAATATAAGAGACAACTCATGGCTAGATATCCTTTGGTAGATCCTTTCAATAGTTCGAATTAGGATCTTAGTTTCAGAGAGGAATTGGCTGATGAATTTGCCATAATTTGCATTTGTCTCCCAAGTACTTTCGGACCCATCTGGGTCCATCTTCGGGGGAATGAGGTTAATCAGGTACTTGGGAGACAAATGTAAATTATGGCAAATTCATCAGCCAATTCCCCTCCGAAACTAAGATCCTAATTCGGACTATTGAAAGGATCTACCAAAGGATATCTAGACATGAGTTGTCTCTTATATTCAACAATACTTGCCTGCAAGAGAATATGCTGCCTATATATATATATATATATATATATATATATATATATATATATATATATATATATATATATATATATAGTTTTTACTGGCAATAGAACAATGTTGTTTTTAGTATTTTTCCACTTCCTAAGCGGTTAAGAATATGCAGAATATTTCATTCAGTCGCCAATCGGACGTGTTATTATTTTTATTTTATATATATATATATATATATATATATATATATATATATATATATATATATATATATATATATATATATATATATATATAGTTATTAATTAACAGACGTACATAAAAGAAACTCATAGAAACGTGTTTCTGGCTATCAGCTGTCATCGACACGAAAATTAAGTAATCCAGTTGCTCGTGTGAATGAACTCAATGACTGTAGCAAATAGACACACAAGAAACAACTTGAAATTATGTTCAATCGGCTTTTCTTGCAAACAAATATAAGTTTGAACTAATGTGCTTCACAGGTCTCACAATGAGACTAAGCTTCACAAAAGATACCGTTTATAGAAATGTATAATGAAATATAATGTGTTATTAATATTTACCTGGCATAAAGTATTAATTACGGCATAATCACGTTGACATAGATTCTCGTTAGATCGCCTACGTTAAGCGACCTTAAGTCTGGTCAGTACCAAATGGGTGACTATTTGGAAATACCAGGCACTGTATTTGAGAGTACGGCGTCACCTTCCTGAAAAAAAAACTTTTAAAATAATGTCATCATTAATGTTGTTAACATGAGATAGACATTCTACTAGCCCTGTTGAATTTAATATTCCCATAAAAGGTGGGTGTAGCACCAGTATGGGACACGACCTGACACTAGGGGGTTCGCTCTTAGATCGAAGTGAAGTATCGTTTTGTTTCGTCTTAGAATGTGATTTTCACAGGTATTACCTCCTTCTTCTCATGGGGGGGGGGGAGGGTATCGACGGTTGTTTGAGGTGCTCCAACCGGAGAATGCGGACGGGTCCGATCATGGAAAATGTTTCCCTATCCTTATTTAGACAGGTAAATTTTACTTTAGTTTACCAGAAATATTTTACAAGCATTTCAATGTTACAATTATAAAATCATAACAACGTAATGTAATTATTTAATTTTAATTTTTTTCTTCGGACATCAGTGTTAGTGTGTATATTTATACTATGTTGCATTGATGAGAACAATAATCCGAAGAAAAACAACGTAAGTAATAAGGTCTTATTCTGACGATTCAGAGGAAAACGTAATGTAGCTTGTCAAAAAAAAAAATTTTTTAAAAAATTCGTCTTCATTAAAAAAGAATGGACACGTTACGTGTTTTCTTTTTTATATTTCATGGGATTTAAGAGCCATCCGACATTTTGTATTAAAAAATACTCATAAAATGGGTCTTATAATACGAAGTTAATATTTACCTCCAACGCAGAGGACCACTGCACAATATCAAATTACCTTCGCCTCGGACGTATGTATGCTGCTATTTGTTTAGTCAGAGTATGTGTGAACATGTGTGTGAGTGACTTCGTGAATATTTCTTATCGTCTGTCAAGAGCTTTTGCCCTGGCGATCAAGGCTGAATTTGAGTTTGTTCGCAAAAAGTTTACTTATTATGGAAGCGACTGGCAAAAGTTTGTGGGGCAGGTTTAGTCTCTTCTGGCTGTCTTGTGTCTTCATAGCCGGCTTCCAACGTGAGTGTATTATTTTGTACTTCTGATTGGTTGGCATCCGATTTCAGTAACCAATCAAAATTAAGTATTTCAACCAATCAGAATTAAGTATTTTGTAGAAACTATTTTGTGCTGCTGCTGCTATCCACTGAAACAGAGTTCCACAAGACAAATATGAGAAGACGACTTCAGTGTGATTCACAAACTAGCCTATACCATTATGACCGTTAACTCCTTCTTCGTCCATTTTACCTGACCTTAACTTGAAGACGTCTGATAACGAAATCGTTCATTATTTACGAAAGCACTTTACTTCGTATGGGTACAAATACGACGAATAAAAATGCTTTTATTTTTATAAAGCTGTGCTGTGTTAGTTACTTAGTTACTGAAAACCTGTGTATATAACAGTAATACTACTTCTAGCTATACTAACTTCTAATTCTTACCTTATTACATATGAATAAGTTTTATTGTTGTGCTCATGATGATGCCTGCTGATTCTCCATGACTCATTTGTAGTCTCCGCTTTCCGTGAAATATTTCTCTATTGTTTTCCTTTAAAGAAGCATGATTGTAACTGCAGTCAGTCAGCTTTTAGCTAACTGAGTTCTTTTGGCTAGCTGAGTTCTGTCTGTTTTATTAAAACAAATCGAAAAATATAAATTTGCTTTCTTTGTTTACTGTCGTCACAAAAGCATTTTTGTCGCGGTGAGCGGTATTTTATATATAAACATTTTATGTACATTCAATCCCTTACAATAAGTCGAGTGTCGTAGTCTACAACAGTGTAAAATGTTAATATCCTAGACTCGATTGCTCTATAATTAAAAAGGCGCATAAATTAAAACAATTCTCCAAGTTTATTCTTTTAACAATAAAAAAATTAATTTTATAATTACTCATTCTTCTTTCATTTCATTTTTAATTCCATTTTATTTGTGAGTTGCTTTTAACATGGAATATGCGAGGATGTGACTATTTACAATCTGGGTCACATTTTAAAGAGTTGCGCCCTTCCACAAGTGGTGTTAAAAACGGTGTTAAACTTCTAACATCTAAAGGTTAAGACCGAATCCATTTGACGTTCGTTTTACTATAAACTTAAATGGCGCAATGATCTCCTCCAACTCCATTGGAAACTTTGAAAATAATACATTTTTTCCGAATTTTTCGCGATACTCTGAAAGTTTGGCGCCAGATCGATATCAATTCATAAAGAAAAAGAAGAGGGCCACTGCACTAAGCACGCCGAACCCGAGGAGGACTAACACTTGATTACCGTTTTTTTTTTTGCGAGCATTATTATATTTACTACAACTTGGCCTTTTGGCTAAGATCAAAGTGTAGTATCTGTTCCGATGGATACTGCACGCCTGTCCTGTGCAGTTCTAGGAGGTCCACCCTCCCAGGCTTTGCCTCCCCCTCTTTGGGGAGGAGTAAGTTAATTGCTTACTGCTTGAGGCGCCCCTACCGGGGAATGCCGATGGGGCTGCCCAGGCAATTTTTAATGGTCAGAGTGCTCACCTCTCGGGCGCTGGCTTTTCAACCCCCACTTTCCGACCCGACCTTGGGTCACATCTTACTTGTGGGAGTAGGATAAAATTGGCCTTGTGCCTAACTCCTGGAGAGGAGTAAATAATAATATTATTATATTTACTATTTTTTCATAACATACAAAGCTCCTGTCATGTTAAACACCTAAATTGTTATCTGAAATACCAAGTGTAATATATTGAATGTCGGGTATGTTAGACAGTTTTAAATGATGTGTATTTGTTTGGTTGTATTTCAATTGTTCAAGAACACGCTGTCTGGCAGAGTTATGGGGCATATCACTAATACATGTGGGAACAAAAGAAAGAAAAGTAAACCAGATGGAGAATGATGGCATCAAGAAAACGAGAAAAGATTGGAAAATCATAGACCCGTTCACGGCTGGAAGTGAGTCCGACAACGAATATTAAGACCATCAGAACACCGGCCATTATGACCCAAAACGAAGATATAAAGATGTAACGTGATCCATCGATACCGGGCACATTCATAATCTAACACAAGCGTTAAGCAGGGTGAGGATAGAGGGGAGGTCATAAATTCTTAACAACTTATATATATATATATATATATATATATATATATATATATATATATATATATATATATATATATATATATATATATATATATATATATATATATACGCTGATTTTTGTTATTGTTTTTACTGGCAATAGAGCACCGGTATTTTACCGGTGTGTGTATTATGTGTCGTTACCCTAAGCGGTTATTTAAGAATATTCATTCGCCCTTAATCAGACGTGTCATCAATTTTTGTATGTATGTATATATATATATATATATATATATATATATATATATATATATATAATTCTTTTGAAAATGTTTATATTTTTACATTTTCAACTTATGTTAACCAGTAAGTAAATTTTACTTTTTTTTATCCTTTGATGAAAAGAGCGTATCTTTTAAAATCCATGGATTTAGACAAAGTTTTTTATATTCCATTTTGAATATTTGATGACTTAATAAATATTGTAGTTTATCAAATTTTGTTTTCATCATTCGTTTTCTTATTTCAAATAACGCTATACATTAGTTTGATCGTCCACTAATACCTTCGCCAAATGCACCCGTTCTTCACTCGATATTGTGATGATCTAGGACATTATTTTTGTGTAGTTCACCCAACGGACAGTATAGTGTTTTTTTAAATAAAAGATGTATCCCATATATGAGATACATAGATATTCGAATATTCTATTAAATTTCTATTTTATCTCTCAAACGTTGAGTTAGTAAAGAAGTTAAGAACATTAATTTTAATTTTCCTCTCCCCAATTGACCAGTTAATTATTTTATAGTATATCTTTCTTTTGGTCTCTTGGTCTTACCGGATTCTAGGACCAGAATTCATCTGGTCTGGTGGAGTATCCAGCTAAGTGTTGGTACTTGAAGTAACATTACTTAGAGATGGTTCCCTATTCATTGTATGAGCTAATACCAAGGGGATCTTATTTGGGCTTCGAATACTATGTTATTTTGAATATTTGGTCAGGGTTTACTTGTAGGAGTAAGTATCCTCATGTCAGGTCGTCCTGACAAACCCTTGTACAGAGAGACCGAAGACACTTGAGGATGGTGTCTAGTAGGTAATTCAAACTCCCCATATTCACCTTAACTGCCTCACTATATGGCAATTATAGGTTTTAAGATCGTTGTCAATTTTATGTTCCATCTATTATGGGATAATGGCATACAAGACATTCAAATGAACGTGATACTCCGTCGGTTACCAGAGATTATCATGGGTTGATATTTTATGGGAATTCATACTAACGATTGAGTCCTTTTGCCCTTTTGTCCTTTTAATATTGTTGTGACTCTAGACACAATCAACAGTCGCAGTGGTAAAGTCTTGTTTTATCGACTTTGCATCGCTAGAATCAACGCTTCGTGCTTTATCGCCAGTCAACGTTTCTAATGTTTATCTTAATCTCAATTGCTTTCGGCATATTATCTTAACTATCAAGATTTGGGGCATTGTGTGTGCACTGGGGACCAGGTGTTTCATCTGGTTGTAGAAATGTCAAATCATTCTTGCTGCGTTCAAGATTTTAAAATGGCATCATTTTCATTTAACGATTTTTCTGATATGAGGTATTTTCGTCATTTGTATTACTGATACTAGCAATAATATGCTCCTTCCCCAGTCGCATACTTTTGCTAGTATATATGACGAACAAACATATACTACACTACTAAGGAGGAAGTAATGCATGGGAGAATGGTATCATGATGAACAAATATATACTACTCTACCCTCAAAAGAGGAGGTAATGCCTGATGGTCTAATCACAACAGAGCAGTTACTAGACACACACACACAAAAGGAGGGGAGAACTTTATCATGACAACTAAATAGACACTACTCCCTTGTATAGGATATGTATAGCAGCAGCGAATGTTATTTTTAAGTATCTGCTCTCGATTGGACAAAACCTCGAATCAGTAGTATCATATACCGGTATTTATCGTATGCTTGCACGCATAAACATTTTTTTTAAACACTGTACCGTTACAGACACTGATACACAAGAGTCCAATATTTCCCTCGCATACACGCGTCATCAACCAACACAGGCTACATATACAATACTGCAAACCTGCTTCCCCCAATATATATATATATATATATATATATATATATATATATATATATATATATATATATATATATAATTTCAAAATGGCGATCTGATTAGAATTCTGGCGAGAGGGATCCTTTGTGAGTGTTACCTGCTTTCTGTTTATTTGTTTCTTTCTTTGTTCGTTTTTCTCCACGAACTGTGTGCTCGATGTGACATTTATATATGCCTTTCATTTCGGTATCTAGGGAACAGCGAGCGAATGTGGTTGACGACTGCATTTTACTCTTTGAGAAACAATTGTAAGACCACAAGCAATCCTATAATAAAAAATAAAAATAAATGATTTGATTAGAGACTGAATTTTTTGGTTATTGGAATATAAACAATCACTTATATATATATATATATATATATATATATATATATATATATATATATATATATATATATAGATATATATATATATATATATATACATACATATATATATATATACATACATATATATATACATACATATATATATATGCATATATACATATATATATATGTGTGTGTGTGTGTTTATGTTTAAAATTCTAAAGATGCTTAAAAAAATGAACTTTCCACAATTTATACAAACCAGCGACCATGCGCGATTTAAGTTGAATTTAAAAGAGACATTTGCACCGTTAGTCCACATGACATCGGACGTCACTTCTAGAAGACCAGGAAGGATCATTACGAAAAAAAAGGTTAATACCTTTTCTTTGTCTAAAGCTCTGTCGAGGCTTGTTATATCAAGCGAAATATTAGATTTTAAAAAATCAAGATGAAGAAAAAGAAATGTTTTGATTTTTTATTTCGATTTTAATAAAAAATATCTGCATCTAACACATAGTTCTTTGCAGGCATTTCTCTTTCTTTATGTTATATATATATATATATATATATATATATATATATATATATATATATATATATATATATATATATATATACGCAAATGAATATTCGATATCTGGAATATTATCACAAGAAAGACATCCGATAATGTATTTATCAAGAAGACTAACAAACACTGAATATAATTATTTAAATATAGAGAAAGAAGCATTGGCCATTGTATGGTACACCACCAAGGCTAGACAATTTCTAATAGGAAAAACATTATCTTAAGAAGTGATCATAGACCATAGGAATTTATTTTCAACCCAAGAAAAGAATTACCCAAAGTTACGACATCGAGAATATTAAGGTGGGCAATAAAGTTAATAGCATTTGACTTTGATATAGAATATGTCAAAGGAAATTCAGTTCCACATGTAGATGCACTATCAAGATTGCGATTTTACAAGGAGTCAAAAGATAAAACAGAAGAATTTGAAGATTCATTCTTACATTGGGTAGAGACTGATGTTTTATCTTTAGATAGAATGGCTATGGAAACTAGACATTATCCAGTACTAAGTAGGATAACATCGAGAATAAGAAAAAATATATGGGGAAATTGTTCCAAGGCAGAGAGACCTTACAAAGAAATAAGGCATAAATTAATGATAGAAAATGGAGTGATTTTTAATGGAGATCTGGTAATTCCTCCGGAAACACAAAGAAATTTGGTGATAAAAAAGTGTACATGATGATATACACTGTGGAGTATTGATTTACTCCTCTCCAGGAGTTAGGCACAAGGCCAGTTTTTATCTTACTCCCACAAGTAAGATGTGACCCAAGGTCGGGTCGGGAAAGTGGGGTTTAAAAATTGCCTGGGCAGCCCCGTCGGCATTCCCCGGTAGGGGCACCTGAGGCAGTAAGCAATAAACTTACTCCTCCTCAAAGAGGGGAGGCGAAGCC
This sequence comes from Sepiola atlantica, assembly GCA_963556195.1. Taxonomy (NCBI): domain Eukaryota; kingdom Metazoa; phylum Mollusca; class Cephalopoda; order Sepiida; family Sepiolidae; genus Sepiola; species Sepiola atlantica. The sequence goes on along the minus strand of OY744527.1, from coordinate 98,339,182 downwards.
CGGGAGGGTGGACCTCCTAGAACTGCACAGGACAGACCCATAGACCGGCGTAAATCAAGCACCGAAGGCCAAGACAATACTAGTCTATAGGGTGCAGTATCCATCGGAACAGATACTACACTTTGATCTTAGCCAAAAGGCCAAGAAAATAAATACACTGTGGAGTAGCGGCTACACAAAAAAGAATAAAACTAGAAGCATTGTGGCCGGGATATTCACAAGATATTGAAGAATATATAAAAAGATGCAAAAAATGTAGAGAATTAAGAAATGAATACTTTACATTCATGGCCCAGAGAAGTAGAGCCTTGGAGTCGTGTGCATATGGATCATGCGTACATTTCTGGAGTGGAACTCTTTTTAAGCCTGGCCTGAAGTAGTCCGTGTGCTGGACAAGACAAGTTCTACCATAAAACAGATTCTAATGGTCATATTCTCTAGAATGGGTATCCCAAAATCCCTGGTATATGACAATGCTCCAGAGTTTTGTGATGAAGGTCTTAATTTATGGTTGGAAAATAGGATGTAAACCATATAAGACACTGCCATATCACCCTCAATCGAATGGGTTGGTGGAAAGAATGGTGCAGACCATAAAAACGAAACTAAAAGCATGTTCTCAGCAAAAAGAAAAAATAGAAGTTTTTCTACCAAGGCTGCTTTTAAGCTATTGAACAATACCACGCGTGGGAAGATTAGAAAACCCATCAGCTTTAATGGAAAGATTAATTAGAGCCCCATTAACTATGTCGTATTCTACAAATGAAAAGATCTGGTACAAATAGAACAAAGAATCAAATCCAGAAAAAACAACATTTATCGTGCAAAAAGGCCACAATACAGCTATGATAAATAGAGAAAACGAAACAGTGTGTTGACCCATGCAGATCAAATAAAGTCCTAGGGTGAATACGAAAAGCAAAATGAACGAATCGCTACGATTCCTCCCGTTATTGAGTTATTAGAACAACCTGTACAGAATGAAACGTCAGAAGATGAAACAATGCAAGATCAAGCAGGTCAAAATAAGGATTCGGAGTCGGATTCGGAGTCGGATTCGGATTCGGATTCGGAGTCGGATTCGGAGTCAGATTCGGAGTCGGATTCGGATCAAAGTATGAAAGGCAACGACCCTGGTTACAGTTTAGTGCGACTTAGGTAGAGATTTCCCAGAGAAAGAAATAAAGGAGAGAGAGAAGTACAAAGTAATATCGAAAATGAAACGATCATTAGAAGAAGTGCAAAATGCACTAGAGGCATAAAGGCTATACATTTCAGGGAGATGTAGTGATACTGGCTAATTGATATGCATAATTAGCATAAGTAGAAATAGATTACTATATAAGTCTCTTCTTAAGTATTGGTAACAGTGAAAGTACACTAGCAACTGAATAGGTAAATCTACAACTTCACAGCACATGCTTATTTATGATAAAAAATATTAAAGAATAAAATTTATTCAAAATAAAAAATACTATTATTCATAAATTGATCGATAAATGTTTTATTCGCATGGATTAAAAATATTTTTGACTCAATATTATTTTTCGATAGTTGTTATCGTAAATAAACAAATGCTATTTCAAACGATTGAATTGCTCAGTGTAACTTTCGTATTTTACGAATTATTTTTAATCTGAATTCGGCTGCTGCTGTTCCTTTTTTTCTCTTTTTGGCTAAACAAGTTGTTTTGTGGGAAATAGAGATGTGATGCGAGCGAACGTAAAGAGTTACTTGCTTGTATAAGCTACTCTCTTTCTTTCCCCGTTCGTTTAGCTTACTCTTCCCTTTTCATTTCTTCCTTTTTGTATCCGGTAAACGAGATGCAGTCAAATCATTAGCTTTGTGCTACGTCCGCTTTCGAAATAAAGTAAAAAACATAATTTCAAATAAAGCATTAAGTGATTAGGTGTTAACTCGACATATTTCAACCAATGAAAATGGTTCCCGCTCATTCGAAACGATAAACTTAGAGAGTCTGTGTGAAATAGTTTGAACAACCAAATGTCAACACACCCGTTCTCTTTAGATCACCTAAGCTAAGCAACGTTGACCCTGGTCAGTACTTGATGGGTGAGCATTTAGGAATACGGGCGCTATGCGTGGGAAGACGACAACACCTCTCTGCCAAAAAACTGCAAAAACTAACGGTGTCTGAGCGGGATACACATGCGACTGGGGACCGCTTGTGAATTTAATATTCCCTAGAAACTCCCTCGTTCGGGGGAAGCCGACTCAACTCGCCCAGGGTGTGTGCTGTGCCAGGACAGGACTGTAATGAACTTAGATAAAGTCAGCTTTCCGGTTTTATTTGTTATGATGATTGCTTACCCGATAAACTTCATAAACAAAACAGTTTAGGATTATGTTGTTCAAGTTTCTTTTGTAAAATAGCTTTAAATAGGAGTCCGGATGTTGACTCCTTGCTGAATACTGGATGTAGTTCATCTGCTACTCTAGGTAGGACTTGACTGAGCGTAGAACACCTCTGAAATAGTTGTGATATGCCACGGAGGCTGACTAGCTACTCCATTACGTCAAAGTATCAACCGGTGAACAGATAAAAGCCACGTTGCATAACAAAAGACGTCTAAGATTCCGTCTTTGTTTTCAGAACATCTGCCAACAATGAATGATTACTGCCGACGACGCATGCGCAGTAGACAATGGCTTCTCTTTTTCCGATTTGAATTTATTATTCTTGATATTAGCTTTATTGATTTCAGTTTCTTTCGTCGGCCTAAGTTCTTAGATGCGCCCTCACTATGACAGCTGATCGGTCGGTATGTTTGTCGCACTTAAGTTTGAAATCGTATTCTCATATCGCTGAAGACACCGATTTAATAGACAGATTTTAGTTTAGTTTACATGTGTCCAAGTATCACTATAAGAAATTCTGTTTGTCGGTCGGTTTGAAAGAGAATTTCCGTCGGTCTATCACGCTTAAGTTTGGTAGTATTTTCGCTGATCTGTCAGACTTCAGTTTTAAAATATCACTTTCTTTGGTCTGTCTCTATTTACTTGCCTCCCCACAAGGGCAAAGTTAGACACAACGTCGGTCTGTCATATTTACGTTTTAAATAGTATTTTCTTCGATACGATATGCTTTTGTTTGAAATATCATTTTTGTAGGTCTGTCACGCTTAAGTTTAAAAGAGCATTTTCATGCGTCTGTCACAGTTAAGCTAGAAATGGCATATTCATCGTTAACCGCGCTATCTGAATCAACATCACACTTAAGAATGGCCAGCTCTTGTTTTTCATCTTTTTTGTACCAATAAAGGATTAGTTGAAGCAATGGACGTCATAGCCGATGTTGATCTTGGCAATTAACTAAAGTTCGACATTAGTTCGACATCTTGTCAGATCATGCTGACTAAACCACAATCATTTAAAACAAGTGATTGGTTATTCTCCGTCAAAATCTTTTTTAAATGACAACTATTTCAACAGAATTAATCATTTGTTTTTATTATTTTACCACACAACGTGTGATAGCATGTGCGATACCCTGTACTCATCAGCCGCCAACCAATCGTGCTAATTTTGCATTACCTCCCTTCGAAAGAAGAGTATAATGTTTTGTATGTCACGATCAAATAATATATGTTTGTTATCGAATGCAAATCAACAAAGCATGAACAGTACAATTAAATCATATCTCGTGTCTTCAACGCTCAAACAAAGATCCTCCGAGACTGAGGGCACTTCATCCAAGATCGTCTCTCGTCGTCTCTTCATTGCTACCTCTCCGTAGGAGTGTATTCTCGCTCTGGAATCAAAGTCGACACAACAACGCAAAGAAAAGAACAAGATCCTAAATTCAGGGAATTACCATTTTATTAGGCTGTTGACGGCGCCTTCCTCTCTGCTAGTGGCGAGGGAAGAAATATCTGGGCTACGAATTCCTGGGTCTGACCCCTTCGTTCATTATCGATTCTTGAGTCATTTCTTATCACATCTTGTCGCTTCAAACTTCCAACAAAGTCTCTGCTCTTTGAGCCTATCCTATCTCGTGTGACATCATTTCCTCTAGTTTGTGTTCTCATTGAGACCAAACGCCAGTTATCTGACCCCGCCTGACTTTTATTTCCTATTTATGCGCTAACGTTTCTCCTGCGAATTTAAAATATCAAATAAGTACTAGCTCAGAAATGCCACCAATGTTCTACAACATGTTTCTTTATTCACAGAATGAAATCCCAAAGACTTAATATTGTTACATAACAAAAGCCGTTAGTTGAATAGAGGAGTGATTGATGGATGGGAAGTCAGAATTTAACCTTTAGTTATCGGAAGTTGGCGAAATAACGTTACTTCCGGAAGATTTTCCTCTTTTCTGCTAATATCTCAAGCAGGCAGATACAAAACGTGTCCACTCCCGCGACGAAGCCCATTGGGGGTGGGGACGATCGTGTACAATGTTGCTAGGTGTAACAAAACAAGATATTTCTTTCTTCCCTTGCATCCCACAATTGTTAAAGTCCAGAGATCCCTCACTTCGTTTGTGAATGTTCCAAATTGCTTGTATTTATAAACTTCTTATAAAAATATAAACATCGACGTTCGAGTGATTGTATCCACAGATAATCAAGAACTTGGTTTATCGATGACAACAGGTGTATAAAGGCTTATACACACCACTAACAACCGAAACTGCTTCAATATTACCGCATCTCTTAATTTCACTTACGGATTAAAATATCACCTAATCTCTAAGGAGTGAAGAAGATGGGGATGAAAAATACAAATCCTTGGTTGATCCAACAAGGTGACATGATTGTTATAGAGAGGGTACTTTTTAAATATTCACTTGGCCAGACAAAACACAAGCTTACGGTGGCTATTTGGTAAATTCTAGTAATATTTAAATGCGAGTGTGTAAATATAGGGTTAGAGTGGGAAATTTCCACCTACGGTTAGAATTATGTAGAGTGGAATTTTCTATTAGAATGCGAGTGATATTACATGTTTTGGTAGTTACGTCACATACAAGAAATCGCTAGTGTGACGTGGCGAATTGACAGTTCAGATCTTTTCATTTTTTTCTCTGAATTGGTGGAGATCGGTCAGGTATTTTTGATAGCTACTTCCTCCCCCAAAGAGTTAGGGTAGTATGTGTGTATACTGTAAAGAAAAAAGCGAAAACGCATAAATTGTCAAACCCCAAGTGAATGTGTGCTGTTCTTTATTGAAGGGGTTTCTACGACGAGAAAGAAGAGGGAAGAAACGAATTACTGTTGCGTGTCGTCTACCAACAAGACTGAAGCTGTCTATGTGCTGTGCTGCTATCCGGATAATCTACGGATATCAAAGAAATAGTAATGGCGCCACAAAGGGCCCAAAATCCTAAGAACTTACAACCCAACCAACCGGATAACGGATATCAAAGAAATAGTAATGGCGCCACAAAGGGCCCAAAATCCTAAGAACTTACAACCCAACCAACCGGATAACGGATATCAAAGAAATAGTAATGGCGCCACAAAGGGCCCAAAATCCTAAGAACTTACAACCCAACCAACCGGATAACGGATATCAAAGAAATAGTAATGGCGCCACAAAGGGCCCAAAATCCTAAGAACTTACAACCCAACCAACCGGATAACGGATATCAAAGAAATAGTAATGGCGCCACAAAGGGCCCAAAATCCTAAGAACTTACAACCCAACCAACCGGATAACGGATATCAAAGAAATAGTAATGGCCCCACAAAGGGCCCAAAATCCTAAGAACTTACAACCCAACCAACCGGATAACGGATATCAAAGAAATAGTAATGGCGCCACAAAGGGCCGAAAATCCTAAGAACTTATAAGCCAACCAACCGGTCGATGATTGTTTCTTGAATAAATAAAGAATTAGAATTGTAAACATTCTACATCGTTCGTGGCCATCAATTTACCCTAAGGTGTGGAATCTGCTACGAAGAAGATAACAACAATATAACGGCCATGACACGGTACACACGTGGAATCAATATAAATTCACTAGACGCATCTAGATAGGAATATCGATATTAAATACCACCACAAACAGAATGAATATAGAGAAATAAAAAAAGACAAACCAAAACATTAAAAACCTTGAATTTAAACTTATTACGTTTAATTTTCTCAAGGATATTTCATTCTGAAACAAGTTAAAACTATCCGTCATCGACTATTAATCTGGCTATAAGTATTTGTTTGAATGTATCTTGCATCACATATCTTTAATATAATATAGATTTTAAAAATATTAGATTTCATATGAATTTCTCAAGGATATTTCATTCTGAAACAAGTTACAACTATCCGTCATCGACTATTAATCTGGCTATAAGTATTTGTTTTAATGTATCTTGCATCACATATCTTTAATATAATATAGATTTTAAAAATATTAGATTTCATATGAATTTCTCAAGGATATTTCATTCTGAAACAAGTTAAAACTATCCGTCATCGACTATTAATCTGGCTACAAGTATTTGTTTGAATGTATCTTGCATCACATATCTTTAATATAATATAGATTTTAAAAATATTAGATTTCATATGAATTTCTCAAGGATATTTCATTCTGAAACAAGTTAAAACTATCCGTCATCGACTATTAATCTGGCTATAAGTATTTGTTTGAATGTATCTTGCATCACATATCTTTAATATAATATAGATTTTAAAAATATTAGATTTCATATGAATTTCTCAAGGATATTTCATTCTGAAACAAGTTAAAACTATCCGTCATCGACTATTAATCTGGCTATAAGTATTTGTTTGAATGTATCTTGCATCACATATCTTTAATATAATATAGATTTTTAAAATATTAGATTTCATATGAATTTCTCAAGGATATTTCATTCTGAAACAAGTTAAAACTATCCGTCATTGACTATTAATCTGGCTATAAGTATTTGTTTGAATGTATCTTGCATCACATATCTTTAATATAATATAGATTTTAAAAATATTAGATTTCATATGAATTTCTCAAGGATATTTCATTCTGAAACAAGTTAAAACTATCCGTCATCGACTATTAATCTGGCTATAAGTATTTGTTTGAATGTATCTTGCATCACATATCTTTAATATAATATAGATTTTAAAAATATTAGATTTCATATGAATTTCTCAAGGATATTTCATTCTGAAACAAGTTAAAACTATCCGTCATCGACTATTAATCTGGCTATAAGTATTTGTTTGAATGTATCTTGCATCACATATCTTTAATATAATATAGATTTTAAAAATATTAGATTTCATATAAATTTGTCTCCCTCGAATATTAATTAACATAATATTTTAAGAAAGTTTTTCGTGCATCTTTTTTATTAAATCACCTTAGTTAATTACCTTTAATTTCGACAAAACAATTGCATATATATATATATATATATATATATATATATATATATATATATATATATATATATATATATATATAGGGAAAATAAGACAATAAAATTACAAATGTATAGTACCAAACATTAATATATTATAAACTGTTTAAAATAGTTATGTAAATTAGGCATTCAAATAGCTGTGTTTGGGTATTTGCTCTCTACTATATATACAGTATTCCAAACGTTATGTATTATTGATGTAAATAACAGTGAACCGTGTTGATGGTCATATAGGTGTGATAAATGAAAAAAGCTTTCGCATTTATTCATTTAGATATTGAGATATCGTTGTCTTATTTTAATAAGAAAGATCTTAATTGCTGAGATTTAAAAAAATAAGCGCCCATCTCAATGAATTTTCCGAGACTTGCAAAAAAAACGATACCCGGGTTTTTTTTTCGGGAATTAAGATTGTATATGAAAATAACCGGTTATATTTGGCCAGAAGCTACTATTATAAACGGTTAGGTTTAGTCGTCGACATCACAGGAACGTTGATATTAAGTGCCTGATCAACTTCCTTCTCCGAAATTGATTATCTAAGTGTGTACCGAAAAATAAATCATCCTGAAAAGGACAGTGTTTGTCCTAGGAAGGACATATAATTCACCTCCGTAGTAGTTTTGTATATTGTCCTGAAAAAAAAAACAGAATTAGTCCGAGGAAGAACACATGAATTGAAAGTGTCTGATCATGAAAAAGGGGACGTCGGTTAATGGGGCCAGTTCAGGACTGGTCATGTTACGGAGATAAATGGCGACTTGGCTTGTTAAGTCAACGGCTGGACAATTAGGGGTAGTCGACAGTCGAACAAAGTCACTGGAACATCAACGGCTGGATGAGCGGAGCTAGTCTACAGCCGGACAAAAAAATTCTGAAACATCAGTAGGAGCAGCTGATCTATTCAACAGCTAGAGCAAGCGGTGCTAGTCAACAACCGGACATGTTGGCTAACCTTGAGTAGTATGAACACCCAATGAAGGAACTGATACTACACCTTGATCGACGATATTCACTAACTTCCCGCATAAGCAAGATGTGACACAAGTTTGTTTAACGTGTTAATACCTTTTTGTTCTCGTGCAACAATTTAACACCAGCTTTTCTATCTTGTTGTCATAGTTTCTCTCTTACCTAGAATGATATGATTGCTATTTATTCATCGAGATAAATCGAGCTCTTCTTTTATGTGTTTCTTTTTATGATATTGATTATTGGAACATTATATTTCATTCTATCATTGGTTTACTATCTATCTAACTATCTATATATATCTCTCTGTATCTCTATCTCTATCCATCTCTATCTCTCTTTATATATATATAATATATTTCCAAATATGATCTAAGGTTAAGATCGGATTCCAACTCTGCTTGATGAGATCTCAGTTTATAATAACTGTTGATCGATAACATCGACATGCCAGTATCGCAGATTTTGTACATGTCTGTGTAAATAAAAATAATCATATATATATATATATATATATATATATATATATATATATATATATATATATATATATATATATATATATATATACAGATGATTCATAAGTCACTTAGCTATTTATTTTTGAAATTCTAAAGTTGAAAAATACGGTAATACAAAACAGAAAGTTTATTCAACAAATTCATTTATGGGAGTTTAAAATTACAGCAAATTTTCAAAATTTCCACCTTCGTTCTGCATGCATAGCTCCATTCTTTTTTGCAAGGAATTTACGACTCTTTGTAGCATATTTGATTGATTAATTTTAACAAACTCGGCAGTGATTTTTTATTTGAGGTCGTCGATATTAGTTATTGGCGTGGCAAATACTTGGTCACGTAAATATCCCCACAAGAAAATAGTCCAACGGCGTCAAATCAGGGCTTCGCTGAGACCTATTGATTGGTCCATCTCGACCCCACCATCGATTTGGGAACTTCTCATTAAGAAATTTTCGGACATTGAGTCCCCAATGCGGAGGAGCGCCGTCTTGATGGAAGATGGATTTTGAGTATATTCTGCGTTGTTTTAATTGAGGGATTGAAAATTCTTGCAGCATTGACAGGTAGTTTTCTTTATTGACATTCGTATAAGAAAAATAAGGACCAATGAGATGTTTACTCGTCAAAGCAGCCCATACAGTTACCTTAGGAGATTGAAAAGTTCTTGGCATTGTCAGATGGGGGTTTTCATAACCCCAAACACGACAGTTATGTTTGTTCACAGTTCCTTGGACGAAGAAAGTTGCCTCGTCGCTAAACACAACGTTGGAGAGATAAGAAGAGTTCGACGATATTCGATGAAGTGTTTCTTCACACATTGCCAGTCTCGCTGCTTTGTCTACCTCTGTTAGTGCTTGCGCTGTTTGGACATGAAAATTCTTAAGCCCAACAGCTTGAAGGGTTCGTTGAACGCAGCTATATGATGTCGATAACACTTGAGCAGCCTGGCGAATTGATGTTGAAGGTTTTGTTTCAAACAAGTTTGGATTTCTTCGCATTTTGTATCATTACGTTTCGGAGCACCTGGTTTTTGAGCATCTTGGACGCTTCCAGTTTCCTTGAATTTTTTAAAAATTGAGCGCATGGTGTTGTGCGAAAGAGGCTTTCTGTTCACATCACGTTTCCATTGCCTTTCAACAAGTGTGGGAGATTCATCAAATTTGGCCATATGAATAACAATAAAAATTCGCTCTTCAATTGTAAATGACATACTGCCTGAAAAAAAGCACATATGATGATTTACACAAATTTAAATAAATAAAAATAAATATATATAGAAACAAATATATAAACGAACAAATTTAAAATAACAAATAGCAGTAATTAGAGAGTAAGATAACAATTATAAAAAGTTCATAGTATGTTTGTGCTTCATATGGTAATCATTTTAAATAGCTAAGTGACTTATGAATCACCCTGTATATATATATATATATATATATATATATATATATATATATATATATATATATATATATATATATATATATATATAATTGTGCAACTAAAAAGTTTGATATGCTGTAAAAGACACAGTCTAAAAAAATCTAATCGTTGAACGTCTTTTCTTTTTTAAAATATTGACATCGATGTGTTCATATTTCTGTCCCTGAACGAATCATATATCACTTTAAGTATTTGACGTCCTTATCAAATCCGGCCAGGCGAACAAAGCGACACTCGAACTGACCATATTTTATTCGTTTCACATAAGTATGAAGATTTAAAATCGTATTTACTGAGATTAACATTGCACCCATATGACTCCACGATAGACTAAGTTATATATGACCCATGGACACACGCACACACAAACATCAACACACACATTATATATATATATATATATATATATATATATATGTGTGTGTGTGTGTGTGTGTGTGTGTGTGTGTGTATATATATATATATATATAGAGAGAGAGAGAGAGAGGAGGAGGGGAGAGACTCTGTGTGCATGTGTATGTGAGAGAGAGAGAGAGAATAAAAAGCATGGTAATAACCACCCGCCATAACAACACGTCTGATGACTCTCGTCCTGATGCGAAAAAATAAATTTTAACGTGAAATGACTGGAATGTTAGTTATTTTTATTTAACTTCTATTATTGCTCTGTTTTTACATTGAGCTCTCCGACTAAGATTTCCTACAGAAATTCATCTATCCCTTACAGATCCAACACACACACTATATATATATATATATATATATATATATATATATATATATATATATATATATATATATGTATATATATATATAGTGTGTGAATGTTAGATAATTTTCAGTAAAAAAAGAAAAAACCCTAACCCTAAAAACACCATTTTTATCTGATTACAAATAAAAACTTATTTTAAGTAAAAAAAGAAAAAACCCTAACCCTAAACCCTAACAACACCATTTTTATCTGATTACAAATAAAAAATAATTTTCAGTAAAAGAAAACACTTAAAAAATATAATTTATCACATGTTTATTTTTATTTCTTCGTTAAAAAATAAATATTTCTTTCATACAATTTGACTAAATGTATTAATTTATTTTATTTGCCATAATTTTTTGCTTTAAATTCTGGTTAATGTTTTTTTCCCACTTGTAAATTCAGGCTCGTTTTTTGGGGGGGGGAGGGGCAGAGGGGTATTTCTTTTCTTTTTAGTTTTTGTTTGTTTGTTTCCATGCATACTTAGACAGACTTGAGAAAACATCGAACAAATCAAAAACTTTGAGTCGGTCAAAAAAGATTGTTCATTTTCTGTCTGATCGAATGTGTCGGTCATTAAGTACCAATGCGACAATACTTTTAGAGAGGGTGTGAGCATTGCTGAGGCGAGTAGTACTAGTAAGAGTATACAAATATCATGTTAAACGCTTTCAAAACGTTCGAATATACGAGGCCTGTCTAAAAAGTATCCGACCTTAGGCCAGAAAAAATATTTCAAATAACTGACGGGGTTGGGACCCTAATTCCCTTCAAAGTAGGTCCTTTGTGCTTGAACACACTTGGCCCACCGATCCATCCACTGCCGGAAACACCTCTGGAAATCTTCTTTTGGAATGGTGTTCATCTCCGCCGTCGCGTTCCGCATTATCTCTTCTCTAGTCTCAAACCTTTCAGTGGCGTCTTCAATTTTCGAAACAACCAGAAGTCGCAAGGATCCATGTCTGAAGAGTAGAGAGGTTTGCGAACGACTGGAATTCGATGTTTGGCCAAGAAATGTTAGATTAATTGCGATGAATATGCGGGGGCGTTGTCGTGATGCAGTTACCAGTTTTTCGCCGTCCACATGTCTGGTCTTTTACACCGAACTGCGTCACGTAGACACCGGAGAACATCTTGATAGTACTCCTTTATCACTTTGTCTTTTGGGTGCGTATTCGTGATGCACAATTCTACGGATATCAAAGAAAACAGTCAGCATCACCTTGATTTTGCTTCGCACCTGTCGCGCTTTTATTGGGGGGGGGGCTTGAAAACTCGGGATGTTTCCATTGCGACGACTGCCTTTTTGTTTCGGAGTCGTATCCGTGCACCCATGACTCATCTCCAGTTATCACGGTGTTCAGAAACCCAGGATCAGTGTTGACTGTTTCCAGAAAGTCCTGTGCAACTTGAAAACAGAGGTCCTTTTGTTCCTGCGACAACAACTTGGGCACAAATTTCGCAGCCACTCTGTGTATGTTCAATAATCATGCAAAATTGCATGTGCAAAATCTTTACTCATTCCGACCTATTAAGCGATCTCCCGCGCGGGTGAACAACGATCTTTCATCACTAAATTTTGCACCCTCTCAACAACAGCTGCACTCCGAACAGTTCACTCTCCGCTGATGTGCGGCCATGTTTGAATCGGTTGAACCACTCCTTAATTTGTGTTACACCCATCGCATCTTCTCCAAACACCTGCTAAATCTTACTAATTGTTTTGCTTTGAGAATCACCAAGCTTCTGACAAAATTTCATGCAGTACCTTTGCCCAACATGTTCAGTCATTATGAGAGAATCGGTAATCCGACGAACACATTGTGTAGCACCTCACTCAGCGACCGACAAGCAGCGACTAACGTGCAGGAAGGCGGTGATAAAATTCACACATGCGCATGAAGGTGTCTTCCTTCACTGTGTAGAGTGGCACCGCCCTATCGTCTGTATTTCGCAAATAAAGATCGGATACTTTTTAAACAAGCATGGTATATATATATATATATATATATATATATATATATATATATATATATATATATATATATATATATATATATATATACCACATCGACAGAAACGTAATTAAAATATAAACATCAATGTTCATGATGAGAAAACAATAAAAACACTGTAAACATTTAAACCTGCCTTGATTTTAATCAGGTTTAAGCTTTCAAAATAGGATGCCCATGAGTTGATGTGTCAATATTGTATGTTTTATTTATTAAGATTATTAATATCCTATTAATTTTACTATAATGGTCGCCTCTTGATTGGTAAGGTTAAACACGGGTAAAAGGGAGACAACTCTCATGTTTTTGTTTTTTTATGCGAACTTTACAAGTTAACTTTATATATAATCATGGGTTTGATATGTGCGAGAGTGGTCCCTTCCAATGAAGTTGTGTACTTTCCCTCCCCAAACCAGGTTACAATATTTTACAGATATCTAAATTCGACGCGCATTTTGCACCTTAGCAACGTCAGGTATTTCCATTAGTTTGTGATATAAATAACTCCACCGTTTACCCTCTCTCACACACACACACACACAGACACACAGACACACACACAGACACACACACAGACACACACTTGTATCTTACCTCTGTCCTAAACAATTGCTTTCGAGCTACTTCCATTCAGGCTTTGTTATCCGCCCTCCATTGAATTCTAAAGCACAATTGACTGGTACGGTTTACAGCATTTTGTCTCCGTCCCAACATGTTAACCTTTATTGTAAACACAAACAAAATGTTTTCAAGTTTGAAGTCATCGAAAAGTTCATTGTATCATTCTCGTTCTGTTTATAACCCTACGCTAGAATAATCACTTTTACTTTATTTATCACAATGGACACTCATATGCTTTTCAACAGTTTTATTAATAGCAAATATTGGGTTGTAGTTGTAGGAATAAATGACACCAGTAATCAAAATATAACTATAATAATTTTCAAACTATCAAATAATGACAAGAACTTCAGTAAATCAACTGATATGTTTCCACTATTATTAAGCCTGTTGTTGTAAATATATAAAGTTATCAATACTGAAGTGGTAATCAGGTGGTGAAAACTCTGAAGAATGTGGTGGATGAATTAAAACTTTATGACCTACTTTTGAAAGCTTAGCCACAGTAACATAAAACGTATGCGATAAATATACTTCAACATTTCCCAATTGATGGGATTCATTAAGTTCATGTTAACACACATTTTCACAGTCTATCTACCTTCTCTGTTGCTTTAACCTCTTTCCTAGTTATCCCGAGTATTCACGGGATAAGCATTCTGAACATTTTTTGTTTACAATCTCGAGTATTTGCGTTCTATCACTGTAATTAAAGTTACTAGCCCGAGACGCTCCGTTCGCCGATAATTTCCAGTTTTTTATAAGTCTTGGGAACTTTTAGTTCTTTGTGCAAAGTTATGTCTCGCTTTGTTTTTTTTGTTTGTTTTGTTTCGTATGTTCATTTCTAAATAGAATTTATTATTTTGGGGGGCAATTTTAGTGTATTTTAGTTACTATTTTCAAAATATAAAATAATACTTTTTCACTTGTTTATTTCTGTATTGTGTTCAAAATTCACAATTGAAACGGATACTGAGAAAAAGATAATTTTTTTATAACGAATTTAAATGTTTTCATTTGAAAGTAAACTTTAATTTTACAAAACTAATACTGTGGGGAATGTAAATTAAACTGTTTTTGTCATAATTACAAATAAAACAAATAAACTTAGAATTTTACTTTATTTTCCTTCAATTCTGTGAACGTCATTATTTATTAGATATCCATATATATATATATATATATATATATATATATATATATATATATATATATATATATATATATATATATATACACATTCTAATTTAGATCAATTATAAAACTCTTACCTACAAAGATCAATAATCAACTTGTAAAACATCGATAGATCAATATCTAGTGAGATAGAGCTGAGTATATATATGTATTTTTGACGATTAAAATAATTTTCAAATCATATTCCCAATATAGAGTATACACAAAGGTATTAAAGTTGTTTACAGCTGTATAAAGCTATGTTTATTTTAAGTCATATAGTGCAACATGATGGTGTGTGTGTGTGTGTTTGTGTGTGTGTGTGTGTGTGTGTGTGCGTGTGTGTGTGGGGGGGGGGGGGTGATGCCTATACCGCGAATACTCGGGATAATAATAACAGAATGAAATTCAAACCCATATAAATGTCTGAAAGAAAATGTTCAAATTAACTTAATCAAATATAAAAGGGATAATTAAGCAAATAAATATCTGCCTTATTTTGAACGGATGATTAAAAAAGTGAAAGGTAATAGCTTGAGATGGCGCTATCATGTCACTGTTGAAACACCATTGGGTTGTGACCCTACCCTGGCTTCATTATTGGTATTCATGTTGCCAGATTTAAACATAGTGAACAAACGATTAACAATGTATACTGTAGTGGTGTTTTATTGTTGTCATTTGCAGTTTGAGCTGCGTTCTATGCAGACTTGAATTCATATTTCAAATAAAGTTTACTTCTTGGGTGCTAACCATTGTTATTTGTGACTTACACTTTACAACGACATTCAATATTTACAAGCGTTTCATTGTGTCCGAGAGTTTGATTTGAATAGCTACAATACGAAATACCATGTGTAAATTAAAAAATATAAGTAAAAAAACAGACTTTTCTCAGTACTCATAGCTGAACGTCTTGAAAAAGCATGTGTAAAAAAATGCTGTGGTTGCAGAAAGCGAAGATCAGAGTAATTGTAGTATTTCTGCTGTACATAAAAGAATAACGATACACTAATATAGGAAATTATAATGGTATATATTTATTGTCGGTGGTGGTGAAGGAGTGTGGGTCAGTGAGGAAGGACGATGCATGCACAAGAATTCGACGGACGACTTGTTTTTCTAAGACCCAAATCACCAATGAACTGATAGTATCAATTTTGGGTTGTTATTATATAACAATTTGTGACCCCTTCAAAAGCCCATTTTAGGACTTCACTGTAAATATAGCCACGCCTCGGTGCGTTTTATTCAGCGACGGAGTGTTTCCTTCTGCCGCTAAATTTTTGTATGTGTTAGTTTTTTGTTTTTCCCAGCAAGGTGCCCGACTTCAACCAACAATTATTTTATTTTTGACAATCAATCATGTTGTGTCGTTTGTTTTCGCCAGATACGTATCAATGCCAACTGCACCTACTTCTGTCAAATGACCTTTTCCGTACACCCGGCCTGGATATTAAACATTATCCACTCCTAAGATATCATATTAGATAACCCAATCAGATCACTTCTCTTTCGCTCATATCTCACACAACATACCCAGTCCCGCTAATTTTCATACAACCCGCATACAACGCGCATATATATTTTACATGAACAACGCTCTTCGTGTGATGTAAGCTGTGATTGTAAGAAGCATGTCTTGTAGTTCCTTAATACATCGGCTGTAATTGACACTTCCAATGAGAACCTTTCTGCAATAAAATCCAGGTTAGTGGAAAGATAGTGATATTAGAAAACAGTATTTGCTACTCGCAACATGTTTTGAAAGAAACTTAAAAATGGCTGCCACTGACTAATATTTTCATGCCAAGGGTTGGAGATGATTCTCAGAGATTCCATGAGTAATTAGAGGTTCCGTGAAATATAAATTGGTGTCTTTACTTTTTTCCATAAATGTTTATTTTTAATAGTAGAAACAAAATCGAATATAAACTCTTCCATAATTTATTTATTGTGAGAAGAAAAACATTATAATAGAAGAAGTGTCAAAAAAATATAAAAATCCGTGTATAGGGATTCCAGTCGATGTAAATCACCCTGAAACCCAGACATACAACAACTTATCTCAACCGACTTGATATATATTCATTCTCCTTTGAATTTTTTTCTATTTGTTTCTTCCTATTCATTTTGTTGTTTTTTATGAATATTTTTTCTTTTTTATGCGAGTTTGTACGTTTTATCAGCTTTTCTGTCTTTGTTTTCGTGTCCATTTTTTTGTCTCCATTTTTTTGTTTAGCTTTGGTTTTGTTTGTGTACGTAAGCTTTACTTTCTGTTTTTTCCGCTTTCATGCTATTTCTTTATATTTTTTCTATATTTTTTCTTTCATTCCTTTGGTTTTTAAAGGTCGAATCTTTGGTTACGTCACCATTTGTAGAACCATATGCCAGTCGACCCTAACGCTGTGAGCAGTGGTTTTCTGTTCGTCTTCATCTCTCGTTCTCGCCATGTCGTCGTCTCTAGTATTGGAGATCGCCGATGGCGCAAGCACTACTTTACAAGCATACAAAAATAAAAGCAACGCAAACTCACAAAAGAAAACACAAACTCATATACACTGTGTTCTTCTCTGAGTGTGTGTGACACCATCACGTAAAATGACCCCTAAACGATAACGTCTACATCTTAGTTAAGTTCAAGTATATCAACTAAGACCTAACTGAGATAAAATTGTCTGTTGAGGTCATTATGGTCGTCGCTCGTCAGCTCATATCATCGTTTGCTAAATCTCTGCCGAGCTCTGCCTGTCGATTTGTTCACCACCGCTCTCTTCTTAACTTTGACTCCTCAATCAATTAACTTCGATCAGGAATCCTAAACGCCGGATCTTTGTCCCAGAGTGAGTGATAAGCTGAAAATGATCCCCCCCCCTTAGCCACTCCCAGCTGACTACTTGAAAATTGGCCACCAACTGTGAGGTGTCCTCCTATCTCGAGAGTTCAAAAGATTTCAGCGGCCTACTCCCTCCATCGTCTTTTTACTTTGGACACGTTGTTCTTCTAATAAATCATTTCCTCCAATTGTCCGGGGTGTTCGCTCTAGTCCATAGTATCACATAATTATTAATTGTATTTTATTGATAATTATTATTTATCATTATTTTATATTGGTTTCTTTAATTTATTTATAGTTTATTAATGTTTATTAAATTTTAATTCTAAACAAATTTTCAAATTTTTTTTAAGAAACATTTTTATGAATATAATAATTTTTTATAAGTTTTATTAAGTTTTATCACTTAAGTTTATTTTTTAATTTAAGATCATATATTTTTAAAGAGTAAATTGTAAATTTAGGTTTAAGTTTAAATATTATCAATGTCTCTTAAATTTGAATTTAAATTTGTTATTCCTTTTATGTTCTTAATCTTATTTAAAGAAATTTATACATATACTTTTATTCAAATATTTTTAGAATAATGCTATAATAGCATTATTCATACTTTTGGAATATTATTCGTTCTATTATGTAAATATCAATTAAAACAACTAATGTTCCTTTTACCTAATTTATATAGTATTAAACTACTCTGTATATACACTATTCTTTTTTATATACAGGGTGGGCAAAAATAAGGGTCCTATTTTTAAAAATTCATAACTTTTTTATTTATTGATTTTTTTTTTTTTTTAGAATAAGTAAAGGACCCCTTCCGAAGCAAGCATGAGCCGTATTAGCCCTAAGGAACGTACCCTCATTTAGAAAACATTATTTTTGCTTAAAAAACTCAAAACAGTGTAAAAAACAATACTTTAGTTTTTGTAAGTTTTAAGAAGTGTTTTTCGGCTAAAATTTGTTTTGTTTATTTCAAAAAATCTCGGAAAGGTCAGTCTACACACACATAAAGTTTGGTGAGTTTAACTTTTATTTTGTGGAAGTTATTCAAATTCAAGTTATACAAATTTAAAGATAGGACCCTTATTTTGGCCCACCCTATATTTATTTTTTATTCCGCTATGATTATAAACTTCCTTATATTGTATTACATTTAATATTTAATATACAGTGAAATGAGTTGAGCTACATTTTTAAGCGTCGGTGAGTTAAAAATATGAAATCAGATAGAGACCAGATTAAACGACGCAAGGTGTTTTCTTGCATGGTTTAATCTGGTCTCTATCCGATTTCATATTTAATATACAGTTTTTCTCTACTATAATTGTAATATTTATGAATCATTTCAATTGGCTGGTTGAGAACTTTTGTTGGGGTTGTTCCCCTTTTATCCAATTGAGTTCATTCATGCGGCTGGATAATGATTGAACCGATGGTGATTATCGTCCCCTGCTATTAGCACCGCATCGTGTTGTAGACCGATGTATGTGCTTTTTCATTCCTTGAGTTTAAATTCCTAGAATTTTGATTCTCACGGAAAACAAGAACCCTATCTTTAATTTAAATACTGACTGGTTTTATTTGACCGATAAAATAACCCCTACTTCAGAATACACTGTGAGAAGACTACCTTTCTGTTTTTAAGTTTGAACTGGTAATATTCACATTTTGAGGACTAAATAAAATATATATTAAATCTGATTAAGACTATATACTCTTTCTCAAACCCCCCTTTACTGTAAAAAAAAACTCGATGATATGTAAAGTTCGTTGTGCCTCCAGTATTTTTCGTTTTTTTTGTGTTTTTTGTCTTTCTATTTTTTTTATTCTGATTGTTCATACAAAACGTATTTTATGTCACTTCCTCTGATGTCTTATCGCATTTTTTATTTGTGTATTTGTTTTCTTTGCTGTTATTTTTCATACCGAATATTTTTCTTTCCTATTATTTTTCTAGTTACAATACCATTATTATTATTATAATCATTATTACTATGATATTTATGGATTATTATTATTATTATTATTATTATTATTATTATTATTATTATTGTTATTATTATTATTCCCTAATATTGAATTTTGGGGTTCTAATCTATTACATATTTTCTCATTATTTATTTCATTTTTTATTATTGTTGTTATTATTAGTAGCAGAGGTATTATAAATGTATGTACATGTGTTTTTCTTTTTACCTGTAATAATTTGATATATTTCTTTAAATAAGAAAAATGTTCATTTGTTTTGCTTCACTTCTATTTATGATCTTTTGTAAAAGGCGCTAAATAACAGACATGTTGGAATTAAAAAGTAAAATATTAGAAAATTAAAAAAAATCCTTATCGTCTTAGAAACGATCGTACGCATAATCATTGTTGGTTTTGTAATTCGTGGAAATGAAATAAATAATGTTATAAATTTATCCGTATCAACTTTCTTATATATATATATATATATATATATATATATATATATATATATATATATATATATATATATATATATATATATATATATATATATATATATATATATGTAGATTATAACTAAAAGGTAAACTTTTAGAGAGTTGGACCTATTGTGAAATAAGGAAAGCTCAATATACTGGATAGAGCAAAAAATATGGTACGTCAATGAAAATTAGTAAGACCTGCAAATGGAAGCAAATCGGTATTTTCAGTTGTTCAAAACAAGGAGTAGTTTAGTTAATAAAAACATTTATGAAAATTTATGAAAGAGATGAAAAATAAATGTTTTTATTAACTAAACTACTCCTTGTTTTGAACAACTGAAAATACCGATTTGCTTCCATTTGCAGGTCTTACTAATTTTCATTGACGTACCATATATATATATATATATATATATATATATATATTGATCATGGTCTGACTTAAAATTGATTTGATTTGGGAATATCTAGATCAAATGAAAATGGCACGGTCACAGAAAAGATTACAGTCAAACTTTTGGCAATATCTTCGGTTTTGTTTATCGTAGAAACTCGCTACTAGGTCCATATTGTTGCCAATCGGGGTCCGCATATTATATAGCCTTGATTCCAAGAAGTTCAGTCAAGGTCTAAATTTTAATTAAATTTTAATTTCCGATCTTTACAAATTTGATTATGTAGCTGATGCTCTTTCGCAACAGTAACCATCATGCATAGTTTCAGCCTGATCAGATACAGAGTTTTTGAGTTTTCAACGTTTCAATGGCATAATTTCAGAGATTACTCAATGCAATATGGAGAAGTAAGGCCTTTGTAACAGCAAGCAAACTGGAGCAAAGATCTCGGACACGAATTACAATGATGAATATGTATTTATTGGGGCGCACGTGGCCAACGCTGAACTATAACATCCTTTCACCGTAAAACTAGAAATACATGAAAATAAAAATGTCTAACAAACATGTTCTAAGACAAAAAAAAGCAAATTATAAAAGAGTAAAAATCCAAATAGGTTTAGAGAACTATGCGTTGCTTACTTCTATTTTTGCCAAGCTACTTGCCCCAGAGCCAACGTCTATCACAAGCGGAACAAACATCCGACTCCCATGTTGACCGATTCGAAAAGACCGCCTCTCGGCAAGCAGGCGGTGTAGAGGCACGACAGTTACCCCGTGCGCATGTATTCCGGAAGAGGACGGTGCTGAATACAAAATGTCCCCTTCCTGAATTATGACCGGCCAACATGTGAAACTCCTACGTTTACAGCCTTAGATAAGACTTTATCTCACGAATGATTTATGTTCGTGATTATAATTATAATTAGGTATCAAGATATAACTATGATTAGTGTTAAGAGTGAATTTTCTAGATAAAAGCTATAAATTAGCTGAGTAGTCAGTAGCGTTTTTTATCTGAACTAGCGGGACTCGTGAAAATTCCATAGTTGTATCCTTCATCTGTTGTATATTGTTGCCGGGCTTAAAAGCATTTCCATACTATGGACGTTCGGTGCGAACACACACCCCACGATTTTTTTCTATAACATTTGTTCAAACTAAAAGATTGGTTATTTGAGTCTATCTCTAAAACACTTATAGAAGTGTGTGACATATTTCCATTCTATGGACGTTCGGTGCGAACGCAGACCCCACGATATTATTGTACATTGAACAGAACAGATGCTACATTTTAATCCAAGCTCGACGGTCAATAAAGTGTATTTTAGTTCGAGTTTCACGTTCAACACAACAGCGATATCAGATGAAAGTGTTAAAATAACTTTTTCGCATTGCATCTTCGGCGATCGAGCGATCCTATCTTTTTAAAAATGGAGGGTGATAACGTACGTACGTTAGCGTATTATTATATAGATGAGAAATACTAAATAATAGAATATATAAATATGTCAATGTAGTGGCATCACGAAAGGTCTGAGAATTAATAAATAACGAGTATGTGATCCATCTACGTTATTTTCGTGGTAGCTGCTCGACTGAGCTCCAATCCCTGGTTCCTCCTATAAAATATTTACAGCAAAAGGTTCGTCTAGCTACAACCACTGTAAATAATTTTCCTTTCTTCCTCAGTGTAGCTGAAGCTAAACGGAACTTCCATGGGCAGAGTTTCTTTCCAAAAATTACCCGTTTGTGGAACACAATAGCACGGGGCTGCTTCTTAATTTACTACAACCTGGTCGTTTTCAAGTCCAATCTTAACAAAATTTTGTTGAGCTGTCCTCTTAAATAATCAAGTTCGGCCCGCGTTCAACCATCGTCTCGAATCAATGTGTCAGTCTCACCGTCAACCCGACAAACTCATTAATCCTTATTCTCTAGAGGCATTTAGGTATTGATATGCGGTAAATCATCTATATGCGAAGATAGATAGCAATGGGTTATATCCTTATATCTAACTTAATGAACACAAAGTCAGAACGAGATACAACCATCCAGTACATTATACAGACGCAAAATAAACAAGAAACGTCCAGTTCAAAAACTCTGGGACGCAGTCTTGAGGAGTCATTAAAGGGTGGCGCATATTTTTTGCTAGTAAAGATACAATTTCATTTTGAAAGCTTAAAATATTAGTTAAGGAATCTTGACATAGAAAATAAATTTCTATTCCGCTTAATATATTCGAATATATTTAGGCATTTTAGTTCGTCGATGATATAATGGGTTAAACAAATGTTAACCAAAGTATGAACTAAAACTTTATGCTGAATGCACAAACGCAGCGGTTATTTTTAATTGGTCAAATTATGAGATAAAAATATTGAAATAATTATACACATATGTTATCAAATGTCAGTTATATACTAAGCTTATCATTTTTGAATTTCTGATAAAAGTAATTATGATTCACACTTAGTGTCTTGTATATATATATATATATATATATATATATATATATATATATATATATATATATAAAATATTTGTTATTGTTTATTATCTATGTACGTGTACGTTTCGTCCTTTTATAATCGGGACTCATCAGCATAGAGATATGACTATTCACTATCGGTCATGCGATTCGAAACGCCGGATTACGAGTATTTTGCAACTCAAATTTCGGCCAATTTTGAACAGCGAATAAACTGTGATAATTTTAACACTTTATATGGCGGCTTAACGTCCAGAGCGTTCTACTTTTTTTAGTGAAAGGAACGATGCATTTAAAGCTAGTGACGTCATGCAGTGTTAATACTACACTTACAGTGCTCTACTTTTTCGAGGAGCGGCAAATAATAATAATATATATATATATATAATTATTTAATAATAAATATATATATATATATATATATATTTATTTAATAATAACTATTTAATTATTATCCACATACGTATACGTTTCATCCTTGCAGAATCATCAGTGTAGAGATAACTGTTCAAACCGGTCGCACTATTCGAACCTCGGAACAAGAGTCACCCTAAACTCAATTCCGAGCGCTCTAACCAATGAGTCCAATTTCAACCGTTACACGAAAAATAAATCCTATAGCCGTTCTAATATTGTTCAACAGAAAATAACTTGCATTTATCGCTTAGTTTAGACGGCTTGTATTATTTCTCATAAAAAGGGCCCAGTCGAAATGGGGCTACAAATAATCATGCGGAGGTTGGAGTTGGATGTTGGTGCTAGGTATGTTAAAGAAGGGTGTGGTGTTTATGTGTGCGCGTGCACGGCATCGTAGTTTGTTGTATTTGTAATTACCATGTTGCAGTGTGTTGTGTGTGTGTTTGCATGAGCGGGTGAGAATGACTGTCAAATTGGTGGTTATCTGATAGCATTAATAGGAGGAAGGTTATAAATAGACACCATGGTAGGATTAATTTGTAGGTTATTGAAAATTCCAGTTTTCTCAACAGTTTCATTTTTCTTCATTTTCTTGATTTCGTATCAATCTTTGACAAAGAGCGGAGGACTGCTCGAAATATCAGAATAAAATATAATATTTACAAAAAGAACATCGTTTTTATGCTTCATACATCACCAATAATCCTTAAAACAGCTCTTTAGAAGCATACGTGGAATAACAAATATATATATATATATATTTATATATATATATATATATATAATATTTGTTATTGTTTATTATCTATGTACGTATATGTTTCGTCTTTTTTATAATCGGGACTCATCAGCATAGAGATATGACTATTCATTACCGGTCATGCGATTCGAAACCCCGGATTACGAGTATTTTGCTACTCAAATCCGACGCCTTAACCACTCGGCCAATTTTGAACAGCGAATAAACTGTGATTATTTTAACACTTTATATGGCGGCTTAACGTTCAGGGCGTTCTACTTTTTTAATGAAAGGAACGATGCATTTAAAGTTACACAGCCTGAAGATTGCCTTTGTGTAGCTTAATTGCCATAAATATATTTCCATAGCTTACTATATATATATAGTAATCCAGGTAAAGTAAACATCCAAAGGATAAAAATCTAAAGAATTTTAACCGGGCTTATGAAGAGTGCGAAATATCAAATAGAGCTTTTATATATATGATTATTTTTATTTATACACACATTTACATAATCTGCAACACTGGTATGTCGATGTTATCGATCAACGGCTGTTAAAAGTTGAGATCTCATCAGGTAGAATAAAAAATATGATCCTTCCCTTAGGTCATATTTGGCCAAATATGACCTAAGGCAAGAATAAGATTTTTATTCTGCCTAATGAGATCTCGGCTTTTCACAGCTGTTGATCAATAACATCGAGATGTCAGTGTCGCAGATTATGTACATGTATGTTTAAACAAAAATAATTATATATATATATATATATATATATATATATATCTTCTATATAAAATTGAATGTCTGTATGTTTGTGTGTTTTGTGTGTGTGTGTGTGTGTGTGTGTGCCCTATAGAAAAAAATGTTAGAGAATATAGATACAATATAAAAGTGTATTCTTATGTAAAATTCACAGAGTAAGTTGATGGGCGTATTCCCGAATCTATAAACCCACGTCTTAGGGGTCCATGGGGCAGATTTCATCAGGGGTTCCTTTTCAGTTATTTTTCAATGTTAATTAGTACTAATTTGGAAATTATCTAATGTATTTATGTATTAACATTATAAAAGTGCTGACTCACTCAACATGTCCCATAATCCCTTGCCAGATGTACCCGGTCTTGCATAAATTCTGTCCTGTTGCATCAGGTCATCCCATAACTTCTGTCCGGATGCATTAATAACATCATAAGAAGGCTACGTTAAGACTGTGTAGTGAAACAAGGGTTGCTCAATCACGCCCACACCTGACAACCGGTAAGAGTGATTTCAGTAGTGCTCAGGAGGCCTTTTTGATTTTCTAAATAATCAGCGTTGTCCAGGAGAACAGTGCTCAATGTCCTAGATAGAACTACTGCAGTGATAGGTTTGGATAATATTTCAACAGCAGTTTTTTTTAACATACCATATTTCTCAGGGTTGGGGGGGAGTGAAAAACGAGTTCGGGTGGGCTGGAGAGATTGAGTGGTCGGGGAAAATTTTAGGGGTCGGGCCGAACTTTTTAGGGGTCGAGCCAAATTTTTTCGTTTTTTTTAACTTAAAATATTTCTCACGGTTGGGGAGAGTGAAAAACAAGTTGGGGGAGGGGGCTGGAAAGATTGACGGGTCGGGAAAAATTTTAGGGGGAGGGTCGAACTTTTTAGGAGTCGGGCCAAATTTTTTTTTTTTTTTTAAACTTAAAATATTTCTCAGTGTTGAGGAAGAGAGAAAACGAGTTGGGGGAGGGGGCTGGAGAAATTGACGGGTCAGGAAAAATTTTAGGGGTCGGTCCGAACTTTTAAGGGGTCGGGCCAAATCTTTTCTTTTCTTTTTAACTTAAAATATTTCTCAGGGTTGGGGGGGAGTGAAAAAAAGTTGGGAGGGGGATGGCTGGAGAGATTGAGGGGTCGGAGAAAAATTTAGGGGTCGGGCCGAACTTTTTAGGGGTCGGGCAAAATTTTTTTTTTTTTTCTTTTTTTAACTTAAAATATTTCTCAGGGTTGGGAGGAGTGAAAAACAAGTTAGGGGGCTGGAGAGATTGAGGGGTCGGGAAAATTTTAGGGGTCGGGCCGAAGTTTTTAGGGGTCGGACTAAATTGTTTTCTTTTTTTTAACTTAAAATATTTCTCAGGGTTGGGGGAGTGAAAAACAAGTTGGGGTGGGGGATGGAGAGATTGAGGGGTCTAGGAAAACTTTAGGGGTCAGGCCAAACTTTTTAGGGGTCGGGTCAAATTTTTTTATTTTTTTATTTTAACTTAAAATATTTCTCAGGGTTGGGAGAGAGTGAAGAACAAGTTGGGTGGGGGCTGGAGAAATTGAGGTGTCGGGGAAAACTTTAGAGATCGGGCAGAACTTCTTAGGGGTCGGGCCAAATTTTGTTCTTCTTTTTTTTAACTTAAAATATTTCTCAGGGTTGAGGGAGAGTGAAAAACAAGTGGGGGCTGGAGAGATTGAGGGGTCGGAGAAAACTTTTAGTGGTTAGGCCAAAATTTTAGGAGGTCAGGCCAAATTTTTTTATTTCAACTTAAAATATTTCTCAGGGTTGGGGGAAGGTGAAAAACAAGTTGGGGGGCTGGAGTGATTGAGGGGTCGGGGTAAATTTTAAGGGTCGTGCTTAACTTTTTAGGGGTCGGGCCAAATCTTTACTTTATTTTTTAACTTAAAATATTTCTAAAGGTTGGGGGAGAGTAAAAAAAAAAGTTTGGGCGGGGCTGGAGAGATTGGGGGGTCGGGGAAAATTTTAGGGGTCGGCCCGAACTTTTAAGGGGTCGGCCCAATTTTTTTTTTTTTTTTAACTTAAAATATTTCTCAGGGTTGGGGAGAGTAAAAAAAGTTGGGGGAGCTGGAGAGATTGGGGGGCGGGGAAGGTGTTTTTTGTTTTTGTTTTTGTTAACTTAAAATATTTCTCAGGGTAGGAAGAGAGTAAAAAAGCAAATTTGGAGGGTGGGTTAGAGAGATGGGGGGAGGGAGGAGGGGAAAATTTTAGGGGTCGGACCAATGAATTTTGCATAACATATAAAAGTGTATTCTTATGTAGAATTCACAGAGTAAGATGATGAGAGTATTCCTGAATCTATAAACCCACCCCTTAGGAGTCCATTCGGCATATTTCATCAGTAGGGTGGGCCTTTTCAGTTATTTTTTATTATATTTTATAGTAATTTGAAATTGCTGAGTCATATTGTAATTTAATTACGTAATACTTTGAGATAACTTTTAATTTTATTTAACGTTTCTTAGCGCCAGGGACGCGCCTCTAAATTTTTAGTTCTTTGGTATTGTTTTTTAAATAAGCGACAAACGCTAATCAAACTATTGCTACTATTTTATGAAAGGAAATGATAGGAAATTACAACATGGCCGCCAGTGATTAAGTAATTGCATTCAAATTCGATTTTAATGTCTTGAAAAAATAAAATATAATTTTATTTCGGGATCAAAAATACAATGTAAGAATAATTAATAACTTTCATCCAAAATGTTTGCTTGTTTACATAGCATATTTCTTTAAGAAAATCCACTGTTACATAAAATACATATTTAGTAAAAAGAATTTACGTGAATTACATTATTATAAGTTTTTAACACATTTAACAAGATAAGAATCATATGTGGAAAAATGGAAATAGATGGTTGAAGGAGGGAGGGAAATAATGAGGACCAGGGAAAGAAAGACGGCTAAAGAAAGAAGTGAGATTTAAGTTTTTATATAAAGATGTTACACACACTCTTTAATTTCTACTACTTTGTTTTTTTATCGCCCCGGGCAACGCCGGGTAGCCCTGCTAGTATATATATATATATATATCGAGAGAGAGATGCATTTGTGAAGTAAGAATCTAATAGAATTTATTTTTAAATATATTTCTTTATTCATTATGTTTTGTCTGCTTTCTGCTCCATACTGACGTCTACGTGCGTCTACGTGTCGTGTTGTGTGCGTGTCCGTGTGCGTGTGTGTTTATATTTGTATGTGTATGCGTTTTCGTAGGATGCATCTGTGCTTGCTTACATGTCGATTCCGCAAACTAATTGATATTGGTGTTAAAGTTGCGTAAAAAGTAAAGGACTAAAAATATAAAATTAAATAAATAAAAACTTTACGATTAGTAAAATTTTAAAATGATGTGAATACTTTCTTTTGAGTTAGTTGTTTGTTTTGATGAGCATTGCAATACAACTATAAAATATATATGCTCTGAAGCTTGTAATACAACTTACTTGAGCTTGCAATTTTGATGATTTTTGGATATTACAAAGAGTATATACTTAAATATATATTTGGGGGAAGGAACCCATAATAACATATTGTGTGGGTATGTGTGTGTATGTGTGTGTATGTGTGTGTGTAAAGACTTTTATTTATACACACATTATTTGGCTACACATTATCGAAACATGTGTCGATTACAGCTATGGCTAGCTTGACCTCTTCAAGGCCAATGTCTTTTCATTTAATGGGATGAAACTAAACTACTCTCTGAAACTTAACACGTGATCAGCTCAATATATATATATATATATATATATATATATATATATATATATATATGTAAAAGACAACATAAAAAAAACATTATAAATGTAAGTTAATATATATTACTTCTTTACAACATTTATCAAAAATAATTTAAGTACAATATTGGATTTCAGAAGTAAGCAATTTTTATGATTCTGCACTAAAGTGGAGTTCGCACTGTATCTTTTTATGTAGATTTATTTTATTGCTACAGTTATACTATAGCCGATGAATTACACCATCTGTCGCCAAAAAAACTATGTAATTATGATTTGAATAAAAGAGAAGAACACAATTCCTTTGAATCAGCAAAATTACGATCATTTGATTTTTTTTTAACATAGTTTACCCAAACAAGGCAAGTTGCCACTGTAGACGCAGGGGCTACTGAGAATTAAGCTGAGAGTTTTAGGGGGGTCATCCTAAATTGGGAGCTGTACAGAGAGATGCTTGTTCACATTAGTTTTAAATTTCTACATGTCGGTACAGTCGAGGAAACAGGGAGCAGGGAGGGAGTTCCAAAGGCCGGCAGCACGATGGATGAAGCTATTGGAGTAGAAGGCATTCGGGCATCTAGAAACCTCCACGGTGAATGGATTAGATTTAGCTGATTGTCGCGTTGGTCGAGTGTATTAATGTCGCAGAGCAGCAAGTTCATCGGAGTACATTCCATTGAAGTACTTGTAAAACAAGCACAAGGATGCAATATTTTGGCGATCGGGACAGGGGTTGGAGCTTGGTGGATAGTGAGGGATCTATTAGATGTGAGACTCTTTTGGGAGCCTTGTCTAAAAGGGAGAGACTAGTGGATGATGCGCCATCCAAATATTGCAACAATGCTCCATGCATGGGCGGATGGTGGCTTTGTAGAGATATAGGGTACTGTCAGGTGTAAGAAGCTTTCTAGCATTATAGAGGGATCTCATCTTTTTTGCAGCAGCCTTGGAAATGTCTTCTATGTATTTGTTGCAATTCGTGTTACCTGTGAATGTTAGGCCGAGGAGTTTGCACGTTGGACTATCAGGCAGGGGGTTATTTGCCATAGCAATCAGTGGTTAAAGAGGTTTCTTGTAGTTGTTGAAGGAAAGAAACTTTCTCTTAGCAGCATTAAATGTTACTATCCATTTATGACACCATTCAACTCTAGACTGGAGGTCACTTTCTAAGGATTCAGCCATTGCCTCGGATATGTGCGCGTCCGTTTTGCCCACATGACGAGAGTAACCAGCAAATATACACATCTCAGATACAATGTCATCAGGGAGATCATTTATGAAAAGCAGGAACAATGAAGGTCTAAGGATCGATCCCTGAGACACATCAGCATTTATCGCATGTTGTTTGGATGAACGGCCATCGAAGACAACTTGGATCTTTTTTTTGGGGGGGGGGGTAGGAACGATCTAATTATATTAAATATTCGTCCAGTAATACCATATGAATAAATTTGTATGAGAAGCCCTTTATGTCAGACCTTGTTAAAGGCTTTGGATATATCAAGCGCTACCGCCCTAGCTTCGCCTATGACCGTGCCTTCCTAAATCTATACTGACGGTCAGAAAGAAGTTTAGCATTAACGAGGTGTCGGACTATCGCTATATTGATTAAGGACTAAAAGATTTTAGCAAAGAACGGGAGTGGACTGATAGGGCGATAATTCTGAGGATCAGTTCTATCTCCAGAGTTCTTGAAGACTCGTACCACAGAGGCAACTTTCCAGCTATCAGGGAATAAAGATTCCACAAGGCATTTGTTGTACAGTTTGGAGAAGATGGGGTGATGACCAGGTTATCAAGTGTGGCTTCAGTCCGCAATTGGAATTTAGGGAGGGATTGGTTTGCTGAGTCCAAAGTGGAGTTTAAGGCGAAAGGCTGAGCAAGTAGTTCAGCCTTATCAGCTGCCGTGCAAACGACATCATTGTGGTTTGATAGCTGATAGCAGGGGAATTGTTGATTGTCCATTGTTCACCACACTATTGTAGATTTTCCAGAAATCACGAGTACTTAGTTTCTGTGACTGAATGCGTTTTCTAGTCAGCTCTGTATACCTTCTATTTGCTTCACCTATCACTGCCTTACAATTATTTCTTGACTCTATAAATTTCTGTCTATTCGCAGTTGACTTATGGCGGCCGAATTGTCGGAATGCTTGCTGCCTCTGTGCAATAGCAGCTGCACTTTCCGATGTGAACTATTGTGGAGAGTGGAGTTTGTTGTAGAATTTTCGTATGGGGACATAGGCTTCAATGCCTGTTTTTACCCATTCGGTTAACTCATTTGCGCACTGATCAGCAGGGAGTGAAAAAGTTTTACTCCATGGGGCATCGCTGATGTGATCTCTGATGGAATAAAAATCGTCAGCACGGCAATTCATTATCAATTCGATATTGAATTGATCAATACGTACGAACACAAAATAAAACAAAGTCCAGAAACATTTTTCCTTTGCGACTGGCTCAATAGATGAGCTTTGTTTGACTTTCAGTGTTACTCATTGAGCTCAATTCTACCTGCTGTATTTTTATATGTACTGGAGATTTGTAATATTTTATTATTATTAAAAGTAGGTGTTTAACAATAACCTTGTAATATAACTAAAATTATACTTATTGAACTAAACTTACGATCTGCGTTCGATCCCATGCGACCGTCTGCAACTGCCACTCCTGCACTAATGAGGGTAGAAAACCCGAAACGATATCATCTTCAGATACAAAAACACTTGAATATTTAAAATATTTACAGTATATATACAAGAACCGAAAACCGAGTCACTTGTAGGCGATATATATATATATATATATATATATATATATATATATATATATATATATATATATATATATATATAAGGGGATTTAGTGAATTATAAGGTTCCAATTGCTCAAAGAATTAGAACAACAAGTCTATTATGGCGTACGGTCGTTTCCAAAACATTCTGGAAATACTTTATTTCATTCTTTAATTTTTTTTAAAAACCAACAAAAACTACACCAAAACGTCTCTTCA
Organism: Sepiola atlantica; assembly: GCA_963556195.1. NCBI lineage: Eukaryota > Metazoa > Mollusca > Cephalopoda > Sepiida > Sepiolidae > Sepiola > Sepiola atlantica. The sequence continues at coordinate 98,307,433 of OY744527.1, read as the reverse complement.
TCAGCGTCTTTAGCATCACATCTTACAGAAATTCAAGGAAGAAATAACAAGCTCGTCTTAGAGGAACATCCATTGGCAGGAGAGCGTACATAGACAAATATTGGAAAAAGAATAAGTTACAGATATAAAATAAGAATATAAAGATAAACCTGATGATGATGATGATGATGATGATGATGATGATGATGATGATGATGATGATGATGATGATGATGATGATGATGATGATACAACCTTATAAACATTATAAAGATCATTAAGAAAAAATGAAAAAAGTAAAAATAAGAACAAAAATAAAGAGTAAAAATAAAATAAAATAAAAAATAATAGAATATATGAAAGAAAAAGAAAATCAGAGGATAAGAAGTAAAAAATAAAAATAAAATAACACATACAAAAAAAATAAAAATAAAAGTAAAAATAAAAATAAAATAAAAATATAAAAAATATTAAGGTATAAAAATATAAGAAAATATAAAAGAATTAAAAAATTGAAAAATTAAAAATTAAAGAATTAAAAATATAAAAAAAAATATATATAAAAAAATATGAAAAAATATAAAAATATAGAAATACATAAAATAAAGAATGTAGTGTAATAGAGTAAAATAAAATAAAAAATAAATAAAATATAAAATATAGAAGATAAAATAAAGTAAAATAAAAATGTAAGTGCGATAATAGAAATATAAAGGAATACGAATATATGAACAATATAAAAATATATACATATGCACACATATATACATACATATATATATTAATATACAAACGCACATATATACACATACATAAAAATATATAAGAAAATAATAAAGTTAATAAAATTATAAATAAGTATTCTTAACGCACTCCAGCCATTTGGTCATTTACCCTCCGTTAATGTCAAAATTATATATATATATATATATATATATATATATATATATATATATATATATATATATATATATATATATATATATATCGCCTACAAGTGACTCGGTTTTCGGATCTGTAGTTCGAGTGTATCCTAATGTAGAGCCCAAAGGGAGGGGGGAAACTCGAGTTTAGGGCTTTCAGTCTTTGGCTTTCATGGTTTTACGTCTGACTGTAGAAAAATATACATCTTACATTATTTGGCTACACATTTGGAAACATGTTTCAGTCAAAGCTATGAATTAGCTAGACTTCTTCAGGCAAACTGTTCTTAGGTGTAAAAAAACAAAATGAACAAGGTTTCTCAATAATTGGACACGTGATCAATTCAAAAAAGATTAATTCAAACTGCATAACAATTCAAGAAACATACGTAACCTTTTTGTCTTCTATTAAAATTTCTACTTTTTCTTTTCAGAGATTTAAAAAAAAATTATTTTATTTATTTATTTAGTTTTTTTTAATTTTCAGTCAGGTCACCAAAGGGGAAAGCTAAATACTCTTTAAATAAATAAAACGAATATGTTTCTTCTTTACTTATATATTTATATATTTATTAATTTATTTAACATTGTAGCGATTTAATTACTTTTAAAACAATATTCTCATTACATACTGTAAAAATAATTGTCAGCAAAATTTTGTTCAAATCAATAAAACGAATGTCACTTATAGAAATGTATTTATTTAAAATTGTATTTTTTAGTCGACGGGGCGAGAGAATTCGATTTTTGAAAAATTCATTTCAAAATGGGTACGGTCGGAATTTTTTACCTTAGCAACATCAAATTAATCACCAATAACCATCTTTATTGATAGGAAGATCTCATTTTTTATATGTGTGTGAAAGGTGATAACGTACGTACGAACACGAAATGCCTTAGCGTATTTTATATAGACTAGCGGGCCTTATGGAATTCCACAGCTGTATCCTTATGTAATCTACTTTCAGAATATATTTGATTATGGGGTTCTATCTCCAAAACTCTTGGAGGAGTTTGTGACATATTTCCACTCTATGAATATCCGGCGCGAACGCAGGCCCCACAATATTATTGTATCACCGTTATTCAAACTGAAACATAGTTATCTAAGTACTCTGGTTCATGGAGTTTCAGAATATATCTGGTTATGAAGATCTATCTCCAAAACCCTTGAAGAAGTTTGTGATATATTTCCATTCTATAGACATCCGGCACGAACACCGACCTCACGATATTATTGTACCATATCTGGACAGAACAGATACTACACTTTGGATTATTTATTTGCTATAAGGTACCGAAATACAATTTAGCAAATTAAGCACAAGGTCATCTAAAGTGTGTGGAAAATAGGAGTCGTTTGTCATTCTCTTTTTATTCTACTTTGTTACACTTAGTTAGAATAATTGCAGACACCATACTACCACATTTACTCGGAGGGGGGGTCTTACTTTAGAAGAAAACACTTTGATCTTAGAAATTGTATTTTACTTTGAGTTTCACGTTTAACACAACAGCAATATCAGATAAAAAATTTTGAATTACTTTTTTGCATTGCATCTTCGGTGATCAGAAATCATATCTTTAAAAAAGGGGAGGGTGATAACGTACGTATAAACATGCAATTGCCTTAGCGTATTATTATATAGATATTTAGATGCGTCTGTGCCTCTCTGTAAGAGGCTTTGTTCGTCGGTTGTCAATACGTCACGCACAGATTGAATGGACACATCTTACACGAGATGCGTCGAAACATCTCTATAAGAGACTTTATAACGTCTCTATAAGAGACTATAAATGACTTTGTCAGTCGGTAGGTTGATCACGCTTGCTTAAAATAACATTTTAGTCAGTATACCATGCTTAATTGCAACGAAACGCGGTATATTAAAAAACGCTATCTTCTTTTTACCAGGGGTTATAGACGGCAGGCGTAGTATATGTGACTGTGAAAATAAGTATTCCTCCGCTTTCTTTTATTCATGACTAATAATAAGATGAAATATTGATCAGGATTAAATATTGAAATCGAATGAAACTAAAAGGGCTGTATCCGTCGGTTGTCGATGTGTCAGGCTTAAGTTTGAAATCGCATTTGTATCGATACAGATTGAATGGGCGCATCTTACACTAGATGCGTCGAAACAGCTCTATGAGAAACTATGTCCATCGGTAAGTCGCTCACGCTTGTTTCAAATAGTATTTTTTCAGTCTGCTACGCTTGACTTTGAGAAGAAAATTATTTTTGTCCAAAAGATCATATTTAAATGTTATTAAAAAATATTTAATTGAATTCAAATTGCATTTTCATATTCTTTTTAGATGAATATTTAAATGTAAATTTTTTTTAATGAAAATATGTCGTGGATTAGAACAATTTTGTGCTTAGAGCGTTAATTTCATTAAATGTATATTGCAAAGTGTTCTTCTGTATAAAATATTATGTGTCAAAAACAAGTGACTCCCATGAGTAGTCATGGTCCGATATTGATGAACAAATGAGTCCGCAGTTGCGGCATCAGTACAAGCTACGAAGTAAGTAAAATATTAATGCCTATAGAAGCATTATCAGCCGCTTAGTTAGAGCGTTCCATTATTTTGCGAAGAGCTTTGCATTGTCTATAGTGGTAGCCAGTGATTTAACTCATCAAAGTTATCACCCCACGAATGTGAGGAGGGTATGTAACCATCCACAGATAGATTGTTTCGTTGTATTACAGCCCGTCAGTCGCAGCAAGACTCGCAAGTCCTTCAATCATATATCGATTTTTGGGGATAGATAGATAGATAGATAGATAGATAGATAGATAGATAGATAGATAGATAGATAGATAGATAGATAGATAGATAGATAGATAGATAGATAGATAGATAGATATGAAACAAACGAAAGTTGGGAAGAAGAGAAAATAGAGGGATTGGGAAGAGAAATTGCCGTGTGTGACCTGACTAAAACTAATAATTGTGTTCGTTACTAACTCTTGGGACCTGTATATCATAAATACTGAGCCACAAATAATATCTTTGAATTCGAATTCCACTCCAAAGACAGCGTGGGAAATCATTTCCATGTTTTTTTATACCTGTTGATTTCAAGTACCTAATATATGAAGTAAAGTCAGAAATAGCTCTTTTACTAAAAGCTACATTAAAAAAATCTGTCTCGTCAGTCAAATATGCCAGTAAAAACAAAAGTTTGATTTTCAATTCATCTCTTTTGTTTTAATATTTACTCCAGACTAATATTTTTAGTTATAATTAAAAGCGGAGGGGGTATTCACTCCTTAATTCATATGTACTCTTACTGTCACCCAAATAACCAGATAACAAAGTAAATAAGATAATGTTTTTTAACATGCACCGGTTGTAAATCATATTTCAAGCATTTTCGTTGGCTAACATTTAACTTTCATTCTGATATTTTCAACTTAGTTGACACAACACGCACTAGAAATTTATTTATTTTGTAACATTTTTAGTTAATTAATATTACAGTACAAACAAATACACTGCAAGTTGCGTCGTATAATGTCGTCTAGAGATAGTTACAAAAGCGGTAGATTTTGTTATTTTACTAAAATAATTTCGATTTAAATGTTGATATATTAATATATAATAAATTAGCAAGAATTCCTGAATTTCACCCCTTAAGACCCCTTACATTTTAGCCATTTATTAGAATCAAAATCATGTAATGGATTTTGACTAAAATTGGAATAAAGATTCTAGACATAAGGTTTGGTATCATTATATCTTGATTTTAATCTTCGTAAGGGGACATGAAATTGGTACAAAATTGTTCTGTTCCGAGAATTGATTTTACCTGTCCTGGGACAGGTATTCTTCGAGTATATTATATATACCAGATCATCCCGGTGCAATTTCTGAATTTTAAGTAAGGAAATAAGATATCTGAATTGCATATTTTATTAGAATGTAATCTTAAATATAAATCTCATCTGTATCAATAAATTCGTAACAACGTTTACGAATTTCTTCGTGTCATTGAATCGGTATAAAAACTTCAACCTTTTGTTTTGGGGAAAAGAAAATTGAAATGTCAGTGTCAACTTCTTACATCGTCACGTGTAAACGTAATCTAGAAAGTTCTTATTTATATACTGTCAATTGTCAGCTACACGAGTGCTCTATCCTTCTACGAGGAGCTATACATTTATATTAAGTAGAAGCCAGTGATCTCTTCTGTACCTACCCGACGTTTTTTTTTTAATTTCCATTATTGTTTCTCATTTTTTTTTCTTTTTGAATCGCATAAATACTTTCCAGTTCTTTTTCTTTTACTCGTAATTTAAAAATAATAAGAGGATAAGAACCACGAGTACAAAATCAACAAGCGGGCCGATAGAGAAAGAGATAAAAATCCAACAAACATATCATGGCTAGATATCCGGGACATGTTTCAATCGTAGCTTATATGTATATATATATATATATATATATATATATATATATATATATATATATTAGATGAATACCCGTCCTACGACAGGTAAAATTAATTCTCCAAACACAACAGTTTTGCACTAATTTTATGTCTCCTTACGAATATTGAAATCAAGATACAATTATACTAAACTTTATTTTTAGAATCCTTATTCAAATTTTGATAAAAATCCATTAATTGATTTTTATTTAGAAATTGACTAAAACTTTAGGCTTAAGCTTAAGGGGTCTTAAGAAGAAATAAAAATTCAGGAATGTTGCTTCATTGGTGTCTAATGACTATCGATCAAATTCAATGCAAATCTGAAATACTTGAATTTTCAAATGGGAGATTGTGCCCCCTAAAATCCTTTAAAATACGCGAAAGAAACTGAAAATTGACGAATATTTATTAATTGATGTCTAATACGTAAATATTTCTCAAAAATACGAGATATCTGAATTTTACGCAGGGTTTTCACTCCCTTTTTACCCTCTTTGCATAAAACTTAGTTAAACTAACTATAGCCCATATTTGGACCCCTTTACGTCTAGCAACTGTGTTCCAAAAATAATAATGATTCGTTAATTAGTATAAGAGTGAATTCTCTACATATAAACACTAGAAAAATCTCCGCCCCAGGGCAAGTATAAGCAATAAATATAGCATTTGTTTAATTTACTGGTGTTTCTTTCTTGCGGGGTATGGTACGGTGTCGGTGGCACCTCCCTAAATGGTAAAGTTTACGAAGAAAGATAATAATGTGCCCACGTTACTCACACTGTTTCCTAGAATATATATTCCATAATTCATAATGATAAGTTCAATAGTTTAGGATTTTACCAAGAACATACATATTATTGACGCTCACACGCGAGTACCGATCTTTTTAAAAGTGTATTACTTAATATAACTTAAAATTTGATGTATCTAACTTATTTTAAACTTTTTTTGGAAGCAGGTGTGAGTTGGGATGGGCGCACCCCTTAAATGGTTTATATATATATATATATATATATATATATATATATATATATATATATATATATATATATATATATATATATGAGAAAGGAAGGATGAGAGTAATCTGACGTAATGGAAAATGAAAAAGGGAAAACAAAGAGATATCTTTTATATATTCATGAACGTTTCGTCTTTATTTGTAAGACTTCCTCAGGATGATAATTTTAAGAAAATGTCATGCAAGTACATCGAAATATTGGGTCACGGCTACTACTTTTTCTCATCAACCCATAATGTCACCCAATATTTCGATGTACTTGCATGACATTTTCTTAAAATTATCATCCTGGGGAAGTCTTACAAATAAAGACGAAACGTTCATGAATATATAAAAAATATCTCTTGGTTTTTTCTTTTTTCATTTCCTATATATATATATATATATATATATATATATATATATATATATATATATATTAGATGAATATATCAGGCGATTAGCAAAAAACTAACCCATTCTTAACGGGTTAGAAAGCAAAGCCTAGAAGGGTGAACCTCCTAGAACTGCACAAGACAAACTTTGACCAACACGGTACCGGTCGAAGGGGTGTAGCATCTATCCGAATAGATACTACACTTTGATTCCTTTATTTGCAGAAAATATATAAGAATTTACATTCGGGACAAATTTAGCACATGGCCATCAAAAGTGTGAGCAAATGAGATTTGTTGGGCATCCTTGGTCTAAAGTAATAAAATTGTATACCCTACTCTATGCTAGAATCATCTAAATCACCACAATGCCACATTTGCTCTGGGGGTACTTCTACACAATTTGAACCGAATGGCTGATAACAAAATAAACACTTTGTTTACATTAATAAAAAGTATAAACTTTCTCACTATTTTTTTGGATAATAATTAGGAGAGATTTGTTTGATTGATGGTAAAATTATTATTTTACTAACAAAACTTTGTAACAAAAAACAATCGCTGAAAACAAAATAGTCATTTTGTTTACATTAATAAGAAATGTTCATTGTGTTATCACTTATTTCTGTGATACTTTAAACGGTGTTCTGTAGTCCAGTGGTTATAGCTGTTTTGTCCGTTATCTAAAGTTTTAGCGTTCGATACCAGTCGACTCGAAGATTTTTTTTAACGGTTACCGAAATATACATCTAAAGGGACAGGAGAAGACACGGTTAGCGCTTACTTTTGCCCAATGCAATGTGGATAGGAGTGCTGAGGGGAAGGCGGGGAAAGCCAAAAGTCTGAGAAAAAACTTCCAATTTATGAAAAAAAGAAACTTACACTTTTCCTTCACCCAGCGCCCTACAGTAGCAGCCCCGGAAGCATTCCGCTGTAGGATCTCCTCAGGCGATAAGCAATAAACTAACCCTTTCTCAACGGGTGAAAAATCAATACCTGAAAAAAGAAACAACGTTAAAGTGACCTATTTTCCTATAGATTTTCTTCTCTGCGTCAGTAGCATAACGGCTACAGATAAAGAACACCGACCAGGAGGTCGAGCATTAGAATCCAACTAATCCTTAAGAATTTTCTTTTAACAATAACTTACATATACATCGAAAGGCGGATGAGGCCGAAGACAGAGGTGGTACTTTTAATAAAAATATGTCATACATTTGCCCTGGGCAAAGGAGGGGTGGGGTATAGGAGGCGACCCGAGAAGAGACATCTTTTGCTCCAGGCAATCCAGAGGGGATGGAGGTGAGGTGGGCAACCGGGGAACAGACAGCTTTCGCCCAAGACAACGGGGAAAAGAGGGAACGGGGAGAGGGACTGGTGAAATGAAGCGACCAGGGAAGATAGAGCCCCGGGCAACGCCAAGTACCCCTGCTAGTTATATATATATATATATATATATATATATATATATATATATATATATATATATATATATATATATATATATATATTAGAAAGCGTTGGGTAATATGGAAAATAATTTTATTTTTGAAGCCCAAACACCGCATATATTCTTTTTAAATAAATATTTATTTATTTAAATTCAACATAGTTTCGACTGTAAAAGATCATCATCAGGAAATAATAACATTTTTTCTTTTTCTTTTCTATCGTGACATAATTATCACTAGTAATTTCGTACGGTCTTTCAACGGTGAATTTTTTTTCATATGTATTAGATGTTGGTATTCGTTCTCGAAAGCGTTGGGTAATATGGAAAATAAATTTTGTTTTGAAGCCCAAACAACGTATATATTCTTTTAAAATAAATATTTATTTAAATTCAACTAATTTTCGACTGTAAAGAAACGTCTCTTGAGAATAACAATATCTTTTCTTTTGCTTATCTTTCGTGACATAATATCACTAGAAACTCCGTATGATCTTTCCTGAAGATGAATTTTTACAGTCGAAACTTAGTTGAATTTAAATAAATAAATATTTATTTAATAAGAATATATGCGTTGTTTGGGCTTCAAAACAAAATTTCTTAAAATAATAAATTAATCTTGTATTGCTAATTTGGCTTTTATTTCAATTTTATTAACTTTCCATGCAATACTTTAAAACTTGAACGAAAAACACACACATTACTCGACAGCGTGCCAACGCATCCCTCGTTCGACACCGGTTTTTGAATCCTACCCGCCATTTCATAACAGCAAGGCGATGACGTCGTACCATCAAAGACGTTTATCAAATTAACAAAGAAATAAGTTTCTTTATTCTTGTTTTTTGATGAAAAAAAAAGGACTCAATACTGGTCACCCCTGAAGAAGGAATTTTATTCCGTAATCGATAGGATTAATGTAAGAAAAAAAATAAATAATAAATTAATCTTGTATTGCTAATTTGGCTTTTATTTCAATTTTATTAACTTTCCATGCAATACTTTAAAACTTGAACGAAAAACACACACATTACTCGACAGCGTGCAAACGCATCCCTCGTTCGACACCGGTTTTTGAATCCTACCCGCCATTTCATAACAGCAAGGCGATGACGTCGTACCATCAAAGACGTTTATCAAATTAACAAAGAAATAAGTTTCTTTATTCTTGTTTTTTGATGAAAAAAAAATGACTCGATACTGGTCACCCCTGAAGAAGGAATTTTATTCCGTAATCGATAGGATTAATGTAAGAAAAAAAATAAATAATAAATTAATCTTGTATTGCTAATTTGGCTTTTATTTCAATTTTATTAACTTTCCATGCAATACTTTAAAACTTGAACGAAAAACACACACATTACTCGACAGCGTGCAAACGCATCCCTCGTTCGACACCGGTTTTTGAATCCTACCCGCCATTTCATAACAGCAAGGCGTTGACGTCGTACCATCAAAGACGTTTATCAAATTAACAAAGAAATAAGTTTCTTTATTCTTGTTTTTTGATGAAAAAAAAAAATGACTCAATACTGGTCACCCCTGAAGAAGGAATTTTATTCCGTAATCGATAGGATTAATGTAAGAAAAAAAATAATAAATTAATCTTGTATTGCTAATTTGGCTTTCATTTCAATTTTATTAACTTTCCATGCAATACTTTAAAACTTGAACGAAAAACACACACATATATATATATATATATATATATATATATATATATATATATATATATATATATATATATATACCCATTCAAAATATGTAGAATTAATTTAATTAAAATATGTCCGCCTGTATAGACATAAATAGAGTTTAATTCTCTTCTTTCCTCATGCTGTTGGGTTGGCCGCGTGGTAGAAGTTCAGACTAGAAAGTTAAAAGTGACCCCAGTTCAAAGTGTGTGACCGGCAGAACAGTCATCCTCCACACTGATGATTCCCGAAAACGGATAAAACACATCTGTATGTTGATAAGAATGAAATTTAACAAATTATCATAATAGTGTGTATATATACATATATATCATCTCATGTCTATATATATATATATATATATATATATAGGATGATTGGTGATGTTTGAAGTATAAAAACGATGTTGTTTTTTTCTAATTGTTCATTCAATATTACAAACGCGCCTGTTTTCATCAACGGGAATGAATAGAGAAGTTAGAAAAAACGGAAATAAGATAAACTCTGTGCTGGGCATGAGTATGATAGAAATTGGACAGTCAAATGTTGTTGTTTGTTTTTTGGGCGGTGGGAGCGAAAATGAAGTGGAAAATGTGTAGATGCAATCATTATTAATTTTTTTTTATAACATGTTGTAGCGGAATGATTTAAGTATGTTGGTTATCTGCGAGATTATAATTTTATTGCGTCACTTCTGTAATCACAGGACAAATGTGCAAAAAGAGGATGACACAAGCAGAGAGAGAGAGAGAGAAAGAGAGAGAGGGAGAGAGAGAGAGAGACTGAGAAAGGTTGAGCCTAAATAATTCTTTCACGCGTATTAGATTTATAGATAACTAGCAGGGTTACTCGATGTGTTACGTTGTCGTTTAGTAAAACCGGTTCTTTAAATAAATCAGTCGTCACTTACTTCAAAATGTTCTCAGTATACTGGCGCGCCATAGTGGGCTGCATTTCGCCATCATCATCATTATCGTCTAGTGGGCTGTATTTCGTCATCATCATCATCATCATCGTAGTGCGCAGAGAGGAAAAGGTGAAAAGCGACGGAGAGTTTAAGCTGGGTCTTTTTAGGAGAGATTTTCTCATCATACGAATGAAAGGCACACATTAACATTAAATTTAGAGAGGTCAAAATTGTTATTCTTAACTTAATTACTGAGTTACATGGTGGGCAGACCAGTCGCTATCAACTTTTTTAGGAATTAAATTCACATTTTTTCTTTTTTTTTAATTACATCTCGAATTCATATCTGCTCGTCACGGCATCCAGAAAACAGATTGACTAAAACGTCTTTCTTTCTTTCACACGATATCGTGACGTCACTGCTAACGGGGACATAATTTGTCATCACCCATTTATGTTTGACCTTTCCTTGAACCCCAAAACTCAATTCATGCTTGTTTATTTTTTTAGTCCGAGAGCGAATTTGTTTTTCAGATTTTCGTGTCAAGATAACTTACACTGGTCCACCTATATACTAGATCTATACTAGCTGATATGATCTTTCTTCACATGCGTCTATCCATTATGTAACAGATGTTGCTCGGGTTAGGGAGGGATAAAATTACATACAAAAGTATATTAAACGAATAAGGAATAACTGTTATAAGTACATAGGGGCGTTTTGCTAGTAGGTTCTTTTTAATCCACGTGTCCATTTATTTTCATATAGAGATGGTGCAATATTCTCTTTACTTTCCTAAACCATAAATAAATAAAAAATAACTCATAGCACTCTCTTTTATGTCGACTATCTGTCCCAAACCATTATCTCTGTTCAATGGTTTCAGCCTGTTTTAATGGATGGCGTCTTTTCTTTGTTACGTTATAAATGATTTGCTCGGTGTCTTCCAACTCTGTTTACGGGGATGACATTATCCTTTTGTGATGACGTGCGTTTGCAACATGAAAGGAAGGAACACACAAAAAAGTCCGAGGCAATCTTCTAACTGGGTGCAGACACTCAGTAAACACCGTTTTTCTAATTCTCTCACTAGCTGGTTCAATTTCTTTCATAAACTAACAATAAACCGTCGTCTATACTACCACTTCTCTCGTCGTTTACTTCGTGCTGCCCCACGTGTGAACACTCCTCGCTTTTATCAGTTCACCTGGCCGTTATGCAAATTACCTTCCAGCCTTCTATGCACATCACAGGCGATTCTTTGCCGCTTATGTCGAGGGATTGGCTCTGTCGATTGCACGGCATAATCCAGTGTATACCAATACAAACAAATAAAAGATAAATAAAAATCATAATCAACCGAGTTTCAATAGAATGCTGTACACCCCGTGTCTAGAGAGTTCGTATAATAGCATATGCAGACACTGTCCACATAGGCGACCCGTGAGTCGTCCATGTTCTTTGTGGTCACTAAAACTCTCTCTCTCTCTATATATATATATATATATATATATATATATATATATATATATATATGTATATATATATGATGACGTCATCGTTTGTTTTAATAGATTACGTCATCCTTTTGTTACTTCAACATTTATAATGTTATAAAAGATCTTTTTGTGACGTGTTCCCTTTTCTGATTTTATAAAGAATTTGCCCGGTTTCTTTCAACTCTGTTTGAGTGGATGATGTCATCCCTGTTTTACGTCATCCAATATGCACGGAGACAAACAAACAAGATTCACAGAGTTTTAGTAAATAGATAGATAGATAGATAGATAGATAGATAGATAGATAGATAGATAGATAGATATTATTTACTTCGAATTTCTATGTTATTTATTTACAAATAAGCAATAGTTTAGTGTATAATTTTTATAATGAATATATTATTACACTTATAAGACATTTGGCCCCAAAAGACACGTGGACTTTATCGTGCATATAAGATAAATTTAGGCCTCTTACAAGGTTATAAATTTAGTATATATTCGATCGGATATGCTCGAGACTAAAATAGTGGATATGGTTTATATATGAATTGTCTGGTTTCGACGCGGTCTCTTCAGAGTTAGATTCAAATCTGATATAATGTAGAAAAACCAAGAGGGGTAAGGCATAAACGAAAACCAAGTATAAAAGCAGAAATCACAAAATAGCTCGCTTTCTGGTTATATTGGACACTTATTTACAACTAGAAATAAATATTGGAAATGGGATGTATTTATACAGAAAATACACGTAAGGAGAGAAAGATTATAGCAGTCGATGAAATGCGGATTGGTCAGATGGAATGTGGAGAGGAATATAACTTAGAGGAAACTGGGTTGAGAGATGGGGGAAGAAAGTAAAAGCTAGAAAAGAAATAAAGCATGCGTTAAGAATTTGTAGGAGAGAAAGAAAAAGCATGTAAACCAATTATCGAGGTAAATAGAATTTTCGAAATTTATTTAGCAAAATGGTGTGTGCGATGAGGGATGCTTCAACAAGGCATCTAAATTGATAGTTATGCATTTTTATTAGCTCGGCCTTCGGAAAATCGATATTGTGGTTGTACTAAAACATATGCGAGATAAGCGTATTTTGTCGTCACAAACTTTAATGGCTTTTTTGTGTCCGTATTTTTTCTTGTAAGGGGAACGCTGCGTTACCGCGATGTGATAGCTGATACGTTCACTAAAAGATATGTTGTTAATACCAGTTTTTTTATTATAGGGTTAGTGTCAATGCTTTAGTGGTTATGTTATGTTTCAAGATTGTATCATACATGAAAGTTCATAATCCTACCTTGTAGCTGCTTGCTCCTGTACGTCCATTTTTTGTAGTTCTTCCAGAGTGAGGAAACGCCGCCTGCAAATAAGTTATTTCATACGTCGAAAAGGGAATAAGTCAATATAAAACTTGTTAGGAGACAGATGATATTTATTCTTCTTGATCTGTGTTCCACATCACTGACCAGTTGAGTTGGGGGGGCGTAGAGAGATCGATAATCACTATTTAATCATATCTTAGAGCATTTCAAAATAACATGTTCACACGTTTGGTGCTTCCATTGAACTCGGACTTCTCTCACACACTCTCTCTTTTAGCCATGGGATGTCACATCCGTTTCTATCAATTCTAACAGCCGAGTAAAACTAACCTTCAAATTCATCAAGTTGATCACGACTGAACTTTAATTTCCTATTATTCACAACTAACCAAATTATATACTAGCGGATCTACTCACCCAATATTTAACATGTGTTTATGAGATTTCTGATGGTTTGAGAGGTACTTTATACTGTACTAAAGCCGAATAATGAACATATCTCAACGCCCTGTCTTATTTCTCTTTATTTTTATACAAACACACACATATATATATATATATATATATATATATATATATATATATATATATATATATATATTAATATGAATATATATAAGCAGAGAGTACAACATATATATATATATATATATATATATATATATATATATATATATATATATATATATATATATATATATATATATTTCAGAGGAAACATTTTTTTAATCAATGAAACGGGTGGGCGGGAAAAAAAGAAAATTGCTAAAATTTTCCTTAATGCCTTATCGTCTGACCCTGCGAGGAAACGTCAGAATGATAAATTAGAAACTAAGAAAATCGAATGAGATATGAGGGGAAAATTGTTTAAGTTGGAGAATACGATTAAGAGAGAGAAAAAAAAGTAAATCTCTAAACGTTATGATGGATTTGAATCATTAAAGATCTCCAACTGATGCTTCGAAATCTTTTGTCTACACAGTCTAGGTCGAGAATTGTTAATAACTAACGCCTCAATAATATTGAGATGGTAGTTTATCATTCTGACGTTTCTTCTTGTAGGGTCAGACGATAAGAACTTAAGGAAATTTTAGCAATTTTCTTTTTTTTCCCACCAACCCGTTTTATTGGTTAAAAAGAATGTTGTCTCTGAAATTTATCCTACGATTTTGTAGTACGCGAAATTTAATTACATATATATATATATATATATATATATATATATATATATATATATATATATATATAAGGAGCAATTACAACATATGATATAGAGCGATAATGAACCTCTAAATAGATTACGAGGTTTTAAAGCATCATCCATTGGAATAGTTTAAAGGATAAGGAAAAATCGGTAAAAATAGGTAAGTATAGTCAGCATTCGGTATATTTGAATAGCAATATATGTAAATGCATTATGCCTCAATGGGTTTCTCTTGGCATTATTTTAAAACATGATGAGTTTGGTTCAGGGTTAAGTTAAAAAGAAAAAAAGAAAAAGAAAAAAAGAAAAAGAAAAAAGAGCGAAAGTTAAACATTAAATAAACGCTGAGAAATAAAAAAATTTAAAAACAATAATTAGAAAATATTTAAAATAAACTTTAAAAATAGGCTATAGATTTTAAGTTAAGGAAGTCAACGTATTGAAAGTAAAACATAATATAGTATAAATAAAAAATAAAAGTTTCAGAAATAGATAGAGTGTGGAGATAAAAATTTAAAGATGAAAAAATAATTGTCATGTAGATAATAATGAATAATAAATTGGAAATTAATTAAAATACAAAAAAGTATTCAAAAATCTTTGGGTATACTACTAAAGTAGACATCAATTGCCAAGTAAAGAAACCGCAGAATTACGATGTCATAAAATAGAATCGTTTATTTAAAATATAAATAAATATATGCACTATGGTATATTATATAAGTTAAATTAAGATTAACTAAAAAAGGATTTATTTAATATTTATTTATTAGGTAATGTTTATCTTTGCATTACGGAAAAATGAATGTATCTAGACAAAACGCCTTTATTTGTCTATGAAATCTGCCAAAGTTTTTTCTAGTTTAAGTTTTTAGGAATAATAAGCAGTATCATTGAAAGTTTTATTAACTTTATTAATCAATTCCATGCATAATTAATTACAAATTAAAAACAAATATAGGAACTATAGCCTTAGAGGTAAGTGCTAGGGAAAATAAATGTCATTGGAATATTGAATCTCAAAGTTTAAAATGGTATCTAGGAAAAAATGGATTGTTAATATACTTTTAATGACGAAAAACGAAAATAAAATATATGTTAAAAATCATCATGTTATAATGAAAATGAGTAAACTAGTACTACTTATATTTAGGTTAGAGTTATATTATGTAAATGTAATCGAAACTAGAATATTGGAAATTATTGTTTTCATTTTTCAAATTAAACTCTAGAGCTTTATAATGATAAAATGCTGAATTAATTTTCGTAAGAAAATTTATAAAAGTACTTTTTATATGTTTAATGGGTGGATAATAATTAAAATTTTAGAAGTTATTATGAGTAACATGCAAGGAAAAGATTACAATTTTTAATAATTCAAAAAACATCAAAGTATCGGTAGTGATTAATACGTCAGTAGTAATTAATACAATCAAATAAAAACAAGTGCAAGCGACATAACTCCATTTAAAAACAAAAGTTTAAAAAATAGATATTCTAATTGTAATTTTAAATAAGTTAATTAATTAAGTTAATATTAGTAATATGCAAGGAAACGATTACAATTTTAATTATTAAAAAATCAAAGTATCAGTAGTGCTTAGTATAATCAAATAAAAAATAAGTCCAAGGGGAATGACTCTATTCAAAAAACAAAAGTTAAAAAGAACAGATCGATATTCAAATTGTAATTTTAAATAAGTTAAAGTTAGTTACGTTACAAGATCTTTCCGTATAAGCTGAGGTAATTACAATTAAATATCACATTTTTCCCTTAAGAACTACATGTCGATTAATTGAAAGTTGATCCACTCCTACTTGGAGGAATATATCTTCAGTGAAGATAGCTCGCTCAGCTGTCCAGTGAGTAAGAGAGAGGAAGTCAGACGTATTTCTTGGCTGGTGCCAGGAACCTTTGTAGGAGCGCGGACCTTAGCTTAGTAAGATATTATGTCTTAGAGAATATGCTAAGATCCACGCTTACATTAAAATTGTGTAAAGAAATGTTTAAAAGAGTAAAAACAGATAAAACATGGAAAAACATGTATGAAAGTTGAATGAAAGATAAAGCATGCATAAGTTGAAGGAAGAATAAAACGTAGTTTAAAAGTAACATAAAATATTTATATATTTACAAATTACAGAGCATTAATTTTTCATTTCAAGTGTCCAGTTAGAGATACGATAAATGTTCATGCCTGGGATTTATGAGTATGTATGTATGTAACCATGTGTCTAAGTGTGTGAATGTGCGTGTCACCTTTTGTTCGTGGTTGTACGAATGTGTATGCGTGAGAGTTGATAATTCGTTTAGGCATTTGATCATTTGTTTGTGCCTTTGTCAGCAGTGTGTGGTTGTATGTGTGTGTATATAGTAGTCAGGCGACGCGCTGGCACCCCCTCGCACAAAGGCGAGGGTAGCCGAACTTGTATTTACTGAAAAAGAGGAAAGAGAGAAGAAAAAAGAGGAAACGAGGCAGATTTTGTTGCGCGGTCTGCTTTTATATCGTTTGACCAGTGGTTTGGCGGACGTAGTTGAGAGCACCCCACGTGATCAACATTTTTGGCGTTTTTGCGCCTTTTTGTTAGACTGTCTCTTGGAGCTGATTTTTATGGTTCCAGTTTTAGCTTTTGTTGTTGAAGTGAAATCGGGTTGGTTTCTGTTTTTGTGCCCACGCCGTTTGTTAATAAAATAGAGGATATCAATCCGATACCTCTTTGACTGCTGTCCGCAATTCCCAAAGGGGCTAAAGTCGTCCTTCAAGGGAAGGTTTCAATTAATACACCCTGAAAGCTGATTGGTCCTCGGGTGACCAAATCACCTAACAGATACTGCTCTCTTCGAGGATGAATAAATATTATGTTTATGACTGCTACATCACCCCCTGCTTGGACAGAAAGCAGACATAGAAAAAGCTAGTAGTTAACTATTCTACATGAATGCCAATTAACCGATACCAATTTTTTTTATGGTAAATTTCCTATCAAAACGCGTAACTTCTTTGATTTTAAACCAATATACATTCATCCTGTTTCTCTACATGGATATCAGTTTCCTCTCTCTCTCTCTCCATCTCTCTCTCTCTCTCTCTCTCTCTCTCTCTCTCTCTCTCTCTCTCTCTCTCTCTAAGTCACCTCGTGCTCGAAATTAATTATGCTGTCTGACCGAGAAAAAAGACGTCCATTTTTAATAGTTGGGAAATACAAGAGGCAACTCGGCTGAGAGGATGAAACGGAAAGAAGGAAGATAATAAAACTGAAAAAATGAAAATAGAAACAAAATGATCTCTGTTTTGATGTTAATATAGATAGGATAGGTGCAAACAAAATCCCATTTATTAATTCATATATATATATATATATATATATATATATATATATATATATATATATATATATAAGATTATTATTATTATTATTATTACTATTATTATTATTATTATTATTATTATTATTATTATTATTATTATTATTTTGGAGAGTTTCTGTCAACTGGAGTTAATCCAGGGAATCCTTTCTGTGTTTATACATTAATGCTCAATAATAAATAGAACTTTATATTAATTTGGTATAAATCTTTTTATTTATATAAACATTTTTGGTTACACATTTGCAGATATGTTTCAGTTGTAGCTGAGAGTCACTTGAAATTATTATGAAGGTGGGGGTGAAAACCTTTTTATCTTCGCCTTCATACTAAGAACGTGCTCTGACAAGGTTCAGCAGACGAAAACAATAACCCAGCTATAACTGAAAAAAAATGTTTTTATAAATAAAAAGATTTATACCAAATAAATGTGCGTGTGTGTTTAGGGTATGACCTTAAAGTGCATCCCGTGGTGAGGCCCCAATTTAGGAGCTTTGGGGAGTGTGTAGTTACCCCGTAGTTACCATTACTCCCAGGTCCACTCTGGCCCGTAGTGGTTATACCTTCCAGTGTCTCATTTACTGGTTAAATATAATTTTCCAGGACATGAATCTTGATCCCACGCCACAACCGATGAATTTTAAACATATCATTTTTTATAAATAAAAAACGGCATACCAATTAAGGATAATGTTGAGTAGGTTTGCTCATAGAGTGAATGTGGTATTTTGGTGACTGAAACTAGTTTAGATTATAGACCAAGAGGACGACAGACAGCCCGTATTTCTCCCCACACAATTTTGGCTTTATGCCACATCTTCAAATTTGATACAGAAAAATTCACCTTTTGATGTAAGCTTTAAGATAAATAAATTGGCCTTTTGGCTAAGAGCAAAGTGTAGTATCTGTTCGGATACTACGATTCATCTTTTCTATCCATGGTCAATGAAGGAGAAATCCTTCTAGACTGAAGCAATTTTTATACTTGTTCCAACCTAGATTGCCTCTTTAGGGAAGCTGGATTTCCCCATATTAAAATCGACCTGGTGTCTAACTCTGCCCTCGTGGGGAGGAAAGTAAATAGGGGCATTAAACTCGGACAAGGTGTTCGCCTCTACCACAAACAACCACTTCAAAATCCACCTTTTCTAATCCGTTTTACATTTGTTTCTGCCTACCATATTGCCCAACCGTATAAACTACCCAAGTCCCATCACAAACGTCCTGGGTATGACACAAAACTGCATCCAGTGTTGAGGTTCCACTTTGGTAGATCTGAAGAGTGTGAAGTTAACTCTTAATTCTTTAGCATTCCCAGGTCCACTCGCATCGGGAGTGGTAGTAGCTGCCAGGACCACATCTATGAGTTAAATAGAAACTATCGGTTGCAGACTATTTGTTTACAAAATATACGCCTACAAAATAAATTAATCTATAAACCAATCATATAGAAAATATATGTACTATAAAAAAGTTACTTCTCCCTTTTCTCCTAAAATAATTATCTCCCTTTGTTAATTATGACGATGTGTTAGCTCCCCTTGAATTCCCAAATGGCCCCACTTGATTGGTCAAGACAATTCTCATTGACCAATAAACAGACACTTAATTTTGGCTGGTTGGATACAAAAATCCTTTGCCCGTCCTCTTTTTAAATGTTGTATTTGACATCAAATTAGTTTTGCAAGACGTTACATGTATTTATTCAATACATATATTATCCCTTTATCTCAGTTTCGTGTGCGACAATTTAATCTCTCTTTTCCCAGAATCATTTCATTGTGGTTTCGGAATAAAATTAACCAACGACGATTGATATGCCGTAAAACCTTAAAGACCAGCAGCAGCAAACATTCAAAGCAAAATCCCGAGTTTTGACGTTTGTGTTGCTTTTTGTTTTCATTTTTGCGTAGAAATTCTTGGTTACATTTCCATTTTATGAAAGTCCAAAATATTCTTCTTTTTTTTTTGACATATTTCGGCTCAGCAAAACATTTCAGGAATAGAATCTCAAAATTGTTCAACATTTCTCAGCAGAATCTGACCTTAGTATCTGACCTTTGTATCTGACATTTGCATCTGACCTTTGCATGTAAATTTTTCTACGTCCCTGTGTTTGTTTATAAACATTGAATATGCAAGATTGAATTTAAAGAAGATGTTAGTATAGAGTAAGTAAAAGTCGACACCAAAATACAGGACAGCCAAAAAGTGTTTGTTTTCTCCCTCTCCGTGTGAGCATTTCTTATATACCCCCAGTTTTTCGGTAAGGAAGAAACACAGAAAACACGGTTTTATATCTAACAAAATCAAATGTTTCTTTATTAGATGTTTTTGCACGTTTACGAAGTGAAGTTCTTTCGCGTATCTTTTCCGATTTCGTAGCCATGCTTCTTTGATTTGGGCTCGGATAAAGAGAACGGTGTAGAGGGGAGGGGTAACAGAATAGCCCGGATAAGATGGATAGTGGACCACACTGAATTCGACCTCTTGCTTTACACGTTCTGCTGTTACGTGTCCATATTTCTTAATGTTATAAACAAGGCACGTCCATGCATAGCGTGATTCTAGATGTGGTCTCCTGATCTGTTACTCATCCTACAATCAACAATTCGTTCATCGATCTACTACGATAACATTTGGACTACCTCTGAAACATTCGACGTTAGGGTCAGCCTAGTCTGGTATCATATTGTACGTTAAGGTGTTTTAACTAACATGTGACAGACCGACGAAAATGCTGTTTCAAAATTAGGCGTGACAGACCGACGAAAACGCCACTTTAAAATAAGGAATGATACATCGTCGAAAATGCCATTTCAGCATTAAGCATGACAGACAGACGAAAATGCTATTTCAAAACTAGGCGTGACAGCAGATCGATCGACAGAACCTTTTAAGGGGATGTTCTGATGCCTCTATCACTTTTTGTTAGGAAAGCTAACGAAAACGATTTACTTCCCTTGCATCATTTCGGGAAGGTTAAGAGTTATCGCCCTTGCAAATGAAGTCTGCCTGGAAAGAAAGTAAACAGACCGACGTCTGGAGACTGTGTATATTTCATCTCGCTTACAGTGGTCAATTAACTCATTAATTTATTCTGTGTTCAGTTGTAATAAATCTGTTATAAGTTTCTGTTGAAAGTTCATCCATTTTGTTCACGAGTTATTAATTATTATAACCTAAATTGCAGGGTTTATAAAACTTTTATAGCAACCTATAAGTTTCTTCGTCTCTCATGAGCCCTAATTCAGTCTAATACTACTAAACCAACAGTGACAATGGGGGTATAGCTGTAGAATATTACATACATATTTAAATAAGCGACGCGAAGACGGGTGTCTGTAAATGCCTTAGAAAGAACAAACGGATATTCGCCAAATGCATCCATTTAGTCTGCGCGTTTAGCGATGAAAATGCCTTTTCAAAGTGAAGCCTGACAACCTGTATATCTACAAAGCCACCATCCGCCCATACATGGAGTATTGTTGTCACATCTGGGCTGGTGCATCATCAACTAGTCTCTCCCTCCTTGACAAGGTCCAAAAAAGAGTCGCCAACCTAATAGGTCCCTCACTGTCAATCAACTAAATCTCATTCATTCACTGTGGAGGTCCCCAGATGTCGGAGAATCTTCTACTCAAATAGCTTCTTTCCTCGTACTGCTGGCCTCTGGAACTCACTCCCTGCCCCTGTTTCCCCAACAGTACAGACATGCAGAAATTTAAAACTAATGTAAACAGACATCTCGCTGCACAGATCCCAATCTAGGTTGACCGCCCCCTACCTTCTCCCCTTTTCTTTTTCTCAGTAGCCCCTTACGTCTACAGTGGCGACCTGCCTTGCTTGGGGTGAACTATGTTAAAAATAAATTTAAAAACCTACTTACTGACTGAGGATTCATTAAAAAGTAATAAACGCAGATAAATCTGAAACAGACACCATATTTTGTGTCTATAATTCTCGTCTTGTGTAAGAAAACTCGTAAATTTAGTGTAACCGAACAAACTGATGCAGCGTTTCATTAGTCCAAATAAAAACCTATCTTGTCTACTTCCATCGTCCTGTTTGAGGGTCGGAAACATATAACGTATGCCTGTCTGGACCATTTTCCTCCACCGTATCCATCATCCTTGCAATTAACGTTCAATGGCAGGATTGTTTATCGCATACAATCTCTGGCCTTTTCGCCTGCAACATAATTTAATGCCGAATCCAGTCATTTTGATAAAAGTTTATCTGCTTCAGTTTCTGGCATTCATGCAGTATAGTTAACAGCCGAGAAATCGAGACAAAAACAAAATATACAACAAATAGCTTTTAACAAACGCAAGATAATGTAATTTACTATCGACATGTGTTCTGAAACTGATTGCAAGATTTAGCATCTCTGAATATGTTTTCGTCACTTTTACTTAGCAAAACACGATTAAATAAAAAATGGCGGTTGATTTTTTTTTGGAGATGGTCGCTAATGTCAGATTTAAAGATAGTAAGAAAAGGCTTACCCTACCACTAACCCTAAGTCTGGTGGGGTTTCCAATTGTACTTAAGGTTAGTGGTAAGGTAAATCATTTTCTTTAACTATTGTTTAATGAATGAAACACCACCACCATGAATAACAACATTGGATTCTTGGTGTATCCAAAAACAGATATCGACAACATCTTATATTGTAATAAAAGAAACTTTAAAACAGTTTTAGAACTTTAAAACTATGCAGGTCAGTAACAAATAAATTTTCTTGCATTTGGTAAAAGTTAGTTTTGTATATTTTGTTTGTTTTCGATCTCTCGGCTGTTAACTATACTGCACGAATGCCCAATTTCTTAATATCTTCAAATAATTATCCATGGTGTAAGTGTCAATACAATTCGTTTCATGCAATAATTGTCAAATATTAACTTTTATTTATATAATTTGATGCTACTTATACGAGCAATAATATTATCCCTCCGGTCGCTTATTTTTGCTAGTATATATGACGAACGAGCATATACTACACCGACCCCCTTCCCAAAGGAGGAGGTAATGCCTGAGAGAATCGTATCATGACGAACGAATATATACCACATTACGCCCAAAAGAAAGGGTAATGCCTGGAGTGAACGTCTTGTAGACACAAAACAGATACTACACTACTCCCAAAATTATGAGGTAATACCTGGTGGACGGTATCATGATAACACAACTTGTACTACACTACCTCCTGAATTTAGTATTGAAAGATAGTAATAGTATAGTGTTTTTTGGAAAATTTGCGTTTGTTTCTTTTGTTTTCATTACTTTTTAAATTTTATTCTGCTCAACATTTTCTCCTAAATAGTTATCAATACAGGAAGTTGGAGAAAATGTCACTCTCACGCTTAGATATACTGCCACTGCCACTGCCACCGCGTTTACCGTGAAGACTTCTTCGTGTGACTCATATGTTCGTAGCATCGTTATTATTTCAGATTTCGATTTTGATATTGTATGTCAGCTACTCTACATTTTCCATCATGTCTGGCCTTTTGACTAAGATCAAAGTGTAGTATCTGTTCCGATGGATACTGCACCCATAGACTGGTATTGTCTTGGCCTTCGGGGCTTGATTTACACCGGTCTATGGGTATGTCCTGTGCAGTTCTAGTGGGTCCACCCTCCCAGGCTTCGCCTCCCCTCTTTGGGGAGGAGTAAGTTTATTGCTTACTGCCTGAGGCGCCCCTACCGGGGAATGCCGACGGGGCTGGCCAGGCAATTTTTAAATCCCACTTTCCCGACCCGACCTTGGGTCACATCTTACTTGTGGGAGTAAGATAAAAACTGGCCTTGTGCCTAACTCCTGGAGAGGAGTAAATCAATACTCTACATTTTCCATCATGTCTGGCCTTTTGGCTAAGATCAAAGTGTAGTATCTGTTCCGATGGATACTGCACCCATAGACTGGTATTGTCTTGGCCTTCGGGGCTTGATTTACGCCGGTCTATAGGTCTGTCCTGTGCAGTTCTAGGAAGCCCACCCTCCCAGGCTTCGCCTCCCCTCTTTGGGGAGGAGTAAGTTTATTGCTTACTGCCTGGGGCGCCCCTACCGGGGAATGCCGACGGTGCTGTCCAGGCAATTTTTAATGGCCAGAGTGCTCACCTCTCGGACGCTGGCTTTTCAAACCCCACTTTCCTGACCCGACCTTGGGTCACATCTTACTTGTGGGAGTAAGATAAAAACTGACCTTGTGCCTAACTCCTGGAGAGGAGTAAATCAATACTCTACATTTTCCATCGAAACACGGGATGCTCCCTTTACATACACTTTCTATTTTGGTATTTTGATTGGCTACTTTTTGTTACATACTCGCAAGAGAGAATAACAGGTTAGCAAATTTGCCTTTATCGAACACGAAGCGGCCTTATGAGTCAATAAGACAGTTCGTTAACAGGCGCTTACATTATTAATGGTGTTTACTCAATTTATTTTTAATACATTTCATATTTCAGTTTTCGAACCATATGATTTATGTAAAAAAGATATTTACGGATCACGCCGGTTACATTAATCTACATTTACCGACTAATTTTTACTTTTTTTAGCTTCATAGAGTATCGACTTTCAAAGGATTAAAATATCGAGGTGTAGGATATTCCTTTCAATCAATACAGACGGCTGCCTTTTCCATCCTCGGTCAGCGGATTATATTCCCTCATTCAGCAATTGACAATAGCAGTACATCTGACTGCTAAGTTTACGCCAAATGTTGTAGCTGTTTTTTCACTACGCTCATAAATATTAACACGTACAAAATAAGACCTATTATTACGTTGTTTTATTTTCACAATATACATTCACGGGTGCTATAGGCAATTCAATGAATTATTTTTGAAAGAAAAAAAACTATTTAGAAATAATAATTTTTTTTCCTAAATTTATTTTATTTGTAAAATTAAGGTCAGTTGTAAACATTTCGATTTAGTTATTAAAAATACAATGCAAAATGCCTTTTCTGTCAGCTATGAAAGAGAAATAAGACATAAAGTTAGAATTCACCACAGCTGCTACGGTTACGGTGGGCAATCTTCCTATGCATTACTTCTTCCTTTCGACGGGAGTTATTTTATTACCTATCGCCTAACTTTTAACGGTTCCGTTACGCCCACTGCGCATGCGCCGTTTCAGTCTTTTCTTTTCTTTTTTTCGTATTTCTATTCAGACTTAGGGTTAGTGTTAGGATATGAAGAAACGCAGCGCTTGTTATTTAGAATTCATCACAGCTTCAAACGTAACGAGGGCCATCTCCCCGGAAATTACCACCTCCTTTGGCAGCAGAGGGGTCTATTGACTGTCTCCTGACTTTTTCTCATCTGTGAGGAGCACAAACAGAACGATCAGGCTATTTTAAGACAAAATTGATTTTTAACGATCCCTTAGACTATAAATTGACTTTTGACGGTTCCGTTACGCTCATTGCGCACTCACCATTTCTGTCATTTTTCGTATTGTCACGTTAGGATTAGTGATAAGGTTAATGAAGGTCTTGTAGTTTTTATTTATATACAAATATTACCTTTCTTCCAGTGTTAGAAACAAGTACGCCCACATCTCTACGCAAGTACGTTCCCGCAAGGATGCTCTTTCGTAGTTATAGAATGCTAGTTATTATTTATAAATTTAATACTTACAGAGCACTACAATTAATACTTATAGCTAGTTAAAAAAACGAGTAAAAACACTTATATGGTTTGTTCATTTTTCTCGGGCAACGCTCGTCCACGGATCTTCAAGCCATCATCTACGACCGAGTTACTTAGCTGTGTCTGAGATTCCTTTCGACTTTCCATCACGTTTTCTAGGTTGGGTATGTTGATAGTCTCTGAGACGACCTGGAGCGTTCACCGTCTTTCACCATATGATACCACTAATTTCAAACTTTCAAGATGAACTTCTTTTCTAACACGTAATTTTGAACAACAGCCAATCATAATCTTCGGAATCTCTCAGTCTATCGCTACTAGAAGAATAATTTGCCGAACGGAACAGTTTTGCAACACTTTTATGTCACCTTACGAAGATTAAAATCAAGATACAATGCTACTAAATCTTGTGTTTAGAATCATTATTCCAATTTTGATCAAAGCCTATTACATGATTTTGATTTTTTTAAATGTATAAAATTTAAGGCTTAAGCTTAAGAGGTCTTAAGAAGAAACTGAAATTCAGAGAATTTTACTTAATAGGTGTCTCATGACCATGGTTCAAATTTCATGCAAATCTGAAATATTGGAATTTTCAAATCCGGTCTTTGTGCTAGAATTAAGGTGTAGTGCTGAAGTGCGTGTTTGGACTCAGGAGTAAATCCTCCTAGGCCATTACTCCCGGTTTTCAGAGGGGCATAGGTTTATTTGTTTGTCGTCTGAGCCGCACTTATTCGTGAGGAAGCCCCGACGGAACTGTACATGAATTTTTGTTCCCAATTCAGACTGCCCCTTTTTGGGGAGCTTTTTTCACCCACATTAAAAGATTAGCAAATGTTCGAAGTGTATCTTATTGTATTTGCGCTATTACATAAATAAAAAGTTTTCTTTTCCAAAGAATAACGTTTTCTGTCAGGCGACGTCGAACAAAAGCTCGGCGAACTGATTTTCATTTACTTACTTATCTATGAGGGAATTTTAAAACATCTAATGAAAATTTCAGACAAAATGGAATATTAGTATATGGAATAGCGGATAAGAATGACAAAATGCTAGTAAAAATAAGAACACAAACACATCACTAAATCAGAACCAAGATGTTTCGATCGATCCGTACGACCTTAATCAGTTGGTGTAAATAAGCTCTATTTAACAGAAAACGAAGTTTTTTTATACAGTGAATCATTTAAGGTAATCCATGGAGGAGATAGGGTGTAAGGCGAAGAGGAGGTCGGGGGAAATGTGAGTGGAAGTTGTGTGTAGGGGGAAGTGGTGAGTTAAGTAAGGAGAGCTGAAGGTGGGGAGAAGATGTAAGGCGGGGAAACAGTAGGAGGCAGGTAGTGGGAGTGAATCATGTTCGTGAGGGAGGGAGGATAAGCAAGAGGGGGGGGGGTGATGAGAAATGCTAGGGGGGAAAACTACTGTCGTAACAATACGAGGAGGTGTTTTCACCCACGCCCGATAAACTGAGAGTAACCATTCACACATATTTTAATTCCAAAAACATTTTACCTCTGATAGAAAAGAAAGAAAAAAAGCAAGCATTCCAAACATAATAAGGTAAAGGGCAATCGCATCAGGAATCAGGTATTTTCTGGTGTGGTAGAATGATGCAACCATTTTTCCGGAAACTTTAGCGGCAGATTTTATGTAAGCTTCCATTTCAGGTCTTGGGTTGCATTTTAAAGGATATCCATCAATTAAAGCTGAAGAAATTTCCGAGATAAAGAGAAAGTTTATCCTCAGGTGAAAGGTGTTGAGGTTGCATCGAAGAACACGGAAAACGCGAGTTTAGAGACCACGTAAGAGAGCATTTTGGTTACCAGATCCACTTCTGGAAGTGTGAAAGAGTAGAAAAAGTTGAAAGATACACTGTTGGGGGTAACAGACCAGATTTGTGGGTGAACGAAAGAGGTCCTTCGGGCATATGGTGAAATGGTAGTGGAATCAGGAAGTTGAGTAGTGTATCAAAGGAAAGCGGAAACGATGGAGCCAGTGGATAAAAGGTTTAGTGAATAAGGAAATCTATTTAGTGGCAAAGAGGGAAGCAAGAAAAGTCGTATACAAACTCAAGAACGAGGCTGAGCAAGCCAGATTTCCTCATATACTACGAAGGGATGACTAAAAGAATGAAGTATTCAAGAAAGCTGAACAGATGACAAAGACAAATATAGAATTGTTGGAGAGAAGTGCATTCGAACTGACAATAGAGTGTTAGCAACAAATGCACAAGGCAAGAGGGATGCTTGGAAATGCCATTATGAAAGATTACTGAATACTGAGTTTCCATGGAGCCGATAAAAACGAGAAATTACAGAAGCAGTATCGGGTCCAGCTATAAGAATTGAGAAATAAATAATATGAGAAGCGATGAAAAAAATGAAGACGGGTAAGGTTATAGATCCCGCAGGCTTTGTTGCGGAAATATTGAAGGTTGCAGGTAAAGAGGCATTGGGGTGATAACAGACTTGATAAATTACATCATAATAGAAGAGGTCATACCGAAAGAGTGAATAAAAGTGAAGCTCTAGATAGAGGTCATCACAGAGGCTTAAAATTGGTTAATTAGGTTCTGAAAGTGGTTGAGAGAATGATCGCTGCACTTCACTTCAAAAGTATATTAACCCCAACACTACAAAAATACAGCAATTCTGCTGTCTTCAAATCTTGAGAGAGATTGGTTCCACAAGACTATGCAGATTTAGTTCCATCATCACTCACTCACTATTCAAGTTTAGCGTCTATATTCCCTTCGACAAAGGTTCGACGCTGTCTGGCTGTCCTTATGCTAAGTCTTCAGTGACCATGATTGTGGGGATTGACTGCGAAGGCGGTTTGCCCTTATTAGAACATCAAGTTTTGAGATAGCCAAGGTTTTTGAGGTTTTTGAGTTTTGAGAGGTGTCTGACCTAATGTTCTGAATGTGAAAATCACTATTTTGTTTTTACTTTTGTTCTCCTCAAACAAGTCATATTGCCACTGAAGCGTAAGGGGCTACTGTGATATGTACCAGATTTATACGGACAACCTGGGTGAGGAGCTGGGCCGCAAGATGTTTGTTCACATTACATTTACCCTACTGCATGTTGGTATGGTCGGGGAAGAGGGGCGTGGGTTGGGGGGGTTTAAAAAGCAAGCAGTCTGAGGAAAGAAGCTTTGATCTCTTAGTGGCTTGAATATTTTTAGTACTCGAACAGTCAACAAATAAAAGAATTGGGAAATTAAAGCTAAATATGCCAGCATGTATTCATTTATTTTTCAGGCGACCATCTTTAAAATGTTATCCAGTAAAAACAACAAAACAATATTCATTTTTTTTCAAAATACTAAAATATTTGTTTGTATTAAACTTATCTTAAAACAGACGCCATTATTGCAAGCATTTACCAACAAGTTTCATGGGCAAGGGAGAGAAACCTTGTCGACTGACTGAATACAACGCGAAATTCAAAGAACACAAACTCAACAAAGTCGAACCATTCCGACCGGAAATAAAACCTTTACCCGAAGGGAAAATGGAAAACAAAACCGTACAAAGGTAAATATCATTTTTTTTATTAACGAGTGACCACTAATAAATGTCAAAAGCCACTCAAGAATAAGAGTTAGTGAGATAGATAGATTGTCAGTTGAAATGGTGAATAATATTATGAGAGGATTGAAACTGGTGAAAGGAATTAACAAAATTGGATTACATTTTATGACGGTTTATGAGAAGTATTTCTTGACATTGGATGAAAAGACGACCATGTGTTAGTCTGCAGAGAAACTGTCCTGTGGCAATGTCCTGTCCATTTGAAGCCAGAATTTTAAAAAAAGAAGCCGAAATCTCGTTTGAATTCTCGACTACATGCGTGGCACAAGAGTATAAAAATCTCGCATTCACAGCGAGATTTGGCATGGAGAGAGCTCTGACACCATTTAAAAACTACAGCAACAAAAACTTTGTCATTGTTTGCTTTTTTTCTTTAAAAAAATTCAGAAACTAAATCAAATTCCATGATAAATGCCAGTATACTGAAATCATATGCCCTTAATAGGGTTAAGATGAAAATTCATATACACTAAATGTACACACAGATAACATGATTTCATGATTGAACTTTCTGGATCTCTGGGTTGCCTTGACTAATGATGCTGAAATTCTACACACTTATAGAACCTATCAAATAAAAATTTTGTGCAAAGTTTTAACTAATTTGGTTTATTGGTTTTTGAGTTATGATTGATCAAAGAAATGAGATTTCCAGCATAGGCCATTTTTGAACTCTATTAAGGGATAGAGCGCTCTCGTGTCTCCCTTGATTATTTTCACTCAACTGATTAGCGATTCATAGTCTTTTATCTTAATTTTCTTAGAATTCATTTTAATAAATAAATTGTTACTTCGGCTATTGTCGTCTTTTTATGAATTTGTCAAATTAAAAAAAACTGAAAAAATTTGCCAAAACATGTTTATTATTATGAGTTTACTTCTCAACCTGAAGCAGTGAATAGTTTTGTTGGGTTAGAGTTATCTCCCTTGGAGATATATTTGATTTCAACAGAAGAGGACACTTCTGGTGTGAGAATTTGTAATCTTGTTCTACTCACGCAGTGGAAATTTAAAACTTATTTGGCGTGATCTGCAGGCTTATTGAATGTCATCTGACTCAGTACTTATGACTGAGGAGGCTTTTTAAACCCTAACGACTTTTAGAGTTTGGTTATCTACCGACTCTCAGACTATGGTAAAAAAAAAAACAAGTGATGTGTGCCGTTGAAATTCCATGCAAGGTTTATTTAGGCTCTAATGTTGGTTTTGAAACAATTAACACAATTCATTCTTAATATTAACCCACATACATCTGCTTGGGGAGAAGCTGAACCTCGGTGTAACCATTGCAATGAACGACTAACAATAAAACATACGTTAATCAAATGCAAAAAAATACACACATATACGCAGCAAATATTACAAGGTAACAAATATAAAAATATTATTTGAAAATATAGCTTTTTCTCAAATAATAGGGTTTTTTAAAGAAACTAATTATACAAACATATTTAATAAAAAAAATCTAATATTAACAAAATAACATCTGGCAAGAAACAAATACCAATTAACCTACATAGAAATGTTAATTATCTTGTTACCAAGCAAACAATTTTTAAAACTCTCTTCAAAAGAACGGCCCAAATAATATCATAACTAATCTAACAGAAAAAAAAACATATCAAAATCTAAAAATCGAACAAAAATATTCATACATTATGAATAGTCAAATCCTACATTCCTGAAATACCTTCACATAGAAGAAACATTCTAAAAACTGTCTGATTCGGAAAAAAAAACGTTTGACCTGGGATGACCTTATAATGGTTGAAAGGTCGTTAAACATCAACACACTAGCAAATACTTAAAAGAGATATACCAGGTGTGTCTGAAAAGTAACGGGATTTGTGTCGCATACAATTAATTGCAATTCCAAACAATAAAGTACATCTTTCTTTTTTCTTTTTTTTTTAACTTTATTTCACCTCAAACAAGGCAGATTGCCACTGAGACGTAATGTGATTAGGGGTCAGATTTATAGTCGGCATCTTTAGTGGGGCGTTGTGCAGCTAGATGTTTGTTCATATTACATTAAAATTGCTGGGTGTTGATACAGTCAGAGAAAACAGGGAGCAGGGAGAGAATTCCAAAGCCAAGGGTCTGAGGAAAAACGTTATTTGAATAGAAAGTGTGTATGCGTCTTGGGACCTCTACAGTGAATGATTGGGATTTTGCTGCTAGTCAGGTTAGTTGAGGGTATTTACGTTTGGGGGCATACAAGTGCAGTAAGCTATGTATCAACAGTATAAGGACAACTGGAAAAGGGAATGAATAACGTTATGTTTAGATTTTTATATTACGCGCGAATATTTGGAAATGAATATTTCTTGCGTTGTGATTAGTTGAAAGAAACTACTGATTTGACCTTTGTCCTATCAAAAGTCCGTACATAAAAACATTTGCTGCTACTGTGCTTCCATCAGTTTAATACACTTCCCAATCATTCTCTGTCACACTTCTATCAATTGCTGAAATGACTATTCTGCGATGCCCCTCAGCTCGGTCGTCATTATTAAGTTATCTCTCTTGTATTGACATATAAGAGTTATATTCCTTTGTGATAAGTTTTTAGAGTAATCTTACTTGCTTGTTGTTGTTGTTGTTGATTATTGGCTAGGAAAACAAATGTGGCGGTTTGAACAAACAAAAAACGTGTGTCCATGACTGGATTTATGTAACGAGTAAACTAACAGTTATGAGACTCTTTATGTCGACACACGTTAAAACTTGTTGGCCTTGATAATACCTTTGGGGGGAAAAGAAAAAGCCACACGAAGCAAGATCATATGAATAGCGAAGTTGTTTCAGTACAGCGATGTTCTTCTAGACCAGAAACTGCCAGATGTGCAGGTCTTTGTGAACGAGTGTATTGTTGTGGTGATGAAGAAGAGGTGCAATCAGAAGCATGTGAAAATATGTAATGATCGCAGTTATATTTTACCGAAATAGCATGTGAAAAGGTGCAAAGATCGCAGTTATATTCTACCGAAATAACATGTAAAAAAGTGCAATGATCGCAGTTATATTCTACTGAAATATAATGTGAAAAGATGCAAATATCGCAGCTATATTTTACCGAAATAGCGTGTGAAAATATGCAAAGATCGCAGTTATATTCTACCGAAATAACATTTTAAAAAGTGCAATGATCGCAGTTATATTCTACTGAAATATAATGTGAAAAGATGTAAATATCGCAGTTATATTTTACCGAAATAGCATGTGAAAAGGGGCAATGATCGCAGTTATATTTTACCGAAATAGCATGTGAAAAGGTGCAAATATCGCAGTTATATTTTACCGAAATAGCATGTGAAAAGGTGCAATGATCGCAGTTATATTTTACCGAAATAGCATGTGAAAATGTGCAAAGATAGCAGTTTTATTCAACCGAAATAGCATGTTAGATGATAATACAATC
This sequence comes from Sepiola atlantica, assembly GCA_963556195.1. NCBI lineage: Eukaryota > Metazoa > Mollusca > Cephalopoda > Sepiida > Sepiolidae > Sepiola > Sepiola atlantica. The sequence continues at coordinate 98,274,565 of OY744527.1, read as the reverse complement.
CGTAATTCTTCTTTTACCCATAGCTCACGCATCACACCCAGTCCCGCTACTTTTAAATTGACCTCGTATTTATGCGAATGACTGAACACAATATGTCTATGAATTGTCTGTTTTATCACATAAACAGTTCACCCAGTCTATGTCCCCAAATATACGCAGAAGATGATGAACCAAGATGTGTGACGACACGACTGTTCTATCTCAAATGCACTCATTGATTAATCTCATAAACCAACTCTACCGCCACCATACATGCACATTGTCGCACACACACACGCACACACACGCGCATATTGACACAAATGTTCTCCAAGCACCATCAAAATGGTATCCATATGTCTTTTTTTAAGAACACACAAAAAATCAAGACTCAATTGACATTATGCATAAAGATAAATAACCAAGCCTAATTACCATTTCCATTTTTACAAAAATAAGAAATCGAATAACCATTTTTCTTTTGTAAAAATTCTAAAGCAGAAAAACATAAGTCGCTGCTTTTACTTCATTAATGTTAATCTTGTTATTCTTGCCTTGCATCATATGTGTCACATCCGCTCTGTTCAGAGTATTTGTCGAGGGCACAACGACCTACATCCTATAAGCACCACATACCCCGTGGGTTGCAGAAAAACTTTTGGAACCAGAGATAGAGGCAGACAATTTAATGTCAGTGTTTATTGCACCTTCTATACTATTTCCAATATATTTACATAGTTTTTAAACCCAACAGAATTCTTCTCCGGGGTTCGTCGCTTGTGACCTCCAAAATCTTGAGGGCAATCTTCTACCCGCGATCACGCTATTTCGCGAAATCTTTTTGCAAATTTCTTCTTCTAGGCTTTAATTCTACAACAGCTGAAAAAATATAATCTGCATAGTAAACCAGTGGTTCTTAATATTTTCAAATTCTCCAAGTTATAATGAAATCCACCGACAATTCGTTGAATCTCTCTTGTTAGGAAATATAACATTTTATAATGAGTTTCTACTCACTTGCCTCCCCACGAGGGCAGTATTAGACACAATGTCGGTTTTTAATGTGGGGAAAATCCAGCTCCTCAAAAAAGGGAAACTGGATTGGGACAAAACTTTAAATTTCTTCTGTCTAGATAGATTTCTCCTTCACTGACCGAGGACAGAAAAGATGAAGTGTAGTATCAGAACATATACTACACTTTGCTCCTAACCAAAAGGCTAAGGAACTAAGTCTTTCATCAACTTAACGAGGTTTTCCCAACTATGCGATCAGGTTGGCAACTTATATGATGGAGTAAGAATCAGCTTGTGAATTAGAACGAAGTGAAGAGTGGGCAGGGTAGCGCCTGCATATCATCAGGCTCCCTTCAATTTGAATTCATTCAGTGTTGCATTTATAAAATGTTCCCTTTTTATTTTTGATGGTGCTCGGCAGGAGTTGCTCAATAAATATGCATTGAGGACATTGACTCCGTTAAGCACGTAAACTAGGAACGTGCATAATTCTTGACCACTTTCTTTTTTTGTATTTTGCTTGACATCACTGGTCTTGGACTTGAATCGGAGTTGGTTATGATTATGTTCGGTACTCGGAGGCATTATCTCCCTTCGGGACGGTGGATTGGTTTATTGACGGCCACCTTAGGCTCACTCACCAGGGAATATCAATGGGGCCTATTACAGCAAATTTTACACCTATCCAGAGTGCCTTCCTTTTGGAGAGCAAGTATTTACCTCCCTTCAACCGTGGAAAGATGTGACACGATATTGAAAGGTGAGAAAGAGCACTCTGGCCTACAAAAAATGCCTGAGCAGTCCCATCAGCTTTACCCGGTTGAGGCGATTAGCAATAAACTAACCTCCTTTCGAGGAATAAAAGATAAAGCCTGGGGAATGGACCTCCTAGAACTGCACAAAACCATACCTCAACCCAACAGAAAAAAGGGCACCTAACTCAAAAATCAACCAGACTCTGCCAGGATGATCGTCAAGGACGTATCATCGATTTGTATAAAAAACACCACCATGTATGAGGTAAGGTTGAGCGTCCAGGTGAGCTGGAATCCCCATTATAAACTGACCTCAAGCCTAACGTTGCTGTAGTAGGGGGTAGGTAAATGTACATACATGTTAAGAAACACTGCAGTAAACAAATCTACACACTTTTCCTCTGAAAGCCAAGGTAAAAACTCGTTGAATTAGCATGCATTTCCTCGACATTCTAACCAAAACCTGCGATCCATTTTCATTACTATTACATATTGTCTTGAATTAACGATGTTTTACAAATGTTTTCATATTACAGGGTCGATTTTCAACCTTATACAGTGGAAAAACCATGGGTCCGGCAACTGGAAGTGTGGAAAAAGCCACCAGGTAACATGGAAGGGCTGACCTCATATAAAAAGGAATTCACAGGTAAAAACTTTAACATCTCTCTTCTCAAATCTAATATCGTTAATCAATAGAAAATTATGCTTCGTTTGGAAAATTATGTTTTTGTTTGTTTGAGATGGGAATTGATTATTTGGATTATTCGGATTATTCAAATTACTGTTCTCATGGACCCGTGATGCAACGGATAAAGTGCTAAGTACTAATTAGTTCTAAGTGACAGCCTTTTGGAGATTGAAGGTTTAATCCTCACTACAGGCGATAATAAGAATATAATTATAAATTCCTTAAGACTTCTACCTGGTCATGTCAGACAGAACGAGAACAACCTACCCCCATTGATTAAATAAAGGTTTCAATTCGAGATTCCGTACAGATTTACGAGTTCGATATAAAGATTCCAGAGTTCGACAAGATCCACCTGAAGAGACATCGGTTACATCGGTCGAAACGTTGTGAGAATAACATCAAAGAAGATAACAATAATTCAAATAATCCAAATAATGCAATAGAAAATTTGATTGTATTAAAATAAAGAGTTTCTTTCCAACTGTGATCATTCGAATATGTGCAACCACCTTTCGACTTTATGCAATGCCCTTCACTTGAATAAATACGCGACACTAACGGGCATACACAATTTTGAGCCCAAGTATTTCTGTTGTCCCTTTATGAGTAAGTAAGGAGACAACTTTCAATATATGAGAAATTAGAGGATCACTTTCAAAAACTAATATGTTTAAAGCACTTCTCAGGGACCGAAAAATAATTTTCCCTACAAAATGTAGACCCCCTTAACTACAACCCCTCCCCTTTGCTCTTTAAGAGAATTTTATGGATTCTTGTCTTCAGTTATTTTCACATGATATAAACACTTGTCCCATTGATTTAAATCTTCTCATAAAAACACTATTGAAGGTGAGGTCGGTTTTCAAAAATTAATAAGCTTAAAACATTTGAGAGGGATCAAAGAGACATCCATGGAAAATTTTGTAGTTTTCACGTGATATAAAAACTGCCCATTGATTTTGACTCATGAAACTATTTATTTTATTTTTCAAAAACTAATATGTCTGAAACACTCTCAGGAGTCGAAGATACATCTACAAGAAATCTCCTAGATTTTTAACGAGTAATTTTCACGTGATCACGAATATTCGATAAAATGACTTTAAACCCCACCCCAAAAAAAGCCTGTTTAGAGGATCGGGTTTGTTTTTCTTTGTTTTTTTGTTGTTTTTTTTGTTTGTTTTTTGTTTGTTTGTTTTTTTCAAAATGTAATATGGCTAAAATACTCTCAAGGGTCGAAAATACATCTGTAAAAATTTTATAAATTTTTGTAGTTTCACGTGAGGCGGTGTCATTTCATGTTAACCCTGGTTTTATTCTTAATTCTTTCTTTGAAGGGAAACACATAAGTCCACCTCTTGCTATTCGCCATGATGCTATGCCGTCTGTGTCTGGGAAATTCCAAGGTGAACCAACTTACAAGAGTAAGTTGAATTATTTCTGATTTTCATACAAATTCTTTCATGTTTCTTATAACATTTTCGTTTATGTATTATTTTGAGATGATGATGATGATGATGATGATGATGATGATCATCATCATCATCATCATTATCATATTTTTCTTTTAGGGGATGATTCTTCTTTGATTCTTGTCATATCAAGATTTGTTGTTTTCTCGAGTGGCGAAGGGTAGAGCTGCTTTTTCATGCAGGATCTGCTGTGGCCAAATTATTTGATCGTAATGAACAAACACATCAAGACATTCGCACATATATATATATATATATATATATATATATATATATATATATATATATATATATATATATATATATATATATATATATATATGGAGAATGAAACAGGGAAGCCAGAAACTATATTAGCAACGTTTCGTCTTTATTGGAAGACTTCCTCAGGATGAAGAAACAATGTAGAAAAATCATACAGGTATTAATTTTGAATTGCCAGAAAATTGTCCAACTTTCGGCATTGCGGAGGATGTGAAAGCAAGCGAAAAATGAAAATCACGACGTTGGTAGGTCTGTTATCATCAGTAGTCTGTATCTTTCAAGGGATGTGAGAAATGAATGGGATGATGACTTGGACTTATTAGTTTCCCATATCTATTTCTAGCTAGGGGGTTTGTTAGGGTTAATATATATATATATATATATATATATATATATATATATATATATATATATATATATATATATATATATATATATATATATATATATAGGTATTTAATAAGGCTGTTTGTGCGATATTTTACTTCAAAAACTTATCCATTTATTTTTTAGTCAAGGGTGGTTAAAAATTTTATATATATATTTTGGGAGAAACACTGCCATTCTCAAAAAACAAACGTTTTTTCCGTTTCTAGAGAGAAAACGTCTCAAGATGGCAGCCATCTTGTAACATTTCTTACTCACACAGTAACAAAAGACAGTGCACGCTCACACATTCTGTTACATTGACAGAATACAAACCTTCCTAACCAACAATTAAACTACACAAATTATGTTTTAATCATTTGTAAATTTGTATATCTATCTATGTATATAGTTATGTGTGTGTGTATTTAGGCAGCAAGTCGTTATTTATGTAGGCGTTTGTAAATGACACGAAATTTTCGCGTTTGGTGATTTTTTTGGTGATATTCTCGATGCGTCGAGCAAGCTTTTTGGTAGCAGGTATAATATGTTTCCGGGTGTTTTGAAAAGATGAACAGTAAAATGAATAAAATCTTGATCATTGGAACGTAGCCTAATATTATCTATTCATATATGCTCTGTTATTATATGTTAACAATCATCAAGCTTTTACATTTTGGTCTATAAAGAAATAGAAAGTATAGGCAAAAACATATATTTTCCCACATCTATTTTTCTCCTTCATTCAGCATTTGTGTTTTATCCACGCTACACACTATTCTACTATTCATAAGCAGCCAGTATAAAAGGAAATAATAATTTTTTAACTTCAATTGTGTTTCAGGTGACTACAAGAAATGGGATGCTAATCCTATGGTGAAGTTCAGCCACCCATCGACCTGGCGACCCCCAAGTCAGAAACTAGATGGCGAGTCGACTTTCTCGCGAGACTTTCGATACAGCTACGAGCCACCAAGAAAAAGCCTGAAGCCCGCCAATGCTGCTCACACATCTGATGCGCCACTCGATGACAAGACTGGTTATCGTACATCTTATATAGAATACCCGTTACCCCCGAAATACCAAAAGGAAAAAGAGCTATACTCCGTCCCTCAAGTTCCGTTGGATGATCTGACAACGTTCAAAAGGGACTTCCAAGGTCAGGGAGGGCCTCGAATGCAGAGTTGTAGGCCAGAGGCCAAAGCAATGGCGTCAGGAGATCCTTTCCAGGATATGACGACGTTTAAAAATGATTTTAAGGCGTGGCCAATCGAGAAACCTTATTGCCACCAACCAGATCAATACACGAGACCCCCAGGAAGGTTAGAACATGATACAACGCATAAGCTGGCCTATCGCGAATTCCCAATCAAACGCACACTGGGGTTCCGACCGGCTTCCGCTAACAAGCAAGTTGGAAATTTCGACGGTAAGACCAACTACAGCCTCGACTTCAAACCGTGGGAAGTTTCTCCTCTGAAGGTCTCAGTAAAACACCATTATGTGCCACCAGCAAACCCATTTAAAGGCATATCGACTCAAAAAGCTCATTTTATTGAACACCCAATTAACGTAACGAAAAGTTACCGCCCTCAAGTTACATACGAAAACAACAATGCCCCACTCGAAGATAAAACGATGTACAGAAGGGAGTTCACCTCCAAAGAAGTGCCATTGTGTCCTGCTACCTTACTGGAAAATGATGCGGGTCCATTCAGTTTTGATAAAGAGGCGGACACTGGCCATCGTTTCTACAATTTGACAAATAAACATTTATCTCATCTTGCCGCCAACAGACAGCAAGTGGCGGTTGCTTAGATTTACACACCGGCCCGAAAAAAAGCAGTCTATATATATATTAGTAGTCATTTATATACGAAAAAATACATATATACATTCAAACATTAATAATACAATGCAAGTTTTTTTAAATATATATATATATGTAATTATAATTTCACGTATCCACATAAAATGTTATAATGAGGTATAATATTTTATGTGTCGATTTTAAATATTTACTTCAACAGTGCTCAATACGTGAGTAGAGCTAGGTAGTAAGCTATGAAAATATATTTATGGCAATTAAGCTACACAGAGGCTTCCACGTTTCATAGCCTGACGATTCCCTACGGGGATTAAACACAGAAGCCTCTGTGTAGCTTAATTGCCATGAATATATTTTCATAACTTACTATATATATATATATATATATATATATAAGATGATTGTTACTAAACATTCTCTCTCTATATGTATATATAGAGAGAGTGATAGAGTGACAATATATATATATATATATATATATATATATATATATATATATATATATAGAGAGAGAGAGAGAGAGAGAGAGAGAGAGAGAGAGAGAGAGAGAGAGAATATAATATATGCCTTTTGGCTAAGATGAAAGTGTAGTATCTGTTCCGATGGATACTACACCTTACAGACCGGTATTGTCTTGGTCTTCGGAGCTTGATTCTGCCTGTCTGTGGGTTTGTCCTGTGCAGTTCTAGGAGGTCCACCCTCCCAGGCTTTGCCTCCCCTCTTTAGAGTGGAGTAAGTTTATCGCTTACTGCCTGGGGCCCCCCTACCGGGGAATGCCGACGGGGCTGCCCAGGCATGTTTTGTAGGCCAGAGTGGTCACCTTCTCTGGCGCTGGCTTTTCAAATTCTACTTTCCCGACCTTGTGTCACATCTTACCGCTGTTGGAGGAAGATAAATAGAATATATATATATATATATATATATATATATATATATATATATATATATATATATATATATATATATATATATATATATATGAAGTAAAATGAGATCAACAAAATTTGAACATTATTTCAAGAATTCAAAACCAATGTATTATATGGCGTACAATCGTTTCCAAGACAATTTGGAAATATTTTATTCAGTCTTATTGTTCTGAAGACTCCAAATCGTCTCTTCGTCAGCGCACATCACATACAGAAGACCCTCAATAAAATATCAGGTTCCAGTACTATCTGAAAAAAAACATATATTCAGACAATACTGGAGACAAACCCTCTCAACATGTAAACACATACTTTTCTATCAGGCAGCTTAAAAAGATATAGCAGTGAAATATCTTAGAATATATATATATATATATATATATATATATATATATATATATATATATATATATATATATATATAAATATATATATATATATATATATATATATATATATATATATATATAGTAGAGTATGAAAATATATTTATGGCAATTAAACTATTAAACTACACATAGACGTATGGGTTTCATCTCTGCAGGAAATCGTCAGGATAAGTGCACAGATTTTCTGTTTACTGTTTGTTTTTATATATCAATCAGATTCGTTGTTATTTCTCCTCCACGGATTAGTGTTTTCATAAGCCAATGACTGAGCTTCTCTGAAACAAAGGCCCGGCCGACCTTTACTTAACATCTTTTTTTTGTTTCATTTGGGGCTGGTGCATCCCTTTTGTGAATGTGCTGAGTCAACAGTCGACCTTATTTTAGCACGTGCGTGATTGGAATAATTCACTCACCAGACGATTCCCTGTAGGGATGAAACGTGGACGCTTCTGTGTTGCTTAATTGCCATAAATATATGTTCATACTTTACTACTAAGCTCTACTCAAGTATTGAGCAGTGTTGAAGTAAATACTTAAAATTTGTACACGATATATTATATCACCTTATAATATACATGTATACATGAAATATATATATATATATGTAGGTATAAATAATTTTATATTTATTTATAAATAAATAAATAAATAAATAAATAATTTAATATTTATTTATAAATATTATATATATATATATATATATATATATATATATATATATATATATATATATATATATATATATATATATATATATATTGAAGTGATGAGAATAAAAATTGGATAAAATGCAATATTTATTAAATCATCAATTGTTCTAACCGGGGTAATATAAAAAAAAACATTTTTCCTTTCCTTAATCCATGGATTTTCAAAGTTCAGGGGGAATTCGAAAGATAAGTCAGTAAAATTAACTCTAATGCAAACATTTAAAAATATAAAAATATAAAGGGACTGAAAATAGAAACAATTTACAAAATTTTAAAATATGCAAGGAAAAATATTGAAAGAAAAAGAAAATCTACACCATTGAAGAAGCATTTTGTTATATTACTCTTGTTTGAACAATTGATGATTTCATAAATCTTGCATTTTTATCCAATTTTTATTCTCATCACTTATCTATTGATACTATTGCTTCATCTCGTATATTGAGCTTTGACTATTCAAGATAGGATTTGATTTAAAGATATAATCTTTATATTTATTTTCATATTTCACACACACACACACACGCACACACACACACACACACACACACACTCACATATATATATATATATATATATATATATATATATATATATATATATATATATATATATATATATATGATTTTTTTAACTGAAAATACATTTTGGGAATTTGTTCCCATAAATCTAAACTCTTCATTATTTAGAATCAGTTTTATTCTCGAAGACATATTTGTTTTAGGAATATTTAAAATGGCCATAAATTTGAACAGGGTTCGCCAGGTTTATCTACAGGTCTATGTCAAATGTTTTGTGGTTGAGAAGTTTAAACTATGTGGAATTTACAGGAGAGTGTGTTATGTATACGGAGAAGCATTTTTTAGTAAAAGATAATGTTTTGGCTGAATAATTTTCAAGATGAAGGCAGGTCAAACATGTACAGGTTGGCGGGATCACTTGAAATAGTGGATCAAGTTTATTGGTTCGTTTTCGATGACAGTGGAGGAGTTTGTTTTTTTAAACTGAGGATTTCTGTGGATAAAACACACACAAAGATGCATAATGACCTTACCTTTTCTAAGGTCAATTTTCACTGTGTTCTGAAGATGATGACGTGAAAAACGCCAGGACTAAAACCTCAGTCCAAAAATGTCTATGCTGAATAAATAGATAAGCTTGTTTATCGATGAGATAAAATGCGTTTTAAAGAATGTTGATTGAAAAATAAAACAAACGTATTTCCTGGGTGAAATGTGAGTCGTTTTATTGCAAAATTCACGTTCTTTTTTTAAATGACTCTGCCTCTCTCTCTCTCTCTCTCTCTCTCTCTCTCTATATATATATATATATATATATATATATATATATATATATATATAAGAGGTAGTGCAGTATTAGTGCAGTTCCAACGAGAGAAAAGTATACATGTAAAGGAGTAAGGCTACCAATATTTGTAAAATGTTTTTTTCAACATTTATTTATTATTTTGTTATTTTATAATTTTATAATTTTATATAACGCGTTTCAAGCGGTGGTCCGCTTTCGTCAGATATGTAAATCCATTTGGATTTACATATCTGATGAAAGCGGACTACCGCTTTAAACGCGTTATATAAAATTATAAAATTATAAAATAACAAAATAATAAATAAATGTTGAAAAAAACATTTTACAAATGTTGGTAGCCTTAATCCTTTACATATATATATATATATATATATATATATATATATATATATATATATACACACAATTAGTATGAAAACATGACTTGTTATAAACAAACATTTTTTTAAATGTGTTGAATCAAAAATCAATTGTATTAATGTTATTAGACTAGAACAGTATATTACGATGTGAAATGACTAATAACTGTTAATTTAATGTCAGAAGTCGGAAGTCCATAATGGCATTGATTCAGTGGCAAGGAGAAGTCCAGGATGAGTGAAAACAATTCCGAAATAAGCAGGGAATGACTGGTGTTCTTTCTTTTTCCTAGACGAGTCGCACAATTGAGAGTCTAATTTAAACTACTATTTAACCCATAGCCGGAGGGAGGATATATAGATTCATACCTTTCACAAAAGTATTAGAATTTGAACTCGGCATATCAAGCTTCAGTACGCACCTGTAATCACTGGATTTGTGAAGTGAATCATAGCTTTTAAAACTTTGTCGGGTGAGTAAGAACTTTTAAAATTAACACACACACACACACACACACACACACACAGAATATATATATATATATATATATATATATATATATATATATATATATATATATATATATATATATATATATAAAGTGGTGTACTAAAAGCGAACTTTTAGGAAAAGTGAAACCTATTGTGAAGAGTATATAGCTCAATATCCAGGATAGAGCAGGTAGAATGAAGAAGAATGGAAAGGAATTAGAGAAGCAAAAGTCAAATCATAATTCAATTCAATTGCTCAGAGCAAGGTATATTCCGCAAAAAAGGCAATTTATTCAAGTTAAATTTTCCTTAAGCCAGGCTTTTCAAAGATCAAAATCTTATCATCAGAGGAAGTCGCTGGGATAGATAAGTTGGCAAAGGCCAAGATTTAAAATTTGAAAAAATAAAATAAAAGTTGTAGGGGGAAGAAACACAGGGCAAAATTCAGCCCGAATGCTCTGAGCAATTGAATTGAATTATGATTTGACTTTTGCTTCTCTAATTCTTTTCCATTATTCTTCATATATATATATATATATATATATATATATATATATATATAAACAATATTATGCCGCATTCCAATGACCTAGATTTTATTCACCTTACTGTTAATTTGTTAAAAACACAAACTTCGGTACATTTACGGACCGCTTCGTTCACAGAGTAACATCCGATATTTGTATGCTAATCCTGAATCTTTTTTCTATGGGCTCATCAGAAACTAAAAAGTTCACCTTCAGAAAAAATACATAGCGATTCAGTAAATAAAAATCCAAAAAACAAACAACTCACATTTATTACATCTCCATTCAAGGAGAGACTTAAAAATCGCTACGAAAGTCATGAAAAAATATGCACAACACTGCCTAAGAAAAAACCGCCAGAAGAGTTAATAGTTAACTTGGTTGAAAGTTAACCAAAAAAAATGTATTTTTTCTGAAGGAGAACTTTTTGGTTTCTGATGAGTCCAGAGAGAAAAGATCCGAGATTAACATACAAATATGGTGAATAGAATCTTGGTCATTTGAATGTAGCATAATATTGTTTATTTATTTATATATGCTCTGTTATTATATGTTAACAGTCATCGAGTTTTACCTTTAAAAGGTTAGTCTATATAAAAAGATAAAAACTATATGCAAAAACATATTTAGGTGTAGGTGTCCCAAGTATTCTCAGGCCCATCGGGAGAATCAGGAAAGGATCCACACAAAGATATCCAGACATAAGTTGTCTGTTATATTCAATCTCATTTATATATATATATATATATATATATATATATATATATATATATATATATATATATATATATATATATAACATATATCTATGTAAACACCTTTACATGATCAATTTGTGTTCCAAGAAATCAACAAACAATAGAGTAGTGTACGATCGTTTCAGAGACCATGTATTTTTATTTTTACTATCTGATCTCATCGTCGGCACCGAGTGTAGACATCAAATTAAAAGCATATAGACATCATCAATGGAAAAGCATACAAACACCCTCATTTACACAGCAAGTTAAAAAGAGATGAGGGAGTTGATGCATGCATTCCTCAAATTATAGCAGACACATTGAAACACAGTTTAAGGATGTATATAAGGGTTCAAAGTTAAAGAAAGTCGATTTCATATTCCATGTAGGCAGTAGCACATCCTAGGAAACAGCAAAACAATGATCAAATCATACAAAACATAAAAGTTGCTAAAAGGAAAAATCATTTACATCTATGATCTTATAATGAGAAATAGGTTGTAAGGGCACTGAAGTTTATTATCAGTGGTGGAGCAATTGGTAAAAAAATTTAAGTAAGAAGTCCAGTCAAAACCCGTCCAACCTCGCCGGAAGTGGTAGAAATGAAAATTACAAGATTAACCAAAGGATAAAGTATACGGTAAAATTAACCACAGAGATAGTTAATATTGTGTTACTATGTTGAAAAAACTTGCAATAAAGAATTAAAGTTATATTTTTAATGAGCTTTTCGAAATTAAGTCCAGGCGTCTAATATAGATTGCTTAATTATGAAACGCTATGTTAAGGTAGGATCAGTGATAGCTTTCCATATAGAACATCCACCAATAACAATAGTGATAAGTTAAATCGCACTAGAGAAAAACACTCAGTAAGACAGGAGATATCTCATACATGCTGGTAGCAAGTTTAATTAAAACTGAAGATAAAATTTAACTAACGAATAATTATTATATTCTAATAAGTGGCCGTATCTCAGAATACGTCCTCCCCTTCCCCCCCCCCCCGGTCACCAGAAAAAGATAGACCCAAAGTTCAAAAGCGACCCACTCTGTGTTGATAGTCGCAGGCTTCATGAGACTCTAATAGGTTTCGAAAAAAAACTAAAAAGATTTTTAAAACAACTTTTTATCTAAATCAATAATTGAAACATAGGGCGATTTATAGACCTCACCATAATACGACTCATAGTCTATCGTTTTAAATTTGAAAGGGACTTTGAAAATCTGAATGGCCAACAAAAAAGAGCACATTTAAGGTAAATACTTATACAATGAATCAGTAAAATACATGTAAGTTTAAACATAAACAAAGTACAAATTTTGATACGTATTATAACATATTATTATACATACACGCTCATATACACCAATATATATACACCTACACACTTAGATGTATACCTATACACTTATATATATATGTGTGTGTGTGTGTGTATATATACAAGTAAGTACATATACACACACACACCCATGCATATATATACACACATATATACAGACATAGATAAGCCAGTATACTCAGAAATATATCTGCATATTATACGACAGGTTACATATTTATATAAGGTTACAGACAATTAAAACAACAGAAAAATACTATATATACAAAAAGGTAATTGGAGGGAAAAAGAGAGGGAGATGGAGAGACAGAGAGAGAGAGGTCAATCACCTTCTTCTGTTTCTGAACTCTTTCCTCGTATAATCTTCTTTTGTAGTTTAATTTAAATTACCTCATCTGAAAATTAATCAGCAAATATTTTAAGAAATAGTTTAATAATTTATCCTTTTTATATTAAATCACTTCAATTAATTATTGTTAATAGCGACAAAAATGTTGCATATACATGGAACAAATGGAACGATAAAATTACGAATGATTAACACCAAACACTAATTAATTATAGACTGTTTAAAAAAAGTAGTTATGCTAATTAGACAGATCTATAAATGTCGATGGGTCTTTCCTCTGTACTTTATATACAGTATTCCAAAAGAATAATTTGTATTATTGATTTAAATAACTTCAACCCGTTTTGATGTTAATGTAGGAGTTATAAGTGAAATAAACTTTCGCATTTATTAATTTAGATTAAAATAAACATTAATCATCAGTATTTTTAGACAAACTTATTATTTATATATATATATATATATATATATTGCTTTCTACTATTTTCAAGAAGGCCCTAGGTATGTTCTTTAGGACATTCTTACTGTACGGCATTTTAAACCATACGCAGGTTCTTCGTCTATTTTTCCTGTGAATTTATAATGACTGGCAATACAAATGATGATTGGGGAGAAATATTTCATGTTACATACGTTTCGCTTCTATCCAATCTTCTTTGGATACTGAGTTCATGTCTGTATATACTAGTAGATTTACCCATCATTGCTAGGGTATCACATATGTTGAACATCACTAATAAAACTTGGGGAAAATATGAATCCCCTCATTCCACCAATTTATGGATCAAATAATACAACCTTTTTCTTCTAACAATTAATTGGAAAATCACGAAAAAAAAAACCATCAGCTCAATTATAAATAATATAAATGACAAACTTTCATCTTAAAATGTTCACATAGATTATTTTGTTTTAGTTTTTCGTAAATTTATATTAATATTTAATTTCTTTGAAAATGGCAGACCAGATAATAAGGTTTAACAAAATCCCACCAAAATCTTTTTGGTATAAACGGTTTTACTTGCGTAGATCAGCTCACAAATTGAATTTATATTTTATTTACTGTAACAATGGTAAACTTTTCGAAATAAATTCAGTCTGGAAAAGGGCTTATCAAACCAATACTTCTTTTGTCTTTTTCTCCTTGTACATATAAACTCAGACTTTCAGCTCTGTTTTCTTAAGTCAATCTAACGGGTTATTGTCTCCAAACCAATCAGACCATGTTCACCATTGAGTGACCGGTGTTGATATTTATCTCCCACTGCAGAAAGATGTGACACATGGTCGGAAGGTGGGGATTGAAAAGCCAGTGCACAAGAGGCACGTGCACTCTGGCCCACAAAATGTGCCTGAGCAGCCCCGTTGACATTCTAATATTGCACAGAACTAAAATATTTACAACAAAAACTCATCTAGCTACAACCACTGTCAATAAATTCCCTTTCTCTCTCTGTGCCTAGAACTAAGTGGAACTTCCATGAGCAAAGTTTATTTCCTAGAAATGTCTGTCTGTGGAACACAGTACCACGGGACTGCTTCCCGGCTGACTATAACACTGTCGTTTTCAAGTCCAATGTAAACAAATTCTTCACCGTCTATCTTATTTTTGTTATGCTTCCAGGCATCTCTATAAGAGGTTCTGTCTTCTAGGGCAGAATGAAACACAAACAGTACTATGGGGCTGCTTCCCGGCTGACTATAACATTGCTGTTTTCAAGTCCAATGTAAACAAATTTTTATTGAGCCGTCCTCTTAAATAGTCACTTACTGACCAGTTTCAACCATCGTTACTAATCCCTCGGTGTTTCACTGTCTACCTGTCAAACTCGATAACCCTTATCCTCGAGTTGCTTGTGGACCTTGATAAGTGGTAACTCGTTTTAAAAAAATAAAATACCTCAGCCGGACAGAAGCAAGGTCACCAACTAAAAAATGGCCCAGGCCATGTCGACTGATTGTCGAGGTCGTGTCCTTGACTGGTTGACCAGTATTTGTTGGCAGATGGTTATTATGTGCTTCAAAATTCATGATGGGTTCGCACATTTGCATTGAACATTTTCTGCAAAACCTCATTTTTACATTGCTACACCACATCCTGCATTGGACTGGCCAACCACACCTGAGGTTGTACCAGAATAAACACCTTATCTTCTGTACAGCCTCTTTCTCACGAAAGAGACATTGCTAGTCTTTCTCTACTCTATCGGCATTTCCATGGTAGCTACTCAATTGAGCTCCAATCTCTGGTTACCCCATAAAATTTTCTCAGCAAGAACTCGTCTTCTACCAACACTGCAAAGAACTCTGTTTTCTTCCTCTGTGTACTAAAAACCAAACGGAACTTCCACGAATAGAGTTTCTTTTCACGAACTGCCCAGAACACGTTACCAGGGTACTGCTTCTCTATAGACTACAACATGGCCGTTTTCGAGTCCAATGTCAACAAATATATGTCAAGCGGTCCTCTAAATTAATCAAACTTCGTTTACAATCCTTCCATAGTACTGTTCCATCTCATTAACTCTTATTCTCGAGTGGCCTTTGACCTTAGTAAGTGGTGATCCCTTAGTATAAAAAGAGAGCGCAAGTCCATAGTTTCCTCGATTAAAAGATTTCTATCTATATTGTAAGGTGGTTATTCCATCATTTCGAGGGCTGTTTTTTTTGTTTTAAATATCCGCAGAAAACTTAAGTATACAATGAAATTAATCTCAACAGCTTTCGGGCCAGACACGCATATTTCACCTTAGTAGCTAATTACTCGTCTTACATTCATTATTAAATCATCGATAAAAAACATTGTTTCGGAATTTTTTAGATGAGGATTAATGATTTGGATTATTCTGACTACTATTCTCATTTTGGATGTTATTTTTACAACGTTTCGGCTGATGAATCTGAAGAAGGTCGGAGATTATATCAAGTAAAGTATTGTGAAGTGACATCCAAGATCATAATAGTAGTCCGAATCATCATCATCATCATCATCATCATCATCACCACCACCACCACCATCATCATCATCATCGGTTAAATATGTGTTTTACATGCTGGCATACATTGGACGGCTTTAGGAAATTGACTTAAACATTAGAGTATTATTTCAAACTAATCTATCTCTGACCCTATTTCCCTCAAGTCCATTTTTATCATTTCCTCCCATATTTTCCTTGGCCTTCCCCTGTGAACTGAACCTACTTCCTCAACTGTTCTACATCTACTAACCCAAGAACACTCATCCATTCTTTCAACGTGGCCAAACCATCGAAGTCTCTTGCTTTTTCACACACCTTCCTATACTGTCCAGATTTAATCCTCTTTAATCATCAGAACTAACCCTGTCTTTAAGACTCACATTAAACATCCATCATATCATTCTCATATTATTCCTCTCCATGCAACGCATGTCCTCAAACCTCACTGGCCAGGTTTCACGTCCATACATCATCACATTGAATACGCATGCCTGATAGACTCTTCCCCTGGTCAAAAGTGCTAACGTCTTGCTGGTTAATAATCGCAGAAGTTCCCTGAACTTAAGAATAATCCAGATAATACAAAAAAAATCTTATTAAAAATAAAATGTGTAAAACTAATTTAGCCATTAAAACGTTTAATAGTTAGCATCATAATAGTAATAATGAGTTGGTAATGTTTAATAACAATCAGAAATTTAATTCGGCAAATTTTATTATTTTCTTTACTTATTTCAATGATTTTGAAGTAGATTTCATATTTTTACTTACTTTATGCTTGACAAATAATTCGTAGTAAGAAAGAATAAGGTGTAAACAAGTGGCTGATAATGATACCAGACTTTACTTATTTCAATGATTTTGAAGTAAGTTTCATATTTTTACTTACTTTATGCTTGATAAATAATTCGTAGTAAGAAAGAATAAGGTGTAAACAAGTGGCTGATAATGATACCAGACTTTACTTATTTCAATGATTTTGAAGTAAGTTTCATATTTTTACTTACTTTATGCTTGATATATAATTCGTAGTAAAAAAGAATAAGGTGTAAACAAGTGGCTGATAATGATATCAGACTTTACTTATTTCAATGATTTTGAAGTAGATTTTATATTTTTACTTACTTTATGCTTGATAAATAATTCGTAGTAAGAAAGAATAAGGTGTAAACAAGTGGCTGATAATGATATCAGACTTTACTTATTTCAATGATTTTGAAGTAGATTTCATATTTTTACTTACTTTATGCTTGATAAATAATTCGTAGTAAGAAAGAATAAGGTGTAAACAAGTGGCTGATAATGATATCAGACTTTACTTATTTCAATGATTTTGAAGTAGATTTTATATTTTTACTTACTTTATGCTTGATAAATAATTCGTAGTAAGAAAGAATAAGGTGTAAACAAGTGGCTGATAATGATATCAGACTTTACTTATTTCAATGATTTTGAAGTAGATTTCATATTTTTACTTACTTTATGCTTGATAAATAATTCGTAGTAAGAAAGAATAAGGTGTAAACAAGTGGCTGATAATGATATCAGACTTTACTTATTTCAATGATTTTGAAGTAGATTTCATATTTTTACTTACTTTATGCTTGATAAATAATTCGTAGTAAGAAAGAATAAGGTGTAAACAAGTAGCTGATAATGATATCAGACTTTACTTATTTCAATGATTTTGAAGTAGATTTCATATTTTTACTTACTTTATGCTTGACAAATAATTCGTAGTAAGAAAGAATAAGGTGTAAACAAGTGGCTGATAATGATATCAGACTTTACTTATTTCAATGATTTTGAAGTAGATTTCATATTTTTACTTACTTTATGCTTGATAAATAATTCGTAGTAAGAAAGAATAAGGTGTAAACAAGTGGCTGATAATGATATCAGACTTTACTTATTTCAATGATTTTGAAGTAGATTTCATATTTTTACTTACTTTATGCTTGACAAATAATTCGTAGTAAGAAAGAATAAGGTGTAAACAAGTGGCTGATAATGATATCAGACTTTACTTATTTCAATGATTTTGAAGTAGATTTCATATTTTTACTTACTTTATGCTTGATAAATAATTCGTAGTAAGAAAGAATAAGGTGTAAACAAGTGGCTGATAATGATATCAGACTTTACTTATTTCAATGATTTTGAAGTAGATTTCATATTTTTACTTACTTTATGCTTGACAAATAATTCGTAGTAAGAAAGAATAAGGTGTAAACAAGTGGCTGATAATGATATCAGACTTTACTTATTTCAATGATTTTGAAGTAGATTTCATATTTTTACTTACTTTATGCTTGATAAATAATTCTTAGTAAGAAAGAATAAGGTGTAAACAAGTGGCTGATAATGATATCAGACTTTACTTATTTCAATAATTTTGAAGTAGATTTCATATTTTTACTTACTTTATGCTTGATAAATAATTCGTAGTAAGAAAGAATAAGGTGTAAACAAGTGGCTGATAATGATATCAGACTTTACTTATTTCAATGATTTTGAAGTAGATTTCATATTTTTCTTACTTTATGCTTGATAAATAATTCGTAGTAAGAAAGAATAAGGTGTAAACAAGTAGCTGATAATGATATCAGACTTTACTTATTTCAATGATTTTGAAGTAGATTTCATATTTTTACTTACTTTATGCTTGACAAATAATTCGTAGTAAGAAAGAATAAGGTGTAAACAAGTGGCTGATAATGATATCAGACTTTACTTATTTCAATGATTTTGAAGTAGATTTCATATTTTTACTTACTTTATGCTTGACAAATAATTCGTAGTAAGAAAGAATAAGGTGTAAACAAGTGGCTGATAATGATATCAGACTTTACTTATTTCAATGATTTTGAAGTAGATTTCATATTTTTACTTACTTTATGCTTGATAAATAATTCGTAGTAAGAAAGAATAAGGTGTAAACAAGTAGCTGATAATGATATCAGACTTTACTTATTTCAATGATTTTGAAGTAGATTTCATATTTTTACTTACTTTATGCTTGACAAATAATTCGTAGTAAGAAAGAATAAGGTGTAAACAAGTGGCTGATAATGATATCAGACTTTACTTATTTCAATGATTTTGAAGTAGATTTCATATTTTTACTTAATTTATGCTTGATAAATAATTCGTAGTAAGAAAGAATAAGGTGTAAACAAGTGGCTGATAATGATATCAGACTTTACTTATTTCAATGATTTTGAAGTAGATTTCATATTTTTACTTACTTTATGCTTGATAAATAATTCGTAGTAAGAAAGAATAAGGTGTAAACAAGTGGCTGATAATGATATCAGACTTTACTTATTTCAATGATTTTGAAGTAGATTTTATATTTTTACTTACTTTATGCTTGATAAATAATTCGTAGTAAGAAAGAATAAGGTGTAAACAAGTGGCTGATAATGATATCAGACTTTACTTATTTCAATGATTTTGAAGTAGATTTTATATTTTTACTTACTTTATGCTTGATAAATAATTCGTAGTAAGAAAGAATAAGGTGTAAACAAGTGGCTGATAATGATATCAGACTTTACTTATTTCAATGATTTTGAAGTAGATTTTATATTTTTACTTACTTTATGCTTGATAAATAATTCGTAGTAAGAAAGAATAAGGTGTAAACAAGTGGCTGATAATGATATCAGACTTTACTTATTTCAATGATTTTGAAGTAGATTTCATATTTTTACTTACTTTATGCTTGATAAATAATTCGTAGTAAGAAAGAATAAGGTGTAAACAAGTGGCTGATAATGATACCAGCCTTTAAAAAAGGTCTCTTATCAAAATCTATCGAGTTTATTGTTTATTTATTTACATAATCCGTTTTTTTTTTCAATAAATATAATTTTTAGAAATAAAATTATGGTCAATTATGAATACGACAAAATTCACGGAATGTAGAAATAAATTATTTTTCTACAATCGACTTTCAAAAAATAATTTTTTTCACAGAATCATTTATTACTTCCGTTTATAGAAAGTTATGTATGTGTATATGTTTAGATATGTTTAGGATTCATTTTAAACTAATTAACTGATCATTCTGGATTTTTGGAACAGAGCTGCTAGGCATAATGGGTAGGTAATGTGGGCTGTATTTAGTTTAATTTAGTTTTATACACAAAGAGCAAAAAGCAGGTGGAAGCTCTTCATGAAAATTCAGAAGCTTTCGATTGTTGGGAAATTTTAACAATAGGTATTAGACATCAATTAATAAATATTCCTCAAATTTTAGAATTCTTCAGAGTATTTTAAAGGTTTAAAGAGTTTTTAGGGGCATAATATGGGCACAACCTCCCATTTGAAAACTCAAATATATTAGATTTGCATCGAACTTGATCCATTGTCATTAGAAACCAATTAAGCAAGATTCCCTGAATTTCAATTCTTTTTTAAGACCTCTTAGAGCTTTAAATTTTAGACATTTTTAAAAATCAAAATCATGTAATGGATTTTGATCAAAATGGGAATAAGGATTCTAGACATAAGGTTTGGCAGTATTATATCTTAATTTTAATCTTTGTAAGGTGCAAAACTGTTCTGGTCAGGGAATTCGTTTTCCCAGTCCTGGGACGGGTATTCTTTTAGTACATATAAAACTAATAAGTGCTCTATGGCACGCGGTTGTTAACAAGCTTGTTTTGCAGCCTTATGTACAAATGGAAATGATTCAATCGGCATTCCTGGACGAGACGTTTGCTAAGGTAAATTTATCAAATGTTAAAATGAAACTCAAGAGACAATGGATACCCTCTGACAGGGTGCCGACGTGACGAGGACTTTTTAGAAAAGCAAATGTTGCACAATTTCTAACAACACATCTCTTGACCCAGCATCGCTTATGTCCAGTGGCAATGAGAAATTAAAACCGACTGGATACAATGCCGGAGTAGGCAGAGGAGGAGTGGTCTTCAAAGTGTTCCTAGACTAGTTGTCATACCAACCGTCTCGTGCCTAGACAACCAAACTATTTCACCCATAGCTAGCAGGAAGAGATATAGATTCATACCTTTTCCAATGAATATTAGATGAAGTGATTTTACAGCCACTTCCAAGATTATAGAACTTGGTATTGTCACATGGTCACCCATCTATGTACTGCTCAGGTGTAACGAGATTGCCCCTGGGTGGGGGTGGTGGTAACTGAGGGTGGTACTGTTGAATTCATAACCTTGCGTCATACACACAGCAACCAAGTTGCCATAATCCTTGCAGAAAGATTAAAGTTCACAATAGTTATTTATACCTTGGTTACCGGTCGTTCCTCCTGTACATACTTCTGCGGCGATCGTCCTAGATTAAGGGAATGCCATTCTGTAATCTACGCTTCTTCTTTATATCTTCAAAAATACTAACTCGACACAAAACTGTGGTCATTTATTCAACGCGATCTTCATTCCAAATTACTGACGAGCAGCGACGGGAGGAGGGGGAGACGAAGAGAGACTGATATTACTAATTATATCTTATCAGCCCATGTCCTTACATGTCCAAACATGGCTCGCGTGTTTCCAAACACTCTATCTTCTATCATCCTTTCTCTTTGAGCCATATGACATCATATCCGTTTTTAGTATATTCCCATAGTAATTTTCAACTCAGGACATCAAGTTGATCTCGGTTAACCTCTCAGCGGTTTCCATTCCCTATTATTCTAAACTAAACTAAATTATACAGTAGGAGATCTGCCTGCTCAATATCTAACAGAAAGTGCGGGTGATACTAATTGTGTTTTGGAATTTAGTGAAGAATCCGTTGATTGAATTCGAATACAATATTGTGAGATTTGAAAAATAAACAAATGTTATTTGTGGGTTAGTTCAGGTGTGCACAAAAACAAACAATTGAATATCTACCAAAAACAAACAATTCAATAGTTAGGGGATGAAAAAACGTCAGAGCGGATTCTATGACTGAACAGCGAAGACGTCTTTGGTGCTGGCTCTCACTAAGAAGGGGAGGACTTGGAGCCCTCCGCGATATATGGAAAAGTGCGAGATAACATAAAACATTGTGCCATAAAATAAAGTAATCAATAAAAATGCTTTCGTGTGTTTCGAGTCGTCAATTGTAAACCAACCTGCTTCCAGAAATGCGAAAGGAGGACAAGTTAGTGTTTCCTTTTTAATCTTATGTAACATGGCCCTCGGCAAAGAAATGGCGCTGAACATGTTATTCAAGGTCTATGTCACTTTACTTTAGTGATCCTTCTCCTAGAATAGTTGTCTTAGCAAGGTTTGAAGTATAGTCTACCCTACTATTTTACCCAGGGTCATAAAGAAATAAAATAAAAGTACAAATACTTCCGGGCAGGATAGGTACATGTAGTAAGACAATAAAATGTTCAAATAAATGTTTTCTGTATGTAACATCTTATTTCGAATATGCTAATAAAAATTCAATTAAACATTAATTTTTTCCTTGATATTCTTTATGCTTTGGTTTGTCCACGTTTTTATTTTGTCATTTTATGAAAACTTTTGGGAGTTATTTCATGACACAATACTTAAAGGCGTTAATTAACAATCAGTTCTAAGTGTTTTTAAGGTTGAAGACGATAATAACTAAGAATAATATAATAATTAATACTTCTACCTGTTGCATAGCCATCCCGGAATGGGCCGTGGCAGTTCTCGTTCCGTATACCCGTCCCGAAACGGGCCATGGCAGTTCTCGCTTAAACAACTGGTCACACCCAAGACCAAAAATGTATATGTTGCATACCTTTTAATTTCTCGGAGGGACGCTATCTCAATGTCGTCTAGTCTTTAAATTCTCGTACCCCCACTTCCTCGTCGCGTGGGGGCGCCGTCCCGATGTCGTCCAGTGGTTGGATTCTTTCTTCGTTTCTGTACTGCCGTGAACATCGCCGCTACAACAAAAAGCTTCATGACCGATTCAGGAGAAAAACAATCTTTTAAACTTTCAATTCTGTTTTATTTCAGGTGTCAGATTTCTGTCGCTTGGAGATACCTGACCAACGTTAAGAGAGAGAGACCAAATTACTACTCTATCGTAGTTAATTCCTATGTTAAGTCCTTAGCCATTCGAGGAGGGGGAGAGAAGAAATCCCATGCCTGTATTCTCTTAGGGAAATAAATTCTCATTTCTCATTTCGTACTACATAGAGAAACACGTCTGTTCGGCTCGCCTCCAAAACCCAGACTGGCAAAACTCTGCTTCCTACACAAAAGCCTGTGACGTCACAGAGCCCCTATCGCAGGTGCACATTGACCCTTGATCTGAGGTCTTGTCAACGTGGTGACCCTGTCAGTGTCTGTGAGCTTCGACTGTGAGAACAGCCCCATTCTGCACTCGACTGTACGGGTCCACCCACACTAAATCGCGCAAGCCAAACCAAACGACCTCTCACACATACGTCCACTTCAAGATGCGTCCGTTCCCACAGGGCCATTATCCAACATACCTGGTCATGGCTGACGGAACAAGAATAATCTACCCTATGGATTAAATAAAGGATTCAGTTCAAATCCTGTATGGGTTCCTGAGTTCGACAGAAAGATTCCCAAGTTCTAAAAGATGCACCTGGAGGTCAGAAGTTATATCCGCCAAAACGTTTTGAAAATAACAACCAAGATGAGAATAGTAGTCTGATTAATACATATATATTGGCGCTCATGTAGAGTACGGAACTGATGCCAGGGAAATCACTCTCGTTGACTCAGAGATGTATCATTTTTTTTTTTTTCAGAAGAGAATTTGGGATACTAAAACCAATGCAACTTAGAGGAATTGTACTTGTTATTAAAATGTTGAATATGTGACAATAGTTGCAGAGGAATTGGAATTTTTATTAAAACTGCCGACCTTTTTTTAATGTAACAAAGTTCATAACATGAATAACAAAAAATGTTAATGTCTTTAACATTACGAAAAAGAAAGAAAATGCGACGATAGTTGCAGAAGAATAAATTCTCTTCTGAAAAAAAAAATGATAAATCTCTTAGTCAACGAGAGTTATTTCCCTTGCATCAATGGCGTACTCTAAATGAGTACCTATACAGTTTGGTACCAATATCTTGTGTTTTCTCATTGATGATAATGTCGATCCGGTCATGGACACGGAAGATCCTCCCTTTAATGAGGATCTCCACTATGAAAGAGGCAGCGGCATGAAGAGGTCTGGTGATGTCCGGGGACAAAGTTAAAAATTTTATTAATTATTTTCATAAGTTGGTTTGTCGATTAAGTTGTTTTAATTTTTCGACTCATGAAAACTTGTGTTATTTCATAATTAAACAAAATAATATTGACGCGAAACCGTCTTTTTAAGCCATGGTCAGAGGAAAATAGGGCTTCATAGCTTTCCCTAATGCTATTTATTAAAAAATAACACTCGGATCCTTATTTTGCCTCAGTTGAAATGAATGCCCCTCTCCTTGAGGAAGCAACTGGTGCTACCAGATCAGGCTGTCTGAAGATACCGACTTCCTGACTTCAAATGCACCGAACATTGATGTTATTGTTTTGGTTTTTTTACCTTTCCCTTTGCAACTCAATCATGTTCTGCAAAGCTGAAAACAAAAACATTTTTCCTCTACAAAACAACCAAACAAGCCACCATGAATAAATATTTGAAGATATAAAGAACTTGAAGCATAAAAACTTTTACCAAAATGATCGGATTCGGCGTTAAATAATCCGAAAAGGGTTGATATGCTGTAAAACAAAAACAACAAAACTTGAGGAAGCCCCATGCTTTAATAAGCTTCTATAAACCTGAAATGAAGACTTACATCAAATCTGTTGCTAAGGTCACTGAAAAAATGGTTGGATCATTCTACTGCTCCACAAAGTACCTGACTCATGATTTAACCTTCTACCTGTATTAGAGTCAGATATGGAGTACTACTGCCACATGTGAGGAGCCGCTCAGAGCATTCTTTCCTGCCTTGACAGAATACAAAATCAACTCCGTAATCTAGTGTGAGATGATCTCTCATCTTCCCTACAGTTCTTTTCTCACATAAGAAAGTTTCTTATCTTTCTATGCTCTATCGTTATTTCCATGAAAGGTGCTCGACTGAGCTCCAATCTCTGGTTCATCCCTGTAAAACATTCACAGCAAAAACTCGTCTAGCTCGCACTAATGCAAAGAACTTTCCTTTCTTCTCTGTATACCCAAAACCATTCAGAATCTCCATGAACAGAGTTTCTTTCCAAGAACTTCCAATCTGTAGAACACATTATCACGAGACTGCTTCCCTGTAGACTACAACATGGTCATCTTCAAGTTCAATGTCAACAAATACTTGTCAAACAAGTAATCTAATTTTGTTTTTGATTTCAATCCTCTCATAGTAGTTTTCATCATCTAACTGACAAATTTCATTAACCCTTATCCTCGAGTAGTGTTTGGCCTTAGTAAGTGGTGACTCATTAGTATAAAAACTTTTATTTTATCTCTGCAATGGACTATTGTCAGAGAAACCAAGAGAACAAGGAAACAAACTGCTCTCTATATATATATATCTATCTCAGTCTGCCGAGTTGGTCGAATGAGAAGGATCTCCACTGCTCATTTGCCACATAAGACTCGCAGCTTTCTCTTTGTGACATCACTGCTGGGACAGTCTTACTCGAACTCTAATTGGAAGATTCCACCAATTCTTAACCTTACGTGGAAATTTACCATGCCAATCCTATTTTGTTTTCATACCTACCTCTTATCTTGCTAGTGTTTTCATTTAAAAATTAAGACAGACTGATGCTAACAAACTACTTTGTGACTTTAACGATTAAATTAATTTTCTCAATGAAAATAAATACAACTATTACTATTTATCAGGCTTAATTTAATATTTTCATTTTTTTTTATATTCACAATTTTCATTCAACTTTCGAACTGGATAAATTTTTATTAGCTTTATGAGCTTATTTAATCAATCAGTTTCTTATTTTACATTTAAAATATCTGTAACATATTACTTGGCCAGAATGTTCAATGTTGTTGCAATGGCCTTCACCCATGTCAGGTTGAGCTGGCTTCTTCCCTGGCCTGCACTACATTCTGAACCATATATGTAGATCATTCCTGTGCAAGGTCATACAAGATGGCTAACCAATCGCAATTTGACCATCAGAGGCCGACCACCTGTAGACCCGATAGCTCAGCTGCATGCTCTTTGTTAGTTGTTGTCCAATGTCCAGGTCCTCAGCTGTCCATTGATAAGTTAAGTGTAGCTTATATAAGCATGAAAGATGGGATTTGATACAAAGTTTACATGTCGCAATACAAGGTGATTATCTCATTGGTTAGTTTAGTCATGTGACTAAATAAAGATATTTGAAATTATATCTAGTTAAAGTCAATTGCTGTTTCGAACTTAAGAACAGGTCAGATAGATAGGGGTGTTCCTATTTACTTGTTAAAAGTTAGACACAAGGTCGATTCTTAATGTGAGGAAAACCCAGCTCCCCAAAAAGGGGCACTCTGGATTGGAATAAAAACTGCCTCAGTCTAGGACTTCTTCTCTGACCGAGGACAAAAAGTGTAGCATCAGAAAAGATAGATAGATAGGAGTGTTTTGACTGTCCTCGTGTCCCCTCCCAAAAGCGACCTATAGTTAAGAGAAATGGATTCAACTGAGAAGTTTAATGAGGGTTACAGTTAAACCGTTTTCCGGTAAGAAATGTTTCACCTTCCCGAACGAAAGAAGTGTCAAGCAGACTACATCGCGTCGAGAGGCGAACATCCATGGCACACAGTATTAGTATTTTGTTTCATCCACGTCAGAGTTGTCTTTTTTGACCTTCGTCAAATTATTCATTTCGTTATCTGTTCTAGACATAGTTATGTAACACCCACACCTGGGCTACGGGGATATAAGTGAAGTTGCAATCAGTACACCGATCCAACTTTACAGTTTAAGTTTGTTATATTTCACACTCATCTGAAGTTTCGTCCGGATAAAATGAGCTGTGGTACTCTGTTAGACTTTGATGACTTTGTGACGAAAGCTATAATTTCAAGATCATAAAGAAAAAAAAACTATTTTGTTCCGATAATCTTTTATTTATCTGACGTCACTTTTCCCTTGAGGTCAGGGGTCAGACTTTTTTTGATATTACGCAAGCTCACTCTCCAGTTCTCAGGTCAGCAGGTCAACAGTCTCCAAATTCCACTCGGTATGGTCTTGTCTAATAACTTGCTTCCAAGTTTTCCTTGGCTAGCCAACGTTCCTGCGATTCAAGACATCCATGCTTCTGCAACGGTTTATCCAGGAAGATGAACGCATCACATGACCAGACCAACATAATCGATTCGTCCTTAAGATAAATTCTATGCTGATAAATGTAGTGCTTTCAGCAATCCTCTGACCTAATGCTTTGGGTTTAGTCAAATTTCCCATTGCAGATCCATCTAATCATTGATCTGTCATTTCACTGCAGTCAGGCGAGAGAGGACTGCACTCACCGACATATATAATGATGCTCCTAACATAACTGCTATACAACTTACCACAGAATAGAGAGGGATAGCTCGCAAAGCTATCAAAGGTAACAGCTCATGAAATTTCACCCATGCTGCCTTCACCCTTGTGGTTGTACTTAGTTCTCATCCACCACCTGAACTCGGCATATCTCCTAGGTATCAGATGGAGTCTACTACCTCCAGGATATTGTCATTTAGTACCATCTCTTTGTAGGGGCGACCGTCAATAGGATGCACCTGTCACATGCATCTCCTACACTTTGGGACTAACTTATCCTTCAGATCACTGCACTTTTTGTGGACCCATAATAGGCACAGGTATCGCATTCCCTCAAACACCATTCCGGCACACACAACAAGGATACCAACCAGAATCTCTTATGGATTGTAGACCAGAGCCAACCAGTCATCACTTTGGTTTTAGGTAAGTTCACCCTCAAACCCTTAATCTCCAAACCGTTTTTTCAGTTTATCCTTTTACTGTTACAAGGACTCGCCAATGATAACTAAGTCATCAGTGTATAGTGATTCCAATCAACAGCCCAGCCGAAACTCTTTTGACAGTGCCTCCAAAACTATAATGTTGGCATTGAAATTATCACTGTTAGCGTCATGCACGCGCACTCTCCTACTAGTGTTCAGATAGTAAGTTTATTCTTGTACACTAAGACAAAAGCAGCATGTATAAATGTTAGTAGCTGTGATTAAATATATATGTATTAACAATTCAAGATTGTATTAGGCGATACATATCATACGAGTTATACAAATCACTTCACTTTCCCCTGGTAGCGAAATTACAGCATGTAGCAGGCTTTGATGAGCGATAATTCACTTTCTCTTTTCTGTGGTCGTTTTTCTCTACTTGCCCCGTGTTTTTATTAAAATACCTTTCTAGTGGAATGGAACAGGAGGGAAGTGAGGTATTGCAATTCCCCTGATCCTTACGTTTTTCGATCAGCAAAACCGCTCGTGTCACCCAGGCATAGCAATTGATAGTCTGTATATCTTGAATTCTCAAAGAATTATGAGCATCTCCCTGCCCATTCACCTTAGAAATGGACATTGATGAGCGATATGCATGTGGAAAGAACAGTTTCATCAAATCAACCTCAATCATCTATCCAACCATTGTCGACGTTTATCAAGTCCTGAGAATCTACCTCTGGTGAAAATATATTAATAGTTTGCTAAATTTCGTTGCTTTGCACTGAACTTAATATATATAAAAAAAAAAAAAGTCAATATTTCTTTATAACTTTTGAGGCAACCGATTGTCTAAATGAAAAATCATTTCTCAATCGTACTGTAATTTGAGATATCACCTTGTCAGTTATAGGTGCAATGCTATTATTATGTAGACTAGCAGATACATCTGGGATTGCCTAGGAATTAATGAAGACCCTTGTGTATTCCTGATCCAGGTCCTGAACCCAAGATTGAATAATCCAAATAAGAATAAAAACAAACTACTATTCTCATTTTGGATGTTATTCTCACAATGTCTCGGCCGATGTAACTTCAGAACTTCTTCAGGTGCAACTTGTCGAACTCTGGAATCTATATGGAATTTGGTAATTTAATTCTTTATTTAATTTATGTTATATTGGTCAAAACGTTGTGAGAATAACATCCAAGATGAGAACAGTAGTTCGAATAATCAAAATAATCAATCCTCATTTCAAAAATTCAAAAACGTTTTCTCAAAAATTGAAAATTCTAGAAATTAAGTTATATAAATAAAATAGTCACATTGCTGTTTATGGATGTCTGGCACGAATATTATTGCAAAACTCAGTAACACAAAATTAATACCATCATTTTTCCTTGTACAATTTGACTTGTTCTGATCTTGGTATAGGACTTTGTTTTCAATTACATTCCCTGACAGACATCACAAATAGAGTACACAGATTTTTCGAGACAATTTTGATAATTTTTATATTCTCTTATTTCAGAACCATTTGAAGTATTTAATAGTAATAAAATGCAACACGCAGCTGTTTCTGTGTATTATTGGTGGATTTGAGCTGGAGACCACGGACAACTGGAAAACATTGGAATCTTGCAAGATAGTGGTCTGCATCATCATGATTTGTGCCAGATTCAAAAATGCTCATTGAATACCTTGAAGATCTTGAGCTGTGAGCTAGAGAATTGCGGAGATGCAGAAGCAGTGCCTGGTCAGCCAAAAAAAAAAAAAAAAAAAAAAAAAAGGTGATCCATACTAGAAAATGCAGACCTTGGCGATAGAGATGGGAGTCAGAGTAATAACTATGAAGAACGCGCTGGACGACGAGGAATTTCACTACTCCTCATACAAGAATCGCAAGATCCAATAAACGTTTCAATAAAGTCAAACACCCATGCAACACACGGAACAACAAATAGTTAGCCTACAGTTTTCACAAAGTTCTGTGCGCATGAAGACAAACTTCCTTCAAACTGATGGTCTTTGGGTGTGTTTCTAATGAAGGCCACGCAATGTTGCCCCCACATCTTCGATAAGGACTCAGGCTCAATTCAGATGGCGATATTGAATTGTTGTCTGGGTAAAGAGAGTGGCTGCAGAAGGGCCATATACGTGTGGCAGCAGGACTCAGCCCTGTGTCACACCTACGGGAAAACCCAGAAGTGTCTGTCTGAGAACTTCTACGACTTCATCAATCCCTATATCTGCCCCCTCACCTAATTGCGACCTCATGTGCGGGGCGCAGTTGAGAACGACACCAATCATACCACTCACAACATCAAGGACAAGCTGATTGTCAGGATCAAACTAGTGTTCAGGCATCTCTCAAAGGACACAGTGATGGCTGAATGGTTCATGTTCCGCCTGAAGGTCATGGTGGAGTGAACTGTATTTGACAAGAAGTCCTAAGACGCACTTTGAATTTTGAAAATACATCACTTATCGACCAAGATATGACGTTTTCTTAATTTTGCCTTTGCAAAGGGTGTCAAATTTGTCTCGAATATCCTGTAGATGATGAAAAGTGATTTCTTTTTCTTTAAAATAAAGATTTTTCACAAAAAGAGAAAATTTGAGTGGAAGATAAATAAAAACAAAAAAAAAAGACAAACATTTGTTTTGTTTAAGTGTTTAATTCATTAAAGTGTTCATCTCTTCTTCCCAACGGATCTATGTTGTATTTCTTATACTTAAAATATATATATATATATATTATGATTAACCATTTATGTTGGTTCCAATGAGAAAGCTCAGAGGGAAACAGATAAAGAAAAGACAAAAAAGGTAAAAATGAGTGAAAAAAAGAAAAAGAATGAAGTTAACACCACATCAGGAAAGAGTCAGCAAAATCGAGTCATTGGTGGTTTTAATCTGGTTACATATTAATAAGTGGTTATAAATGTAATCAAGCTACTCCTTTTTCAAAGTTTGTTTATGAGAATCAGATGAAAAAAAGGCAAATATTAAACCCACCCCATTCCCCTCTTCATATCCACCCAGACAATCTTTTTGTTTATGTTTCCTTCAACTTTTTGGAGGATCGAGGGGTTGGATTTTTTTTTTTATGAATTAATTTTAAAATTCTTCTTTTTTTTTTTTTGAATGGCTTCAAGATCTATCATTCCACTCTTCCTTCCATTCTTACATCTTACCTCCCCTCCCCTCCTTTTCAGTATTATTATTATTATTATATTCCAAGTTATTGTAGACGTGGAAACACTGCCAAAACGAAAGGAAAAAAACATTTTTGAACAAAAAAGATATTCAAGCAGGTAACCACGCCGTTAACAGTGAAAATGAAAATGGTGATGATATGATGATGATAAAATGATGAATGGTGGTGACGGTTTGTGCCGGGAATCTTCAATGATAGTTGCAGAGAGCAGAAATACTATAAATGCCAACAGTGGTAGAAGTCTGCAAGAAAAAAAAAAAAAAAAAAAAAAGGGAATAATTATTAAAAAATTTCATTCCATCAGTTTTCTCTGCTGTTCTCATCAGAGTGGACAAAATACAATTAGCATTTGTTTGTCATACCTTTTTCAGAATCTCTCCTTTATAAGCATCTTCTCAACTCGATCCATGAAAATTCTTTTTTATTATTATAAATATATATAGATAAAATTCCTTTCGATAGTTCCCAAAGATGCTCTATAAATTTCTTTACTTTTTTTTGACAATTCCACATTCAATCTTTATCTATTGCTGTTTTAATCTGATTTAGCAATTTGCTCCAAAAATATATTACTCTATTAGTAAAAAAAGATCCAATTAGATTTAGTTTTTGTAATTTGTCATGTTGTTGATGCAACAACATTCACCCTGACCAGGTTGAGCCGGTTTCTTTCCTGGCCTGCACCACATCCTAAACTACCGCAGTCCATGTACGGAGATCTTGAACTAAGTTCTACAAGATGGCTAACCAATTGTGATTCCATCGTCAAAAGCTGACCACCTGTGAACCAGAGAGCTGGGCCAAGTCCTCCTTGATAGTTGTTGTTCAAGTCCTCACATATCCACCGATACACTTGCGTAACCCAGACAGAGATGTAGAGAGAATTACATCATGAATTAATTTTCCCTCTTGGTGATAAGCTGTATACCCAAACCATCAAAGACGCCGTTACAAAACAGACAGCAGAGTTTGGATTGAGGTGTTGGCAGAGAACGGCAGTTGGGACACGGTCAGAGATTGGCAATGCAAAATGTGGCAGTGACATTCCTTGTCAAAGACTTCCAACTTCTGCCAATCGACTACCCTCATTGGCCATGCCTTAAATCCGTAGAGGAGGATCGACCGAACGACAGCTTGGTAGACACACCTCTTTGTTGATATTGAGATCTCCCACCACTGCCACAAGGAGCGTTGGCGGTGCACGAATGCCACCTCCTGTCTTGTTAGAGTTTCATTCACAAATTGAGGGAAGAAGCAAAAACTTAAAACCTACATTGGCTATAAATAAAGCTCAAGTGAGTGTCTGTATTCTCAAGTTTGTCTAAGCTTTAAAAATTATTCATAACAAATATCAGTTTGGTTGGAGAAACTGAAATTTTAGAGATATTTATTAATGATACTTACACATAAAATTTCATTTAAAAAAAAAAAAAAAAAAAAAAAAAAAGGTACCTGAATTTTCAAACAAATATATAAACATACACACACACCTAACTTTAGAAATTAGGTTCAACTGGTGAGATACATAGATTATATATATATATATATATATATATGAATAAATGCAAAAGTTTTTCATTTATTCCTCTTATATTATCATCAAAACAGGTTACTATTATTTAAATCAATAATGCAATATATAGTACTAATAAAATACATCTAGACATTCATAGATCTGTCTAATTTGCATAATTGTTTTTAAAACTGTATAATAAATTAATGTTTACTCTTATTCATTTTAATTTTTTGGGTTATGTTTCCTATATATCTGCAATAGTTTTGTCGATATTAACAGTAATTAAAGTAATTCAATGAAAAAAAAAAAGATTAAATTCCAAAAACCTTTAAAATAATCATTATCAAGGGAGATAATTTAAAGGAAACTAATAAGTCTTAGCTAGCTAGAAAGATACACCAATGAGGCACAAGAGAGGGGGAGATGACCTCTCTCTCAATATGAGGGGGCTGTTTAAAAACAATAAGAAAGACAATTTGGCATTCTCACTGTCTCTTCTCTCTCGCCCGCACTCCTTACCCTTTCTCTATTGTTTTTGAGCACATGTTTACGAGATAAAAGAGTAAAAAATTATAAATTTACATCGTCTGAAATAAAAACGTCTTACACTTAAAATACATTGAATTTTCTGTTAAAATTGTAAGGTTTTTTTTATTCAAAGTTTTTTCACTTAATAAATCCATGTTATCACTATTTTTGATTAAACCATGTTTTAGTAAAAAAAACAAAAAACTATAAATAAAAAAACATTAACAACCCTAAGTTATGTTGGGTGATTGGGGTAGTGTAGTATCTTTTCTATTACCATACCTTCTCCTTTTATGGGGGTGTTGTCCCAGGTATTAACTCCTCTATTTTTGCGAGGATATTGTAGTATCTGCTCTGTTATTATGATACCATCCGAACATGCATTACCACCTTCTTTCATTTAAACGGGGGGGGGGGGGGGGGGATCCTCCCAGGCTTTACCTCCTCCTTTGTGGGGTAGTATAGTATATTTTCATTTGTCATGATACATTCCTCCTAAGCGCATTACCTCCTCTTTTGAGGGTCAGTGTATGTAGTTTGTTCATCATCATATCATTCTCACAGCCTAGCAAATATATATAAGCAAAAATCAGTTTTAATTTTGCTTTAATAAATGTAAATGTTTAAATGCAAAACCTTTCTTTTCTTCCTGTGTCTACGTAAAACTAAACAGAATTTCCATGAGCAAAGTTTCTTTCCAAGAACTGCCAATGTGTGGAACACAATGTCACAAGGCTGCTTTCAAACCGACTACAACATGGTCGTTTTCAAGTCCGATGTTAACAAATTCTAGTCAAGCCGTCCTCTTCAATAATCAAATTTTGCCCACTGTCCACCTGCTAACTCATTACCCCTTATCTGCGAGTGGCTTTTGGGCCTTGATAAGCGGTGACTCATTAGTACAAAAACAAACAAAAAACAGTCTTTTCCCTTCAACAATTTCGAATGTGTACAAAATCTCATTTAACCAATTAGATTATTTCACTTTCTTTTTGCTGAAGAAAATCAATATTGAAATCAATATTTGAGAATTACAAAATACTTTTTTGTAATCTAACAAATATTGTTGTGTTGATTGAAATGTTCAGCAAATGTTTTATCTTATTTACTTTTTTATTCTCTTGTTACAGATGAAGTAGTAGAAAATGTGGTTACGATAAATATAATACTAGCGCAATTCAATTACAATTATAGGACGAGTAGTAATCCAAGTAAGTGATTGTAAGCCACCTAATAATATTTTTAAATATTTTTCTATTTAAAGGGAAATAACTTTGTACGCCCAAAGTTATTTCCCTTGCCATGAAACATTTTGATGCCTTGATTGATCTACCTAGTTATCTGTCCATGAATCGACAACAAAAACTGGAATATTCAAATGAAAGACGCTTACCGAAAGCAACAATAAAACCATCTCATTTTTATAGTAATTCTTCCAGTTGAAAATTGTTTAATAAATAATTCATCATTGTTGATCTCCATAGAATCGTTTTCATCCATTTATTTCCTCATATTTGTGTCTTACCATTCACACAAACCACTTCACAACAGTAATAATAAATCAAAGTAGTTCTGGTGAACTGCATACAGCAGCAAGTATATGCAAACAAGCATCTTACCACAAAAATATGCTCTCTTTGGTCACATATTTTTACTAGTACATATGACAAACAACTTTTACTACACTACTCTCCTTTAAGAAGAAGGCAATGCCTGGGAGGATAGTTTGACAACAAAACAGATACTACACTATAACCCATCTCTCTCTGATTTGAGCATTAAAAGATAGTAATAGTATAGTTTGGCTTCAGAACAACAGATAGCAAATCTCCATTAATAATAAATGTTAGCAATTCTTCTTTATAACACAGATTAATACCACAATGCAATTCAGCATAAACTGGAAGTTTGCGGTCATTCGTTAAAAATAAATATTTTGGTAATTAAAGATGTAAAAATCTCTTTAATATCTAGCAGGAGCCTGTGGAAATTTCACAGTTTCTTTCTTCATTTATCATTCACTGTTAATAATATTTCTCTTGAAATAAGAAATGTATGTTAGCTTTAATAATATTAAAACAATTTTCTTTTCTTCGGTAAAAATAATTGTCATGATCAGCTAAATATTCTTTAAATAAAACGAATGTGTCTATTCTTGATTTATTGAAAGTTGTAACAATTTAAATTTTAAAAGCAATATCCAATCTCTTCTTGCCGTAAAAATAATCGTCAGCTAAATATTCTTTAAATAAATAAAATGAAAGTTACTTTTCTTTTTTTTTTTAAATTGATTCATTTAAAATTATAACAATTAAACGTTTATTAAAATTACATTAAAATAAAAAGAATGCAAAGAGTAGGTTTTTAAACCCCTTTAAGTCAACAGAACAACAGAATTCTATTTTGGAATGATTCATTTTACAATGAGTAATGTTGGATTTTTTTTTACCTTAGCGACACCAATTAATTTTCAATTGCTTTTTTTGCATCACATCATCCTTGGCGACCAAACGTTATATGTGAAAGGTAATAACGTATGTACGAACGTGAATAAGTGTATTATTATACAGACTAGTGTACACCCTTCATCAAAATTCACAGGAAAAAAAAATTATGTTTCGCCATTGTTTGCACTAATGTTCATATGAAATAATATTTCAATCGGTGAAGTTAAAAGAAAAAATAAATAAGAAAACATCTCAAACAGGAAAGTTTTTCAAATATATATTTTATATGTGTAATAGTGTGAACAACGGCAGAAGCATTATTTTTTTTTGTTGTGATTTTTTGATGAGTACGTTTGTCAAACAAAGATGATAAAATATATAAAAAAGTAAAGAAAAAAAGAACGTATAAATCAGTATAGAAAGCAGAAAAGAAAAAAAAAAAGAAAGAAAACGTTTCATGGAAATAGAATGAAGGCAGGAGAGTGTTCAACTTCCCTTCCTTTATTCGCCGGACAGTTTTGTATTTGATAACTTTTTTGTGAATATATATATATATATATGATCTACGTTTAAGATCGGATTTTAACTCTGCCTGATGAGATCTCAGTTTATAACAGCTGTTGATCGATAACATCGACATGCCAGTGTCGCAGATTTTGTACATGTTTGTGTAAATAAAAATTATCATATATATATATATATATACTCCGTCGCATTTCTAATTCTTTTTCATCCTTCGATCTATTTGCTCTATCCGGTATATTGAACTGTATATTTTTCACAATAGGTTTTACCTTTCCTAAAAGTTTGCTTTTAGTTCTCTTCTTTATATATACACATACATACATACATATATATTCTTTCATTTAAGCAAACATAGTTAAACATAACAGAATTATAGAATAGAGGATGATTCTACTAAATCAAGAATTTGCTGACAAAAATAAGGCATCCTATTGATTTAATGTTAACAATATTAAAACTGTCTTATTAATTTATAATAACAAATACATTTACCTTGACTAAAAATTGTAATTTCTGCAAATTCAGGCAGTGTCTCTTGGGACCAGGACATCTTGATCAATGTCATGCAGAACCACCTCACTGCCAACTAAACAAACACAAAAATATGAATTTTATTCTAACAAAATAGGTTTCAGATATAAAAGACAAAAATAATGACAGGGCAAAAAGTGAAATATAAAATGAGCGGGAAAAAAACATCTAAGTTTACCTTAAAGCATTTCAAACGGTAAACAAGAAGAAAATCTCAAACTTCCATTTTAATTTTTTTACAAAAACATTTTTTTAATGTATTTCATATGAAAAAAGAGTCAAAGTAAAAGATGTCTTATTGAAATGTAGTAGTGGTGGTGGTGGTGGTGTGACCAATGTAGTTATTAACAGATTTTGTTCTCCAACAGGGAATTAAATTATTATACTACAACAGTGCAGCTCATTTCAGATGTCAATCCATTATTGTTTCATTTTTTTTTCTGTACGCAGTTTAAGATATATTTAAAAATTTAAACACAAAAAGAAAAAAAAATAAATAAATGAAAACAAAGTTCATAAAAAAAGTCTCTCTTACTTGTTTCATCAACACTTGGGATCCAAATTTCTGGCATGACACTCACGGTTGCTGCAGCAAAATCCTAAAAAAAAAAAAAATCAAGGAAAGATATTTTATTTTGCTTGTGTTTTTTTAAAGCAAGAGAAAAAGGTGATGGCAATAAATTGTGTAGATAATGAGAACTTTTCACAAAATTTATTCACTATTAAACATTCATGTGTTACTAAACATCTATTGTTAATAGTAACGATGCTGGTAGCTTTTTAATGTACCAAATTCCCAGAATGCACAGGTGATTGGAATGGATCCCCAAGAAATGCAATGGGGTCCCAGCTAAAATTTTATAATAAGTTGTAATTATAAACTGCAGGACCACAGACTAATCTATCAAACATGTGTACAAAGTATGATGATGAATTGAAACCTGGCCAGTGAAGATTGAGAACATGTGTTGCATGGAGAAAAATGATATGAGAATGATATGATGGATGTGTAATGTGAGTCTTAAAGACAGGCTTAGATCTGATGACCTCAGAGGAAGATTAAAACAGGACAGT
This sequence comes from Sepiola atlantica, assembly GCA_963556195.1. NCBI lineage: Eukaryota > Metazoa > Mollusca > Cephalopoda > Sepiida > Sepiolidae > Sepiola > Sepiola atlantica. Next base: position 98,236,293 of record OY744527.1, on the reverse strand, counting down.
TAGGGAGATATGTGAAGAACAGGAGACTTTGTTGTATAGTCACATTGAAAGAATGGATGAGAGTTCTTGGGTTAGTAGAAATAGAAAAGTTGAGGTAACAGGGTCATTTGGCAGAGGAAGGCCAAGGAAAACATCGGACGACTTGAGAAAAAGAGCAATAAATAAGGACCAAACAAGAGATAGGTTAGTTAAGAATAATACTCTAATGTTAAGTTTGTTAGAAAAGGACACACATTGAGTGACTAGCTTCCTTTTGTCTCAAACAAAAATGATGGATACCCTATGAAAAGATGCCTGCACATTAAAGAGTTTATAGTAAATGAGAAACAAGAGTTGCACAATCTCCAACATTACATCAACTAACCCAACATTACATCCAGGGACAAGGAGAAATCCTAGATGACCTGAAACATTTTCATTTGCCTAAGTTGCTCTACCATAGTTTGAGAGTCTGGTCTATTATTTCAGCCATAGCTAAGGGGGTGGGGTGGGGAGATAGGTCCATACCTTACACAAGGGGATTCGAGAAAGTGAGTTTACACACATTAATAATGAGTAAATAAGTAGAGTAATCAAGATAAAATAATAAATTATACAAGTTCAAATGATTTTTTTTTTTTTTTTTTTTTCCAATAAGAAATGGGATTTAAACTATTAAATTCAACTTTTAACTAGCAAGACCCCGTGGAAATTCCATGGTGCTTTCTACATCAATCTGTATAATTTACTCTTTTTGAAATAATAAATGTCCATCAGGGTCAATACTATGAGGAAAAAATGGCTGTTATTGTGTAGAAAATTATTATTTCAAGTTTTGGTTAAAACAAATAGTTTGTTTTTATATTTTTCAAATTTTTAAAACTTTCAATTTTAAATAGTAAGTGGGAAAGAAATATAAATCAAACTGAATTCCGATTAAATCTTCAAAATGATGGTGAACCTGCATCGATTTGAAGGTTCTTAAATTTGGAAATCTTAAGCAACTTATGTGTTCTTACTAAAACTTGAAATATTATTTTTCTACACAAGAATCTGCATAATATAAAATTATTAACATATTTACTTATAGTTATTGAGAATGTCAAGAAGCACCAATGTTTTAAAATGTAATTAAAAACTAAATACATTTGCAACATGCTTGTCTTTTTATAAAAAAAAAGACTTTAAAAAAATACAAATGTAATTCTAGTTACATATAATTTAATTTTTACTAAAACACACAAAAACAATTCCTTATTCAAAATTTTTGTTTTAATCTGAATACACGCCTTTAACGTTTCCTGAATTCCACACAATTAATTATGATAGGAATAATTAAACGTTGATATCTACAAGATTTTTTAAATCTGTATATTAATAAAATTGTGTGACTACTTTTCATGTGTGTGTATGTGGGCTTCTCACCACTATGTGACTTATACATTTTTTTTTTTTTACTATAAATGGAGTATTTACTAAAATCAAAATTGCAATAGCATGAAGTACTAAAACGAACTTTTAAAAAATCCCATTTAAAAATAATGTAATTACAAAATTAAATCCATCAGAATGCATTTTGGTTCATTTATAAAATAGTAGCCATTTTAGTCTTTGGTTAATAATTGAATACAAAAAAAAATCAATTATTGTGTGATCCTTCAAAATTGGAAAACATTTTGAAAGTATTTAAACTTTTGAATAGAAAGTCATCTAAACAGGCTTAAAAATTCTTAGCAAATCCTCATGTCTTAAAAGATTGAAAGTTTTGGAAGCTATTTACATCCAATAATTTTTAAAATAGCAATTAAAACAATAATAAAATTAGTTAATTTGGTTCAATTAATAATTTAATTAAACAATACCGTAATAATTAAACATTTAAAATTCTATTTAACAAAAATAATCATTTAGTAAAAACAAAACACATGACATAAGTCTTCTAAGATCTTTCCATTAACATAAGAGAAGTGATGTTAGAATTTAAGTAAAATTCAATATAACAGAAAAAATTATATATTACATGAAATTCTTACATCATTCGTAAACGATTGAGATGTAAATCGTCTCCAAAATTTTTAAGTGAAAAGTGAGTGAACATAACTCAAGATTTTAAATCATCTGTGTTTAGCGATCAACACAAATCAGACTGTTGAGTAATGTTGACCAACATTTGAATCCAAGTTGAGAAGTAAAATGACAGCATCTATGCACACATGATGGAATATGCTGCTTGATTTATCTAAATCATTGAAACAGGCACTCCATATAATCAGATTCACAGACATGTGAAACAATAACGCAAAGATTGTTTTTTTTTCAAGAATAGGAACGCTATCTTCATGAAAAGATGGTGAAGCTTTTTTTACTGTAAAACATTAAACATGAATTCAAAGGAAAAATAATTAAAAGAGAAATTAAAAAAAAAATATCAATGAAAATTCTTATCAGCTTTTCTTTTCTATAGATTAAATTAATTGTTTTTCTTCATTTATTAACCAAAAATTATAATCTATGAAAAACTGACCTTAGAAGATTCGGAATTCTCCAGCTCTAATACAGTTTGGCAAACATCCTCAGTTGGCACCACAAGATCACTGAAAATTCCAAAAGTAAATGGAAATTTTTTACACAGAAACAAATTTATAAAATTATAAAGATTATTACACTGAAGTGTATAATCTATAGAGGAGTTGATCAAAATAATGAAATTACCTTAAAATTTCAAACAAATTCATTTTAATATGGGGTCATCTTCTAGTATATATATATGGTATGGGGTAATCTTCTAGTATATATATATATATATATATAAGAATAATATTTTGGAGGCGATAACAATGCGTTGTTGAAGTGACACATACGACACGTGGAATCGTAAAAACAAAACAAAGTGACAATATTGAAAAGTCAATAATTTTCAAATTTTTTTTTTTTTTTTTATTTACCAGTGTATCGTTGACCGTGGTGTTTCATTATTTTTTTTTTTTTTTTTTTTTTTTTTTAAATTTTCGAGGGTATCCCTCATCCTCAGAATAAAATAAATACTACCACTCGTTGGAGTGTGTTTTTTTTGCCAAAAGCCGGGGCAAAAAAACACACTCCAACGAGTGGTAGTATTTATTTTATTCTGAGGATGAGGGATACTCTCGAAAATTTAAAAAAAAAAAAAAATAATGAAAAGGACACACTCCAACCTAACACCACGGTCAACGATACACTGGTAAATAAATAAAAAAAATTTTTTTTAATTATTGACTTTTCAATATTGTCACTTTGTTTTGTTTTTACGATTCCACGTGTCGTATGTGTCACTTCAACAATGCATTGTTATCGCCTCCAAAATATTATTCTTACACTATACACAATGCTCCAAGCGAACTACAACATTCTTCTCATATATATATATATATATATATATATACTAGAAGATTGCCCATACCAAGACGGGTAAAATTAATACTGAGAACAAAACACTTTTGCACGACTTTTATGTCCCCTTACGAAGATTAAAACTAAGATATAATGATACTGAAGATTATGTCTAGAATCCTTATTCTAATTTTGATCTAAATCCATTGCATGATTTTGATTCTAGAAAATGTCTAAAATTTAAAGCTTAAGGGGTTTAAAGAAGAAATTGAAATTCAAAACATGTTGTTTAATTGGTGTCTAATGATTATGGATAACATTTAATGCTAATCTGATATATTGAAATTTTCAAATATGAAGTAGTTCCCATATTATGCCGTCTAAAAACGCTTTAAAATGCTCAATAGAAAATGGAATTTGGAGAATATTTATTAATTGATGTCTAATACCTATTGTTAAAATTTAACAAAAATCGGAGGTGTCTGAATTTTCACGAAGAACTTCCACCTACCTTTTACTCTCTTTGCATAAAACTAAATAAAACCCACAGTTGGACCCCCTAGCAGCTGTGTTCCAAACTTCATAATAATCAGTTTATTAGTTTAGGAGTGAATACTGTACATACAAATATATAAACATACCTAACGTGTGTGTGTATATATATATATATATATATATATATATATATATATATATATACTAGCAGGGCTACCCGGTGTTGTCCAGGAGCATGGATAACAAAATTAAAGAGTTAAAAAAAATGTGTAACATCTTTTTCATTCATATGCAAAATCTAGCAATATAATAGAAAAAAAAAACAAAAGAAAGCAAGCAAGTAATCAGCAGCCGACGGTTTGACCTAATTTCAGTGGGTTTTTTTTAACAATTACCAGAACAAATGGAAGAAAATAATGTTTTCCTGTACCTGGTTACTTGAAGATAATCAAGGAGAGAAAAAACTGTATTTCTTCCTTCAAATGAATATTAAAGTATTTTTACCATCATCTGCTTGGAGTTATACTGAATCAGAATATGTATAGTTTGTAAATTTATCTTTGGTAGTTTGGGCCAGATGCAGACAGAAATACAAATTCACTTTAGATAATAATAGGTACATATAGATATAATGCAATTTTTACAAAAGGATTCAAATCGTGATTGATGATATATACATTTACTATCATAAAGTACTTATTAATGATTATTGAAATAGTCTTTTTTTTTCGGGGGGGGGGGGGGGGTAATTAACAAAGCTGATTAACAATATAGCATGTTTATAAGCATAAACAGCAGCTATACATGCAGACAGATTTTCCATTGACACAAAAATCAGAGAAAGCCTTAATATTTTAGAGGTTCTGAGCAGGGTTTTTTTTTATCTTGAGTTTGCAAAGCCATGAATATAATTATTTAATTAAAAATCTAAAAGTAGAAATAGATAAAAAAGATTGCTTGAAATGTAAGTACACAACTGAGTTATGTCTTTTTCTCTACGTTTTTTTTTTATCTTGAGTTTGCAAAGCCATGAATATAATTATTTAATTAAAAATCTAAAAGTAGAAATAGATAAAAAGGTTGCTTAAAATGTAAGTACACAACTGAGTTATGTCTTTTTCTCTACATTTTTTTTTATCTTGAGTTTGCAAAGCCATGAATATAATTATTTAATTAAAAATCTAAAAGTAGAAACAGATAAAAAGGTTGCTTAAAATGTAAGTACACAACTGAGTTATGTCTTTTTCTCTACTACTCGTTCCAAGAAATTAAAAATAGAATGGAAGGATAAGTCTCTGTCTAGCCGTGTCCAGCAATTTATTGCTTGTATGTAATCAAGACACAAAGCTTTATTTGCTTTCTCAAGTTTGAAAGGTTAGTCTTTTAGCAAAAATAATTCAATTTATTTATTTTTTTTTTTTTTACTCGTGTTATTTTCACTTTCTTTAATTCTTGTTTTACTTGTCTCCCCACGAGGACAAAGTTAGACACATGGTCGTTTTTTTATGTGTGAAGATATCAAGCTACCAAAAAGAGACACTCTGGGTGGAACAAAAATAAAAAATTTCCAGTCAAGATTTCCCCATCTCTGAGCTAGGACAGAACAGATACTACACTTTGCATTATTTGCAAAAACAATATAAAAATATAATTTCAATTTTAAACAAATTAGGCACAAGGCCATCAAAAGTGAGGAGTAAGAGTGTCATTTGTCATCCTACTCTTAGCTAAAATCATTAGTTACCACAATACCACATTTACTCTAGGGGGCCATCCTACTTAAAATATCCGCAATGTGTTGAATCCAAGCCCGAAGACCAATTAAGTGGTAGTTTTGTTTAAGAATTCAGTCTCATTTTCAGGCAGAGGTAAGAAAAAGTATGAAATTAAAACAGAAAATTTGTTTTCTTGTGAGAATAATGTCCCTGTCGCTACAGAAATTAAAACCCTTATTTTAAATAGAAATCATTTGTTTTTTTACTCCCTCTAATGAGTTTAAAAACGCAGCGTTCTTTATAAATATAATAAGCACAACAGAAGTTGTCCCCCCCCCCTTCTTTTTGTTTCTCTCACCATCATCTCTTTCTATTCTTACCTCGTCATCATTTCAACAGTTTGATTTTCTTCCACAATGTTCACATTTTGAACAGGGAACCACGAAGGCTCATTAGTCGCGTTTTCTGCATCATTTTTCTCAACGTCTGTTGGCTCTGGTGAACTGCTATTGGATTTGCATATGTATTGTTCATCACTGATCGGAGTCAAGTCACCATCGTCCTTTTTAGCAATATAATCGTTTACTTTTTCTAAAGCATCTTCAAACTTTTCATTCCAGTCGGATTCCTGGCCTTGTTTCTGAAAAAGAAAGCAAAAATTCTTATAAAATCGTATTCTGATTAATGATGCAGATGTTACTAGCACCGCCAATGGCAATATCATCCTTATAGGTCGTAATTTCATCTACTAATTACATATATTTTTTATTTTTATTTTCATGGTTCCATGAAAACTCAGTATTCAACAATTTCCAATAGTGACATTTCCAAGCATCCTTCTTGTCCTGTTCATTTGTTGCTAACACTCCATTGTCATTTCGAATGGACTTCTCTCCAACAATATCCCTATTTTTCTTTGCCATCTGTTTAGCTATCCTGAATACTTCATTCTTTTGGTCATCATTTCATGATGATAAAAAGATATTTTCCCACCTGTGTATATATGAACACGTGTGAATTGTTCTCTCTTCCCTCTCCCGCCCATACACATCCCTCTCGAAGGATGTTTCACCGCAACCACACCGCCTCTGTCTCTGAAAATCTTTGCTTTTTTTCTTTTTCAAAGACCCATAATTCCTGAAATTAAACCAGATTATGTATTTTTTATTTTTTTTATTTTAATTTATTTTTATCGTTGCCTCCGCATCAGCATCTCAGTAAAAAGACTATGTGAGAAAGAAAAATGTGCACAATCGCTTTCCAACATCTCACTTATGAAGTTATCTTTTCAGACTTTCAATGTCAGACCTAAATAGCACTTAAACTAACAAACAAAACTTTGCTTCTTACTAGCCCATTTTCTGTGTTATTGATCATCATCATCATATTCGGTTTAATGTCTGTTTTACATGCTGCCACGTGTTGGACATCTTTAAGAAATTAACTTCCAAACTAACCTATTTCTGCCAGGTCTTTATGTATCCATCTTTCTCTCAAGTCCATTTTATCACTTCCTCCCATGTTTTCCTTGGTCTTTCTGTGAACTGAACTTGCTACCTCAACTGTTCTACATCTACTAACACAAGAACTCTCATCTATTCTTTCAAGTGGTCATACCATCGAAGTCTCCTGTTTTGCACATGCACACATCTCCCGATACTGTCCAGATTTAATCTTCCTCTGAAGTCATCAGAACTAAGCCTGTCTTTAAGACTCACATTATCATCATATCATTTCTCTCCATGCAATACATGTCCTCAACCCTCACTGGCATGACAAGATATTTTCCCCACGTGTGTATATATGAACACATGTGAATTACTCTTTCTTCCCTCTCCCACCTGTAAGCATTCCAAAGAAAAAGGATGTTTTACTACAAACTCCTCACCTTCTTTACTCTGGAAATCTTCCCTTTTTTCAAAGACACATAATTACTGAAATTAATCCGGATTATGTGTTCCTTTTTTTTTGTTTTTGCCTCATCAGCATCTCAGTAAGAAGACTATGTAAGAAAGAAAAATGTGCACAATCGCTTTCCAACATCTCACTTATAAAGTTGTCTTTTCAGACTTTCAATGTCAGACCTAAATAGCACTTAAACTGACAAATAAAACTTTGCTTCACACTAGCAAATTTTCATTTCTTTTTTATTGTTATACTGTGTCATTGGCAATATAATAACATACTTAATTACAATTTTTTTTTTTTAATTACATAGCTCAGACTGCTAAAAATAAAATAACTCATTTTAACATGAATCATACAATAGGAGTTGTCTATCTAAAGTTTAAAAAACGTGCAAACAAATAAAAATTAAAAACTAAAATGACTTCACTGCATCCTAGGTAACGTCGGGTAGGTACAGCCAGCTAAAAAAAATTTTTATTTATTTTTTTTTTTATTTAATTGTTTCATTTTTACTTTACCTGTCGAAAACTGACATTATAATTTCAGTAAATTAAGATTCTTTTTAAACCCTCATCTGAAAAGTCCCAATAGTGTCCATTCAATCCATTCTTTATACAATAAACTATTTACACTATTTTATGTTAACATACGTGTGATAGCATGTGGTGATACTTTGTCCTTATCAGTTATCAACCAGGAGTGGTAACAGAGTTTCAGTGGCTCAGGCAGTACTGCCATTGCTGGCATCACCAGCAGCTTTTTGCCACCAAAGTGTTAAAAAAAATTTTAAAATAAAAAAAAAACGTAAAATAAAATAAATTTTTAAAAAAAACATGTACATCTTTACAATTTCATATCTTATTGAAATCAGGATTGTGGAATCAGAAAGTATAAAGTCGGACGCCGACTCCCAAAATTCTGAAATATCCTCTTAAACTCCTTATTTTAAAGTTTTCTAATATTCAGACTGTCTGTTGATTCTTCAGAGATTAAAATATCCGACTCAAACTTAGCATTTTTACGAGTCCAACTGCTTACAAAATCTCCAACTCCAACACATTTACTTTGGCCATTGATGACATTCCGCATTAAAATAATTGTCGCTTATTATTAGGTAATGCTATCCTGTGCACATGTTTTACTGGTGAGCCACTATAGTCTCTGCTGGCTTAGAGATTCATAATCCCATCATTCAATTTACATTCTCCGATAGGGGAATTACTCGGTTCGCACCAGTGTGTCATATGGCTATGTAAACCTCACAATCTGTTAAATTTTCTGACCCAATCACACACTATAGCCAGGTACAAGTCCAAGTCGTTTTCATTTAAATCAGTACAATTTAAAATAATTGTCTGCTATTTGTTAAGTACGTTTAACAGCTTAAAGGAGTTAATGAGATCAGCCCACATTTTGTATTCAGAATGTATTGTGATACTCAAGGTTTCCAATCTCTCAAATTAGTACTTCTATAGGAGTCCCTCATATCAGCCGAAATGTTTCCGATTTCGATTCACAGAACAGATCGGAAATGAACGAGTCATCACCAAACAGTCAATTAGTACCAACATTAAATGAAACAACTTTTTTAAATTTTTTTCTTGACTTAATAGGTTTAATAATTTTCTTCAAGTCATTAAGTGAATCACTTATTTCTTTTAGGAAGTTTTTCAATTTTTTTTCTTTTTGGGGGGCTAAATTTTCTGTTTACCCCAACCAAAAGGGTAGATTGCTGTTTGTATTCGTTACAATTTTGGATTTTTTTACATGAGACCGGGTTTTTGTTTTCTATGCAATTAACTCTTCAGGAGACTAAACAGCTGTTGTCATGCGGTTAAATTCATTTTAGTTTTGCAGTCGGATGCTTTCGTATTGTCTGCCTTTTACATTTTTTTCACACCTTTCAAATCGTAAACGGCTTCGGCCATTTCCGATTTGTTCCATAAATCGCAATTAAAAACATTTAGGGCGATCTGAGTCCCCTCCTACATTTCCCACGTTTTCAATAATCCTTGTAAACCGTTCAGTGAATCACTTCTATATTCACAATTTTCAAGTTTCCCAAAAACGTTTTTTGTGTCCATAAATAACATTATAAAATGCGATGTCTTACCAGCTGTTGATAAAAAAGTTTTTCTCCATTTGATTTTACTCTCAGAGTTTAAAATGAAAAATAATTCAATAGAAACTGACTAAATTTAATGTGGCCGCAATTAAAACTGAGTAGCGGAGAATGCGAGAAGGCCTGAGTCTGGCCTACAAAGGGAATGTAAATCTACTTTTCGAGAGGTTTTTGACACCAGCACGAAGTCATGGTCTCCATGGGCATCTGCAGAAGATGTACCATTGTCGCTTTCAGCTCAATAGAAGAAAGGCATCATTCTTTGTCCGTTTTTCTGCTTCGTGAAACAACCTGCCAGAGGAGGCTGTGACGATGACTACCATATTCAGGTTTAAAGCGACCTTGGAGAAACATTCAGATGAATATGTTGATTTAAATAGATTCCACCTGTCATTACATGGCTTGTTGCACGATGCTATTTTGGGGGCCAAATAAATTTTATTTTAAGTAAATAAAATAAACTTACTATAAATTCTTCTTTTTGGGAATCATTGAATGAAATGATGGTGTCTTTACTGTAGCTCATACCATAACTGAAAAATAGAAGGAAAAAAATAATTAAATAATTAAATTTTTTTATTATATAAATTCATTCAAAATTATAGAATAAATAAAATGGCAACAACTTTGTAAAACAAAATATCTTGACTCACTCGAGTGTTTCTTTCGCCAGGATTTCACCAAAGAAACGCACGCTCAGTCTGTAAATGTGATGCTTTTTTGTGAAGACTTTAGTTATCTAAAAGAAAAAAAAAAAAAAAAAAAACCAATTAACAAACATTTGTCCAAAACAGAAATGAAAAGAGATAAGAAAGTTTTCAAAACTTTCTTTTACTTAATATAAAGAAGCAATCAATTTTGTTTTTTTATTAACATTTTTCTCTTGTTTTTGTTCTGTCATTAACTAATCTCTAATAAAGACTGTCTATCTGTTGGTCATACTTCAGTTTGAAATAGCATTCTCCTGGATCCGTCATGCTTAGGTTGAATAGCAGACTTGCAAAATGAGATCTTCTATGCCGGCCAAATAAAAAAACATAATCAACACAATCCTTTGGTTAAGGGCACCAAGGGCCCTTCTTGCCTGGAGAGGCACCCTGACCCAACTGACTGCCAACCCTTCGAAAAACAAACTGCCTGTGTCATACCAGAGGGCCGGCTCCTCCTGCACTCCTTCCCATCTTCTGGAATATTTTCACTCCTGACTGGAAATTTTAGATTCTAATCTTTCTCGGTTTTCACCATTCGACCACCAAAGGACTGGCTACTTGAGATATCCACAGGAGATAATATCCAGTCAGTATCCACTCAAAGGGAGTCCATCTAAGAACATTACTATTCTCAAATAGGTCGGTCTCAGCATGATTCCCTTTTTAATGAGGCACTTATTTTATTTCAAACAAAAAACAATTTCTGTGTGGTCTAACTCACAATCAGAGATATTTTCAATTTCTTCTGTGGCCCCCCCCCCCCTTTCCTTTGGCCGAGCATCTATCACTTGCAACGTATGCCATTCAGATGCACCAGTAAAACATGCAGCCCAGTCCATGTTTACAACTTGTATCACAACTAAACGGCAGCAGGACTTTCATCATCATCATCATCATCCTCCATTTTATCATCTTATTTCATTTTGTCAGATATCCAACATTTTCTGGCAGCCCGCAATCCCATCTTAAAAATAGCATGGTCCGTAAACTGCAGATGTTTCAGTATTTATATTTTAAATATTTTTAATTAACAAGTTTATAACATTTTTTTTTCTTAAGATTGTTTCATTGTTCGATTGATTATTTCAGCGTCCCAAATTGTCTCTTGAAAATATCCTTATTTTCTTAGTCAATCCTAGTTATCCCCCCCCCCCTGCATTAACAACCCCGGCTCCATAAGCACCTTATATAGATAAGTTTCAGTTTTCCTTTTTTAATAGATAAGTGGTGCATTCTATAAGTATCGTCAACGGAAGTTTACTCTATTCAAAACAGGCTTGTAATTATTCACACTAATTTTTTTTAAGTTATCCCTCTAAATGAATAAATGCAAAAGTTTTTTTCCATCTATTCTAACTATTTTAACATCAAAACTGATAAGCTTATTTATTCTAATGATACAAGACTATTTTGCAATATCGTATATATAGGAATCTAAATATATCTCGATATTACTTATTTGCATATTTATTTATTTATTTATTTTAAGTTTCTAATGAAAAACACAAAAAATAGGCAGGTAGATAGAAAAGTAACTTTATTGCCTTTGATAACATTTATTTATTGATTATTTTTTTCGCCCCTCTTTTCTGTTAGTTATTCTTGACAATCGCCCCAAATTTTTCATTTATTCCTTTCATTATGGGCAATTCATTTTTATACTTAAACAAAATCAAATCTCAACATTGGAATATATCATAACACCATAACAATAACTATTTTTTGTTTTTCTTCAAATTACCAAAATGTGAAAAGAACATTGTTCCTTTGCTTGTTTGCATGTAGATTTATTTGTTTTATAATAAATCTAAAAATACTTAAATTGATATGGAAAGGATTTTATTGTTACTTATAAAGAATTGAGATAAAATAGAATGCAATCAGTGAATTTCCGGAGTTCATTTCAAAGTCTTCGGAAATCAGTTACCAAAATAAATTCAATTTGAAATTCAAATAGATATTTTTGTATCTATTTTTTTTTTAAGAATAAAAAACAAAACTTATAATTTTTCACTTACCAAAGCTGGCCAGAATGGATATTTGTTGAATTTCACCCACACAATATCATTCTCAACTACAGGAAGGTCTGTAAATATAAAAAGACAATCTCAATAAAATTATCTGATTCAAATATTGTGTGTGTGTGATTTGTAAATTCTTTTAAATAAAGATCAATTAGCTAATTAATAATTTATTTGAAAATATTTTATAGGAAGAAGCAGCAGCAGCAGCAGCTCTTGCTTAGACAGTACCTTAATCAGCAGTTTCTTTCAGCCAATCACAAGCACAAAAATATTCACCTCCAAATGTTGTGCATAGTATAAAAACCCAAACACACAGCTTTCTTCCGCTTTCCCAGTTTTCCTTTCAGACTCAACACCTGTGAGTACATCCCAAACAAGTCTTGGTCCCTGAGCTGAAGACCCTCGACAGATGTAATAAGTAACATTCAAAAACTACTACACATTGTGACAGTACATACACACTGCCACTCGCAAACTCACATGGTATCAGCCGAAACAAACATGTTTGATAAACTTCTTCTTACAGTCAAAACAATACCTTCTTCACTTAGAACATTCCTGGACACTCTGAACCCTCATTTACTACTAATAAGAGTCAAAAACATACTAAGATGGAGTACCGTTACCACATGTAGGGAGGTGCCGCCGAGAGCACCCTTTCCTGTCTTGACAGTGCAAAACCAACTTCAAAATCTAGTGGGGGATGCCCTATGCTCTTCCCTATAGCCAGTTTCTCACAGGAGACGTGTTGCTGGTCTTTCCCTGCTCTATCATTATTTTCATGGTAGGGGATCGACTGAGCTCCAATCTATGGTTCCCCCTGTAAAAAATTCACAACAAAAACTCGTCTAGCTACAACCACTGTCAATAATTGCCCCTTTCTCCCTCTGTGTACCTAAAACTAAACAGAACTTCCGTGAACAGAGATTCCTTCCTAGAACCACCTGTCTGTGGAACAATACTGCGGGGCTGCTTCCCAGCTGACTACAACAGTTGTTTTCAAGTCTAATGTAAACAAATTCTTGTTGAGCTGTCCTCTTAATCAAATTCTGCCCAATTTCAACCACCATTACTAATCATCACGGTGTTATCTCACTGTCCACCTGACAAACACATTAACCCTTATCCTCGAGTGACTTTTTGGCCTTGATAAGTGGTGACTCTTTACTTTTGGTTGTCCTAACAATTGTCAATAGAAATGGCATTTTATGGTATGGATAGACTTTCTCATTTAATATAGCTTTAGCCTCTACAAGTTAATTAAAAAGAAAAATTAATGAATAAATTTAAATTTCAAAATTCTATTGAAAAAAAAAATTGTAAAAAAAAAAAAATCTGGTATGCAGACGAACACATGATTGGCCTAGTGGATACTGCTATGGACTATGGAATAAACTATGGATTTATTGTATTACTTGACTTCCGGGCAACAAGTAGATACAGAGAAAATCAAATCCAAATACAGAATACGAATATTCTTAAACATTCACCTCTTACCCACCGCAGGAAGATGTGACAAGATCAGAAGATGGATTTATTTTGTTCAATTATACATGAATATTGTTGGGAAAGGCATGAGCCCACTTATTCCTACCAGGCTACGGGTAAAATACCAATTGTGTGCAATGAATTATATACAATGAATTGATTACAATATGTACTGTGTTTTGACATTAAAACGGTTAGTTATATACTCGATAGGTTCTATGGATGTTGTAGGTCTCTCTGAATCAGGGTTATTCGGATTCTTGCTCAGATAGGTTGCTGGAACTCATAGAAGGATGACAATTCAAACTTAAAAATACTCTATTAAACTTAACTACGGATCCATTTTCCTTAACTATGAATTGTTTCTGGCTATCGCCAGAGTGAATGAGTGGTATAAACACTCCTATCTATCCAGACTTTATGAGGATCTTTCCTTACTATATCCTAAACTGCCTAAACTAAATCCAACTACAAATCCATTCTGTGACATGATTAACTCTGTGCTAACTGTATATGAGATGATACGTGAGTCTGGGGTCAAACATTATCAATTATACCTAAGTAACCATATGCCATAAGCAAATGAAATGATAAAAAATTATGAAAACACAGAAGACGAAATAATACACCGGGTGTCAATGGATGTTTACCCCTAAATCAGGCATGAATAGAAACAAATCAAGATCATGTATGCAACAAAATAGTAGAGAGAATAAAAAGAAAAGTTCGAATTCTAAAAAGCATATTCTGTAACAAGTTGATTTGCTCCATTGCCTTGTTGAATTCATGCCCCCCCCCTCTTCTTTCTCAGACTCACTCCGTTTCTATGGCTTCAGGTTCAATTTTTATAATAAATTGGTGTGCACGCGCAAGTATGTGCTGCCCATTTTTCTCTAATATCACTGTTATGTCAGTTAACTTTGGGTTTTCTGAATTTGATTCTTTTCCCAAACAAACATTTTCTTTTGTAGAAAAGAACATTGTTATGGGAGATCTGATGCGTCTTACCCATTAATGTGGAACGGCTTTGCTTTCTTCCAGCATGTGGCATCATTCGCTAACGTAAGAGCAATCAATCTGGATAGATATGTTTCAATACTTTCATTAAATGGCGGACAACGCCTTCAATCCCATTTTTACAATTTGCACCTTTCTTTCTGCAATTCCATTGGATTGTCATTGGTAAGATGGTGTCTTATACAGGATGCACCCAATATATTTCAGCCATGAACATAGTTTCTAATTGTAAAATTTTTGCTTGTGAATGATTACTACAGGCCATCCAGAAAACAAGTCCACTAATTTCAAGAATGGATGTGTGCATGATCCATGTACACCCTAATCCATGGTTCTTTATCCTTCTGTCACAAATAAATTTTGCTTTATATGGATTGTTTTTTGTCGCACATTTTGGGAACATTTTAATATGATCACTTACTTCTTTTGAATATCTCAACCAATAAGCTGATAATTTTAGCCTTCTTTGGGTTGCTGTTATGCCAAAAAACATATGCTATCATGTACGTTCTTAAACATGTCCTTTATTAGAGTTTGTTGTGGAGGTACTACTATATCTCAACTGCACATTATACCGTTTTCTATGATTAGTTTGCAACTAATTTCGTCGAAACATTTTTCTGCCATTGAGATATTGCTTTATAGTAAAATTTTATTTTATTAAAATCCAAACAGCTTTTTTTTACCATGTTTCCTTGTATATGACTGTTTGGTAAAAATAGCACTATGCCAAACAGTTTTCATTTAAAAAAAAATTTTTTTTTATTTTATCGCCGTATCTGGTATACAAGTGAAACTGAAAAAAAAATCTCTATTGGTCAGCTTAGATTTTCTGTTTTGTGGCATATCACCTCTTTTGGGCTTATTTAATTCAGAAACAATACCTTTTGTACATGATTAATTTTTTTTTAAATTTACAATTAGCTTGGTGGAAATTATGGGTTGATCCCATTCCCAATAATATATTAGTTAGGGATGCGAATAGCCAAATGCAAAAAAAGATGAAATTGAGATTAACCCCCCCCCCCCCCATGTGTGTGTTTGTGAAGAGAGGGCATCGCAAAAAAAACAACTTTTTTTCCTAAACAAGTTCAATCAGTTTCAACTAAGAAAATCAAAATGAAGAGAAAAAAAACAAGCGCGCATGTGGTGGTAAGGAGACAGGGAGTCATTTTTGCTGAAACAAAAGTCATCGAACTCCTCTACCCCCTTCACGAATTGTATGATGTCTTAGCCTTTACAGGAAAATTAACATTTTGGATTTCCAGAGAGAATTATCATAAGAGGGAAAAAGAAAGACAAGGCAAGCAAGATAAGATAAAGAAAGGAAGAGAGAGACAGGAAAAGAGGACAAAAGATGAAGCGAAAGAGAGGAGGAAAGAGGAAAAGAACTAAAATCCAGCCAAATAGCGATAAAAAATAAGGAGGATTTGGCAGAAATCAGGTTTTTCTTATTTAAAAAAAGAAGAAAAGCAAATTTCGACCCAAAAGCGGAAATCCACTTTTTCTGGATTTAAAAAAAGTGGAATTGCACTAAAACGCAGAGAACTCGCATCCGTGACAAATGCATAAATGACAACCATAGATCCAAAAAGATTTGAACGCAGTATAGCCTATTCTATAGGCCACAACAGTATGCAGTAGGTCAATTATGCAGCCCCAGATTGTTTATATTTGGTTTGAAAAGTGTTTACCTGACTTCATAGCACTTAGACCATCAACAACTTCATCATCCGTGCTACAAGAACTCTCTTCGGAATCGGCAAGTTTATTGGCAGCGACCAAATCAGAATTAATTGGTCTGAAAAAAAAAAAAAAAATGTTAATATTAACAATCAGATATACTTTACATAAGCATCAGACAGAAGGATGAAGACAAGAAGAAAAGTAATCTATATAATAAAATCATTATACAAGATAACATCTGCGCGGCGTGCGTCTTAATGTTTCTACGTAACTGTTTGAGAAAAAAAAAAAACTATATTAACTTGAAGATATTTTAATGGCATAAACAACGTTTAAAAGGAATAAAATGTTTTTGTGCTATCCTAATATTATTTTTGTTTTGTGTGGTTGCTATCTTCAGAGAGGCAGCCATCTTAGACGGACTGAACTTTGTTTTCTTTTTTAAGAAGGAGTGAATCTTCCGAAATATCAAAAGATTTTCAACCATCCCAGTTTTTATTAATATTAACAGTAAGTCTTATATTTACTGATATTGTATGCGAAAGACCTATCGAAAAATAAATAGATAATAGTGAAAATTAATACCTCAGATTTTGTCTTCGATTGTTTGTTTTTGTTCATCCCCTCTTTTACCATTCCGGTTTTCTGAATTGCTATCAGCCTTCATAAATACCCACATACTTAAAAAAAAATCTATTTTCTAAATGCCATATATTCCTTCATTGTATTATTTTTCCAAAAATGTAAATATTTTCTTACAAGAAATTAATTAAGAGAAAAGGCAAAAAAAGGGGGGGGGGGGATCAATGAGCAACACAAAATTGAAAATAAAGACTCCAGAGCAACACCAGCTAGTAATCACCAACATAGAAGATCAAATCCAAATACAGAATACGGATAGGTTGTAAATATTACAGTTCCTATTTACTTACCTCCCCACAAGGCCAAAGACCCTTCTCCCCAAAAAGGGGCACTCGGAATTGGAACAAAAATAAAATTGCCCTAGTCTAGAACGATTTCTCCTTCACTGATCAAGGACAGAAAAGATGACGTGTAATACCAGAAAAAATGCTACACTTTGCTTCTAGTCAAAAGACTGAATGTTAAAGTTAAATTGATTGGAAAAAGTATATTCTTAAACATTTACCCTGCCCCTCTCATCACAGGAAGACGTGACAAGATCAGAAGGTGGGGATTGAAAAGCCAATACACAAGAGGAAGTGCAACTTTGCCTACAAAAAATGCCTGACCAGCCCCATCAGTATTTCCCCGGTAGAGGTGTCTTAGGTGATTAGCAATACACTAACCCTGTCTCCAAGCACGAGAAGGTAAAGCTTGGGATGGTGGACCTCCTAGAACTGCACAGAATCATACCTTAGTCCGACAGAAGAAAGACCACCTAGCTTCAAAATGACTTAGATTCTGCTGGACTGATTGTCGAGGATGTATCCTGTACTGGTATGAACAGCTTAGCCTCTGCACAAAGCTGTGTAGATTCATTCTACATGTTTAGCAGTAAAATCGCTATTTCAAAATTAAATTGTTGTTATTGGATGTTTATGACATGTCAGCTGTCGTTGGGTCATTTTATGGCAAAACCATACACACGTTTTGTATGCGGTTGTTTTTCTTTTTAATTGAAATCGCTCTAGACAAGGCATGAAGCCATTTGATGTAAGGAGCTAACAAGAATAAAATATGATTATCGCCAAGACAGGAGATGCCTATTGGCCTTAGTCTTAAAAAGACCAAGGCTATGGTAGGAGGAATACAGTCAGCAGGAAGAGAGTTCCACAAGCCTGCAGTTCTTGAAAAGAAGTTAATGGAATAGGAAGCTGTATTACAATGAGGTATCAAAACAGCGAATTGATGGAGACCACTAGACCAACGAGTCAAACAAGCTGGAACAAAAGAAGCTGGGAATAGATCACACAATTCTGAAGAACACATGCCATGATAGTATTTAAAGAAAAGACTGAGACTAGCAAAATCACGTCTGTGAGAGTGCAGAGAAGAAAAAAGGGTGGGGCCAATCAAATTACAGATGTTTCTTTACCCGATCAAGAACCCTCAAATGAGACAGATTCACCAGCCCAAATATGACACGTTTTTAGGCATATACTTTGTAAACAATAGTTTTTATCTAACCCTTTCATGCATCACTGTTATTCCACAACCAAAAATAGAAAAGTTGTCATAAATTATTATAAATTTTGAGTTGACCAATTATATTTGTTTTTGTGAGAATCAGAGACGTTAAGGAATACGTTTTGCCTCCATTATTAGTCGCTACAGGCCTTTTCGAAAATCAGCTCAACTTGAAGGTACGTGGTTCAAGAACAAGTTAGATAAGGTAAGTAGAATTTCTGTAAAACAATGTACATCAAACGGTTAACCCATAGATAGAGTATGACTGTTACTACCACTCTTGGTCAGAGTGGACTATGAAGTAGTGGTAAGTAAGGGGGGACTCCACACTCCCCAAAGCTCCTAAATTGGGGCTTTATCACCGGATGCACTTTAAGGTCATACCTAGGATCTTCAAACTTAAGCATCACAGAACAGACAGAGCCTCTTTAGAAATGAGTGGAGGCTTCTGAAAGGTGATTTCATTCGGAAAAATATTTTAAAAGAAATTGAGGCAAGCCGAGAATATGTATTCTAACCTTATGTATGTTTCGACATCTGGATAAGCATCGTATTTCACGTTATCGAAAAGTGCTTAATTACTTCAGAATTTTATTTACTAACTGTAAATAGTTTTACAATTTTTATTTTTGAACATTTATTAGAAATAAAAGTGTAATTCAATAAGTCCTTATTTACTTGCCCTCACACGAGAACAAAGGCCTTTTGGCTTGGACAAAATGTAGTATCTGTTCCGATACTACACTTCATCTTTTCTGTCCTCAGTCAGTGAAGGAAAATCCTTCTAGACTGAAGCAATTGGAATTTTCGTCCCAATCGAGAGTGCCCCTTTTTGAGGACCAGGATTTTCTCCAGATTAGAAACTGGCCTTGTGTCAAACTATCTGCGTTGGGAGGCAATAAATAAGGAGTTAGATGTTGCAAAACGACGTCATAATGGACATAGTTTTGCTTCGGATGATAGCTAGGAAGATGTGCTGGAACATTCAAGCAGTCTCTCGGGCCTGTTCGTATAAGTGGTTATTATCTGTCCAATGTCTGAAAATGTTATTTGTAAATTGGCAGACATTTTTTTTTCAAGCAAACTATATTAAAAGATACACTCCATGGAATCATAATAAAAACAAAAACATAAGCCAGTCATGAGACTGCATACAATGTAAGGATGGACCAAAGTTTATCTGGGCCTTACTTCTCCATATTTTATGAAGTATTCCCAAAGTTATACAATAGAAAACATTGATAATTAAAAACTATTTATCTGAGCATACTGAAATTTTGCATGGTGGTTATTTTTATCAAAGAGCATCTGCTCCCTTCATGAAATTTGGAAAAATTAAAAGTTGAAATTCCATCAAAACTTCGACCATTACTGAACTTTTCATGATCAAGGTCATATAAGATGTGGGATTTCATTGGCTACAATATGAGCCAGGTAGTGAGTCTCTATGAACAGAACCAAAAATATCTCAAAAATTGCGACTTTCACCTTTTCCGTGATCTTGACATCTCAAAAATTAAATCAGTTCTAAGTTTGACCATGACCGTTCTTTTGATCAAGTTTGGTGATGATTGATGATGTTAGGCTGTAAATAAACAAACACAGTGACAAACAAACAAACTTGATCAAAATCATAACCTTATTGGCAGAAGTAAGGGATCATCCATCAAAATTCAGTAGAATCCATGTAATTATTAATCTACACTATCAGTTACTCCGAAATTTCCTTATTTTCTTACTATCCTCTAAAATTAAAAAAAAAAACAAAACAGTTAAGATAATTTTGAAAATTACAGCCATCATGTATTTTCAACACCACAATTAAACAAACATATCTGAAAGGAACGGGTTTGGGACGACAATATCTCACGCCACGTAAACTAAAGAGAGAGAGGCCTTCAGTTCAGTCTTAAGAGACAATGGAGGCCCCCTGTAAGGGTGCCTGCACAGAGACTACTGTGAAGCAATACAAAGGTTGCACAATTCACCAACCGCACCTACTCTGAACCAGCATTGCTAGAGTCCAATGGCAAGAAGAAGTCCAGGACGACTCGAAACAATGCTGGGATAAGCAGACAGCAGATACTATTCCCAAATGGTCACCCATTTAGTACTGACCAGGTTCATGGTCACTTAACTTTGGTGATCTAACGGGAACCGGTGTGCCAACATTTTTATGCCATATATGAACATAACCATATCTGGAAATTGACAAGAACAAATCAAATAACTTACTTATCTTGGTTTGCATCTGACTTATTTATTGCAGAAACATCATCTTTCAGATTTCCGTCACTTCCGTCAACAGTTTTAGACTTGCCGTCTAATTTCTCAGGAGGCAATAAGGTTTTTACCGTCGCTTCAGAAGTTGCTAAAACGGAATCTGTCAATAGCTGCTCATTTTCTAACGATGACTCCCGCTGCGGTTTGTGCAGTAACTCTCGCTGTTGCTTCTTCTGCGGTGACTCATGCAGCTGCTTCAGCGGTGACTCTCGCTGCTTCTGCGATGACTCTCGCTGCTGCTGCTGCTTCTGCGGTGACTCTCGCTGCTGCTTCTGCTTCTGCGGTGACTCTCGCTGCTGCTTCTGCGGTGACTCTCGCTGCTGTGGCGACAACAGCTGTTCTTTTTTCTTGTCAGATTTTTTGGGAGACAAGATTCCGTTTCTCTGCTCTTTAGAGGGTTTCAGTTTTGTGTACTTCTTTGGGGTTGAAAGCGATGTTGAAATTGTGCGCTTGCTGGTCTGCAGGTCAACTTTGTTCTTCTGTAAGGATCTGTACGAAAAGCTGGGTCTGTGGGCCGGCTGTTTGACTGGTTCATCATGGAACATATAACAGCTGCCCTTGTCGCGTTGGGGTGAAACCACTGATGATTTTTGAACGGGGGGCGAGGCAGGAATGCGAGCATAGCAAGGGACACGCCCAGCAGGTTCAGGTGGGGAGCACACTAAAAATGAGGACTTCTTTCTCTGGCTTCGAAGGTATGCATCATTTTCTGCGAGACGACGTTTCCGAGAGTCTGCATTTGAAATCATTGTTTCCGAAAGATTCGGACAGCGCAGAACGTTCATTTCTGGTTTGTAGTGAATGAGCATCAGGTTAAGACGGGAAGTACTGAAGTCGCACTGCCCACACGTATATCGGAGACGGTCACTGATTTTATTTGTGACAATGCCAGAGCTGGTATTCGAACCCAAGATGGGGGAGACCTCAGTTGTATTCATGGCAGAGGGAGAATCCTGAAGAAAACTCGGCTCACAACTTGGAAAGTGACGAGTGGGGAACGGAGATTCAGAATTGCTCGTCAAGCCAGTGAATGTATTGTCACAGTTGGTGGAACTAGTTCTTTGGCTTTTTGGCTTTCCTGAGCTTTCACTTTTCTTTATAGTCTTTCGAGATGTTTTCAGCGCCAACAGAAACCGCTCCTTCAAGTCAGTTGGTAAATTCTCACCTAAAATTAGGAGAAAAACGAATAAAAATGAGAGAGAGCAGAGGCAAAACGGGAAGAGAGAGAGAGAGAGCAGAGGCAAAACAGGAAGAGAGAGAGAGAGAGCAGAGGCAAAACGGGAAGAGAGAGAGAGAGAGCAGAGGCAAAACGGGAAGAGAGAGAGAGAGAGAAGAGGCAAAACGGGAAGAGAGAGAGAGAGAGAAGAGGCAAAACGGGAAGTAAGAGAGAGAGAGAAGAGGCAAAACGGGAAGAGAGAGAGAGAGAGAAGAGGCAAAACGGGAAGAGAGAGAGAGAGAGAGAAGAGGCAAAACGGGAAGAGAGAAAGAGAGAGAAGAGGCAAAACGGGAAGAGAGAAAGAGAGAGAAGAGGCAAAACGGGAAGAGAGAAAGAGAGAGAAGAGGCAAAACGGGAAGAGAGAGAGAGAGAGAAGAGGCAAAACGGGAAGAGAGAGAGAGAGAGAAGAGGCAAAACGGGAAGAGAGAAAGAGAGAGAAGAGGCAAAACGGGAAGAGAGAAAGAGAGAGAGAGAGAAGAGGCAAAACGGGAAGAGAGAGAGAGAGAGAAGAGGCAAAACGGGAAGAGAGAGAAGAGGCAAAACGGGAAGAGAGAGAAGAGGCAAAACGGGAAGAGAGAGAAGAGGCAAAACGGGAAGAGAGAGAAGAGGCAAAACGGGAAGAGAGAGAAGAGGCAAAACGGGAAGAGAGAGAAGAGGCAAAACGGGAAGAGAGAGAAGAGGCAAAACGGGAAGAGAGAGAAGAGGCAAAACGGGAAGAGAGAAAGAGAGAGAGAGAGAAGAGGCAAAACGGGAAGAGAGAGAGAGAAGAGGCAAAACAGGAAGAGAGAGAGAGAGAGAGAGAGAGAAGAGGCAAAACGGGAAGAGAGAGAGAGAGAGAAGAGGCAAAACGGGAAGAGAGAGAGAGAGAGAAGAGGCAAAACGGGAAGAGAGAGAGAGAGAGAAGAGGCAAAACGGGAAGAGAGAGAGAGAGAGAAGAGGCAAAACGGGAAGAGAGAGAGAGAGAAGAGGCAAAACGGGAAGAGAGAGAGAGAGAGAAGAGGCAAAACGGGAAGAGAGAGAAGAGGCAAAACGGGAAGAGAGAGAAGAGGCAAAACGGGAAGAGAGAGAAGAGGCAAAACGGGAAGAGAGAGAAGAGGCAAAACGGGAAGAGAGAGAAGAGGCAAAACGGGAAGAGAGAGAAGAGGCAAAACGGGAAGAGAGAGAAGAGGCAAAACGGGAAGAGAGAGAAGAGGCAAAACGGGAAGAGAGAGAAGAGGCAAAACGGGAAGAGAGAGAAGAGGCAAAACGGGAAGAGAGAGAAGAGGCAAAACGGGAAGAGAGAGAAGAGGCAAAACGGGAAGAGAGAGAAGAGGCAAAACGGGAAGAGAGAGAAGAGGCAAAACGGGAAGAGAGAGAAGAGGCAAAACGGGAAGAGAGAGAAGAGGCAAAACGGGAAGAGAGAGAAGAGGCAAAACGGGAAGAGAGAGAAGAGGCAAAACGGGAAGAGAGAGAAGAGGCAAAACGGGAAGAGAGAGAAGAGGCAAAACGGGAAGAGAGAGAAGAGGCAAAACGGGAAGAGAGAGAAGAGGCAAAACGGGAAGAGAGAGAAGAGGCAAAACGGGAAGAGAGAGAAGAGGCAAAACAGGACGAGAGAGAAGAGGCAAAACGGGAAGAGAGAGAAGAGGCAAAACGGGAAGACAGAGAAGAGGCAAAACGGGAAGACAGAGAGAGCAAAACGGGAAGACAGAGAGAGCAAAACGGGAAGACAGAGAGAGCAAAACGGGAAGACAGAGAGAGCAAAACGGGAAGACAGAGAGAGCAAAACGGGAAGACAGAGAGAGCAAAACGGGAAGACAGAGAGAGCAAAACGGGAAGACAGAGAGAGCAAAACGGGAAGACAGAGAGAGCAAAACGGGAAGACAGAGAGAGCAAAACGGGAAGACAGAGAGAGCAAAACGGGAAGACAGAGAGAGCAAAACGGGAAGACAGAGAGAGCAAAACGGGAAGACAGAGAGAGCAAAACGGGAAGACAGAGAGAGCAAAACGGGAAGACAGAGAGAGCAAAACGGGAAAGAGAGAGAGCAAAAAGGGAAAGAGAGAGAGCAAAAAGGGAAAGAGAGAGAGCAAAAAGGGAAAGAGAGAGCAAAAAGGGAAAGAGAGAGAGCAAAAAGGGAAAGAGAGAGAGAGAGCAAAAAGGGAAAGAGAGAGAGCAAAAAGAGAAAGAGAGAGAGCAAAAAGGGAAAGAGAGAGAGCAAAAAGGGAAAGAGAGAGATAGATAATTTTTATTTTTTATTTATTATTAATCAAATATTTATCGAAATCAAAAAATGCAACAGAAAATGAAACAATTTTTTAAAAATCTTACTAAAAAATATTATTTAATTACAAAATGTCTTCATCAGAGATCATCATTTGTTATGGTGCCATTCTAAATAGGTGTGGGAAGCATAGGCCTTGTCAGCGTTTGAGTTCAACCCCGTCTACACTGGCAGTCAGTACTGACCTACTACTTCTCTTGTTACTATGTTGTATATACTTTTCTCGAATATATTTGTTTTACCTAAAACCTTGTGTCCGTGTTCTCATTTCAGCCTCTAAACAGGGCCATAACAAATTAGCGACAAGATATTCGAGCTTACATGGGACCACACCACCACAACAACTGTCGACCAGATATTCGAATCTACACAGGACCCTACAATTTGAAAACCTTTAAAAAGGACCTCACAAAAAAAAAAAAAAAAAAAACTGGCTACGAAATATTCGAATTTACACAGGAAACAAACACATTAAGGATTTTGCTTGAGAACCTTCAAAAAAGGACCCCACAATGACCAGCAACGTGGGATTTCAAATTTCAAACTTACACCACTAAAATAAACTGACAGCCTGGTTACAGTAAAAGATTCAGGAGAAATTTTTAAAATGGACGCCACAACGTGCGACTAAATTAATTTTGGAAAAACTTAAAGAGAAAAATAACTTGGAGAAATCGACTATAAGTTCAGCAGACAACGTCCTAATTCAACGAACTGGCTTACCGGTGAATAAAAAAAAAAAAAAAAAAAAAAAGAAAAAAAACGTAAGACCAACTTATTATTCTCTTAAGTGAAGGAAGGTCAGTGATTTTTGTTTTAATTGCTATTCTGACACTGTTGTAATATTTAACAATAAGGGAATATATGATTTATTTTCTCTCTCCAAAAGAGAAAGTTACTTCTGCTGAAAGAAAAAAAAATAATTGAAACCGTATTTGTATTTTTTTTCTCTGACTAAAGTGCAGACCGCAAATTCTATGGCTACGCATCACGCGTAAAAGTGTACTAAAAATTTTTAAAAAGCGATTTTTTTATCGAGAAAAACAAAAGTTTTATACTCTTTTACAACTAAGATTACGTCTAGCAAGCATAATCTTAAGAAAATAACTTTTTATAACAAGCCATACCCGAAAGGAAACATTTACTTTCTAACAAAAAAGGACACACTTTAAAATATGAAAGAATTTAAACCGACAATTGTGGAATTAGTAAAATTTCAAATGCAACAGCAACTCAAACATAATAAAGAGGCAGACGAGAGACTACAGAAAACTGAAAAAGATTTCAAAAGCTTCTTATAGAACAAAATGAAATCTGACAAAAAGATTGAGATGTTAATGCAAACAATATCGCTTAGAGGCCAAAGTAACGAAAAAGATAATGATTTTTCGCAGAATGCCGTGTGATCGACAACTTCACGTATTCCCCTGATGAGAAAACTTTTGCTTAGTATTTTAGAAGATATAAAGACTTATACAAAATTGATTGCAAAAACTGGGCAGACTCTAAAATGGTGGGTTCGCCTGTTACTTAGGAAATTAGGCAACACCAAAGATACTAAGTTTGTGGACTTCATTTTGCCCCGAAAAACTAGCAATTTGACTTTTGCGGAAGCCGTCAAACTTCTAACAGAGCTGTTCAGCCCAAAAACTTCATTTTTTCACAAACGCTGGAAGTGTTTAAACCTGGTAAAAAAAGACGAAGATTATTCGACATTTGCATCAGTAGCAAATAAGCATTGCGACGACTTTAAATTATCCAAACTTAGTGCTGATAATTTTAAACGTTTAATTTTCGTTCAAAGATTAGTATCAGGAAAAGACACTGAAATAAGGCGTAGAGTTCTAAATAAATTAGAAAATGAACCGAACTTAACACTGCAGAAATTAGCTGAGGACTGCCAATGATTTATTAGTGTTAAGCAGGATTCGAAGGACATCGAACAGTCAGGCATTGCACACATACGAAAAGTACATCCAAAATAAAAATTCAACTGTCATCCAAAAACTATTCAAAGCAAAAAACGAGATTTTCATGCCTCAAAAACAAACCAGCCTTATAAAAATAAATTACTGGCAAGCCCTTGTTATCGGTGCAGAAGCCTACATTGGGTAACAGAATGCCCATTTTGTTTTAAGACCTGCCTGACTTGTAACAGGGTCCGACCCAAAAGTTTGCACTATAGAATGAATAAAGGAAATAAAACGCGGGTACAAGCCACAAGTATAAACGATCAATAATGCATTAATATAAGGAAATATGTACACGTAAAAAATTCTGGATAAAAATATTAAACTACAATTGAATTTAGGCTCAGACACGTACATAATAAATCTACATACGTGGAAGAGGTTGAATAGACCCACCCTGGTACAAACTAACAGGATAGCCAGTACAGTGACTAGTGAAAGAATTAAATTTGAGGGTGAGATAATTACTAATGTGACCCTAATAGGAAATACCAAAAAGTTAAAAATGCTTGTGTTAAAAGACACTAATAATCTTTTTGGCAAGCGTTATGGGAGTTACCAATAAATACATTTTGCCAAAAATTAGATAGTCGGACAACTGAATCAGAAAAACTAAAACTGAATTTGAAATAATTTTTTCCAGAATTTTTTTCTAGTGGCCTTGGTCGATGTACAAAGACGGCAGCCAAATTTTAAGTGACGAAAACGTAAAGTCCATATTTAAGAAAAAAAGAATGTGCATTTTGCCTCCGTAGACAAAATAAATGAGGAATTGGACAGACTAGTAACGACCGGTATCTTATTCAAAGTAGAATACAGTCAGTGAGCAGTATCCATGGTCTATGTGAAAAAAGAAATCAAAAGAGATTCGCGTGTGTGCAGATTTTTCAACAGATTAAATACAGCACTAAAAGATTATCATTACCCACTGCATAGCCCGGAGGAAGTTTTCTCAAAATTAAATGAAGGCAGATTTTTTTCAAAAATAGATCTGAGTGAAGTTGTTGTGTATAAATACGCATCACGGTTTATACAAGTTCAAAAGGCTAGCTTTTAGGGTCAAAGTTGTTCCAGCAATTTTTCAGCAAGTGATGGATACCATGTTTGGCGAACTTGATTTTGCTATTGCATACCTTGACGACATTCTAATCAACAGTAGAGACATAAAACAACACCGGAACTATGTCAACCAAGTGTTTTCGCGAATCTGGGACAATGGTTTTAAAGTTAAAGAGGAAAAATGTGATTTTGTTTTAGAAAAAATCATATCTGGGTCATGTAATAGACAAGGACTGCAGAAGGCCGGATCCAGAACAGGCTACCGCAATTAAGAATATGCTGGTGCCAGAAAACGTCACAGCACTACAGAGCTTTCTGGGATTGGTAAATTACTACCAGGCTTTTAGCCCAGAGATGCATAATCTACGTGTTCCACTGAATGACCTATTGAAAAAGAATAAGGTTTGGGAGTGGACGTCCGAATGCCAGGTGGCATTTGACAAAACTATTGAAATGCTGACATCGGATTTATTCCTTACGCATTACATAATAGTGGCTAGCGACGCTAGTTCATATGGATTAGGAGCATGCATATTTCCTGTAATGCCGGATGGAACACAAAACCATCGCGCATGCATCAAAGACCCTGCTTCTGGTGGAGAAGCAGTACTCTAAATTGAGAAGGAGGCGTTCGGAATAATTTTTGCTGTAACTAAGTTCCACCGCTATATACACGGTAGATTGTTCACATTACAGACGGACCATAAACCACTAATTACCATTTTCGGTTCGAAAAAAGGCTTGCCGGTGTATACGGCGAATAGATTACAGAGATGGGGAACCATTTTATTGAACTATAATTTCAAAATGGAATTTTTACCATAAAAAAGATCTATCACGCGGATGGATAGTCTAGACTGGTGTCAAGACAGAAAGAGCCACTAGAAGACACCGTAATTGCTTCTCTGCAAGCGGAAGGTGATATAAAAGCTATATTGTGCAACGCAGTAAGAGAGCTCCCGGTGACTCTACATGAAATTAAAAAGGAAGCCTCCAATGAGGAATTCGTCATCAGTACAAAAGCTAAAATGGCTGATAAGGACCTACAGTTTGTAGACAGTTTTGCATTATGCGACGATGTACTCATGTGAAAGAGAGAGTCGTCATTCCAAAAAAGTCACAAAAGAGCATCCTGAAGGATTTTCCTGTTGGCCATCCGGGGGGAAAAACAGAATGAAGAGTTTGATGCAGAGTTTCGTGTACTGGCGTAGAATGGATCAGAACATTGAGAACGTCGTAAATACGTGTAAAAGCTGTGCCGTGGCAGCAAAGGCACCTCATATCAAACAGTCCATCGCCAAAGACAGACCGACCTTGGTCAAGAGTACACGTGGATTTTGTGGGCCCAATGGAGGGATTTTACTATTTAATTGTAGTTGATAGTTTTTCCAAGTGACCTGAAGTTTTACAATATAAAAAACCCACCACAAGAGGTAACAATCAATTTTCTGCACGATTTGTTCGCCCGTTTTGGAGGGGTCGATTGTTTGGTCAGTGACAACGGAACGCAGTTTACGTCTTCCGACTTCAAAGAGTTCTGCGAGATCTTTCAGATCAGACACATCACGACTCCCCCGTATCCTAGGTCAAACTGCCAGACGGAACGCTTTGTGGACATTCTAAAAAGAGCTCTGAAAAAAGCTTGCGGCACTCCCATGGAAATGGCCCTGCAGCAGTTTTTACAAGTGTACAGGATCATGCCAAACATTAACATACCATCCTCATTATCTCCCGCAGAGATGATGTTAGCGCAAAAAGTGAGATCCGTTTTTGACAAATTACTGCCTAAACAGATCAAACAAGGTCGAACCTCTATTGTACCAAAAATGCGATACAATCCCAGGGGACAGAGTATACTTCAAGATGTTTAAAAATAATATGTCTTTCTGGGAACTTGGTATGATAGAAAAGAGAATTGGAAATATGATTTACATAATCCAAAGAGACACCTAAACCAAATTAGGAAACAACTGTCGGATGAAACTGACAGCTTCCCCCAGGAAAAAAGCCTCAGAAAAGCGGCAATACAAAAAGAAACGGAAGTCTCCAGATCTTATCGAAATCAATCCAAAAAGGAAACGATATTAATACTCCTGAGGAGGTAATGGTGTTGTACCTATAATGAACATTTTGGACTTGTCCATTTTAAATAAGTGTTGGAAGCAAAGGCTTCTCAACCTTTGAGTTCAACCCCAGTCTACACTGGTAGTAAGTACTGACGTACTACTTCTCTTGTTCCTCTGCTGTATATACTTTTCTCCAATATATTTGTTTTACCTAAACTCTGTATCCGTGTTCTCATTCTGGCCATAACATCATTATTATTCAATTTATGTTTTAGAAAATATACCAAATGAAAGGAGTTGACCTTTTAAAAAAAAGTCCCTATTTGCCTCCCCATAAGGGCAGAATGGGACACAAGATCGACTTTTTTTTGTGAGGAAAATCTAGCTCCCAAAAAGAGGCACTCTGGATTGGGACAAAATTAAAATTGCCTCAGTCTAGAAGGAATTCTCCTTCACTGACCGAGGACAGAAAAGATCACGTGTAGTATCAGAACAGGTACTTGTCAAAAAGAATCTGCTTCCATGAAATTTTTAGAAATTCGAAAACATTTTTTTTTCTGATGATAAAATTTTGCAAATCTTTCAGGATAATGAAACTGAAAAGTTTTGAGTCTTAATCAAGACATGATTCCACGTAGACCATTTTCTGCTTTGTTACCATTTATTTACAACTAAAGATACTTCTTTCTTTTCAAAGATTGCAACCATATCTCTTCAAGTAATTCTGTTGCCTTTCATGACAGAATTTTTTAAGACGCCAGATAAGAGTACTTTCTTGTATTTGTACTTGTAACAGGATTAGGTTGAGTCGGCTTTCTTCCTGGCGTGCAGCACACCTCAAACCATAGTAGACAACACGCAACGGTCATGGACAAGGTTGCACGAGATGGTTAGCCCCTCACGATTCCACTGACGGAGATAAACTACTTGTGGGCCAGAGATCGTTGCATTGGACAAAGTTTCTTTGCAAATTGTTTTTTGTTTTGGATTTTGCAGAACATGATTGAGTTTTGCAAAGAGAAAAAGAAACTATCAATGTTTGGTGCATTTTGGGTCAGGAAGCCGATATCTTCAGACAGCCTGATTTGGTAGCACCAGTTGAAGGAGGAGAAGGAGGGCGAGAAGAAGAAAAAGAGGAGGATAAAAAGATGAATGATACGATGGATGTATAATGCAAGTCTTAAAGACAGGCTTAGTTCTGATGATCTGAGAGGAAGATTAAATCTAAACAGTATAGGGAGATGTGTGCAGAAAAGTAGACTTCGATGGTATGGCCACGTTGAAAGAATGGATGAGAGTTCTTGGGTTAGTGGATGTAGAACAGTTGAGGTAGCAGGTTCAGATCACAAGGAAAGGACTTGGAAAACATGGGAGGAAGTGATAAAAATAGACCCGAGGGAAAGAAAGATAAAGACCTGGCCAGAGATAGGTTAATTTGGAAGTCAATTTCTTAAAGCCGTACAACGCATGTAATGGACGTTAAACCAAATATGATGATGATACCTTTTCTCAAGTGGTGGATTTTAGTGCACTCATTTCAAAATATTGCGTAATTTACATTTAATAATTAGAAATGTTGATTTAAAATATTGTGATCAGATTCTAAATTAATTTTTGCCATATTTAAATTATTTCATCTAATTTCCAAGGTTTCAGAGAGAAATAAATTAAAAGTTGTTTACCTTTCTTAATGAAAGCCTTTCTATTTTCCGAATTGAACGGCATGATGTTGGATTCTGAACGGATGATGTCACTGTTGGAAGAAGAGAATCATTAAGAGGTATTGGATAGAAACAAAGAGAAAATCATATTATGTACATCATAATTATAAAACAAAGATACAATAGGTTCTAGATGGTTCCGAGCATTTCTATAAAGGGGCATTCCAGCAAAGTTCAACAAGGATCTGCCCTGATTTGGCAGACTAAAGAAAACCATCTAGAGCAGAAAAGATCTATCTCATGCTGTGAAACTCAAGACTCTACAATGCACTTGTGATTCCAATAGCTACATATGCTTCTGAGACTTGTACATTTAAAGGCAGAGGATAAACGCAAGCTATCTGTATTAGAAAACAACTGTTTGAGAACCATGGCAAAACCCGTCTGAACAACTCTATGATAACCCAAATTAAAGTAACTCTTGAGTTTCGAAATGACATCATCAAGGTTATCAATAAAAGAAGAATGAACTGGTTTGGCCACATCATCAGAAGAGGTTCTGAAAGCAATGTATACCGAGCATTCAAAAAAGAAATTCCTGGTAAAAGCCCTTGTAGTAGGCCTTCAAAGTGCTGGACTGATCAGATCGACAGCTATGTAGAGCTTCCTTTGCTAATGGTAGAAAAGATTGTCAAGACACCAAACAATATGGAAGGATTGTGTATCCAGAAAGTGTGCAAAGATTGTCTGAAAATTATGCAATAAAGTAAAATCTATAAAACTTTGCATGAATGCAGAAAACTGACAGGGCAGATTTTTCAGGAAAACTTTGTTCTCAAGGGGACTAAAATGGCAATTTTTTTTTCAAATATCAAACATTTCTGTCATTCGCTTTTGCGCAAAATCCACCAAAAGATATAATGGTTGTTTACATAAAGCAAGTACTGAGGACTTCAGAAAAATCGAGTTGATTTCTAGTAGAAATAAAAAACGTCTCCATAAATTGGAACCTTTTCATTAATATCTAAAAATACACTTATTAGTTTTCCCAAAAATCCATCAACAGTTGAGATTAATGGTTGTTTATATTTATTCAAGTAGTCATGATCGCAGGGGGAGATGACTCATGCTTTACTTCTTTGTTTCTGTTTTTAAAACTCTGGTTTATCACATAAGAGAACTTAAATGTAATCTCCTCTCCAAAATTGGCGAAAATTTTCCTCTTTTCAAAAATATTTTAAAATACTTGTTTTGGGTTTTTTTTTAGATTTGAATTAAACATCTCTTCTACAGATTCATACTTTAATTATAAATGATGGCAGTATTAAATGACCCAACCCTTATTAATTTTGACGTTTTTTTAAGTGAAAAACAACCTCTTCAGATTACTAAATCAATCAAATTTTCAATTTATAAAAAAATTTTCTAATTTTATTTTAAACATGGTTTAGTTTTTACTTTAGTGGGGTGTGTGCAGAGTCAGTTCTCAATATAAAATGATCCCTCTGGAGTTGCTATTTGCAAACGACTTGTTCTTTACCTTATAAGATTTTTCTTCTTTTTAAATCTTTAGATTACTATATAAATTAAACACCAAATTCTCAGATCATGAAAATAAATTTGAAAACCATATCTGTTCAATGTTTAGGGGGCAAGAGGGGGTCAATTTGCTTTGCAAGTTTAACTAAAAAATGATGCTCTGCTAAAAAAAAAAAAAAAAAAAAAAAACATTTGTAAACAGGATTATCGTGACTAAAAAAATCATGTGGAGGATCATTTCACAATAAACTTAAAAACAATCTTTTCAAATGTTTTCTTATTTATGATACAAAAATTTAGTGCTTAATTAATATAATCAAAACACTTTTTTCAAAAAAAGCTTTCATAACGAAAATGTTTCAGATGGGATGTGAATGGATGGGATTTAGCTGATTGTTGGGTTGGTCGAGTATATTTACGTCAAGGGGGCACCAGAGCAGCAAGTTCATCGGAGCACATTTCATTCAAGTACTTGTAAAACAAGCACAAGGATGCAACATTGCAGCAATGGAACAGGGGCTGGAGTTTGGTGGATAGTGAGGGACCTATTAGATTAGAGACTCTTTTTTAGACCTTGTCTAAGAGGGAGAGACTCGTGGATGTTGCACCTGCCCAGATGTATAAACAATACTCCATGCATGAGCAGATGGTGGCTTTATAGAGATATAGGATACTGGCAGGTGTGAGAAGTTTTTTAGCATGGTAGAGGGAGCCCACCTTCTTTGCCTTGGCAATGTCTTCAACGTATTTGTTCTAATTCATGTTAGGTCGAGGAGTTTAAACGTTTGACTCTCAGGTAGAGTATTACTTGCCATGACAATCGGTGGTTGAAGAGGTTTCTTGTAGTTGTTGATGGAAAAGAGCATTGCCTTAGCAGCATTAGATGTTACCATCCATTTATGATGACCCTATTCCACTACAGACTGGAGGTCACTTTCTAAGGATTCAGCCATTGTCTCGGATATATGCCCGTTTCGTTTGCCTGCGGTACACCTGCATTTATGTCATGTTTGGATGAACGGCCATCGAGGACAACCTGGATTTTTTTTTGGGGGGGGGGGGGGATAGGAAAGATCTAATTATATTAAATATTCATCCAGTAATACCACATGAATTAATTTTTATGAGAAGCCCTTTATGCAAGACCATGTCAAAGGTTTTGGATATATCAAACGATACTGCCCTAGATTCACCTGCCTTATCTAGTGTATGGTATATGGGTTCAGAGATGACCGTTAGGATATCCGCAGTAAACCGTGCTTGCCTAAATCCATATTGATGGTCATAAAGAAGTTTAGCATTGACGAAGTGCTGGATTATCGCTAGATTGATTAGAGATTCAAAGATTTTAGTGAAGAGCGAGAGTAGACTGATGGGATGATAATTCTGAGGGTCAGTTCTATCTTCAGAATTCTTGAAGACTGGTACCAGAGGCAATTTTCCATTCCAGCTATCAGGGAAGCAAGATTCGACAAGGCATTTGTTGTAGAGTTTGGAGAGGACAGGGACCAGTTCAGCAGAGCATTTCTTTATTACTATTACTTGTATAAGATCAGGCTCACATGCTTTGGAGGTGGCAAGTTTTTTTATGAGGTCTCAGACATGAAATGGGTCAGGTCATCAAGTGTGGCTTCAGTCCGCAATGGGAAATTTGGGAGGGAGTGCTTAGCGTAGTTCAAAGTGGAGTTTAAGGCGAAACGCTGGGCAAGTAGTTCAGCCTTATTAGTTGCCATGCAAATGACATCATTGTGGTTGGATAGCGGGGGAATTGTTGATTGTCCATTGTTCACCACACTATTGAAGATTTTCCAGAAATCACGAGTACCTAGTTTCTGCAACTGAATGCGTTTTCTGGTCATCTCTGTATACCTTCTCTTTGCTTCAGCTATCACAGTCTTACAATTTTTTCTTGACGCTATAAATTTCTGTCTATTCGTAGTTTACTTATGGCGGCTGAATTGTCGGAATGCTTGCTGCCTCTGAGCAATAGCAGCTGCACAGTTCAAGGTGAACTATTGTGGAGAGTGGGGTGTGCTGTAGAATTTTCACATGGGGACATGAGCTTCAATGCCCGTTTTTACCCCTTCAGTTAACTCATTTGCGCACAGATCAGCAGGGAGAGAAAAAGTTTCACTCCATGGGGTGTCACTGATTTAATCTCTGATAGAATCAAAATCAGCCTGCTTGTAGTTTCTCATCGTTTTGAGCAACGGCTCATCAGCTTAAGGATGAGATTTTAGGGTGATATGAATCATTACCACAAGAAACTAATACAATACATGTACTATATATATATATATATATATATATATATATATATATATATTATAGAACATAGAAATGAAATTATTGATTAAAATAAGAAATGCCCAAACAGACATAATAAAAAGGTTTTAAATAAACTTACTAAGCATCTTCACATGGAAATGTGATATAAGCAACAGGGTCTTTCTTTCCATTATCTGGTATTTTACAATCTTTCTGTGCCACAACCTGGAAAGAAAAGGGAAAAAATATATTTATAAACTTGAAGTCAAACATATTTTTACGAAAAGTAAATTCCCAGACCACAAGAAGACATGACAAAAAAATATAAAACAAAAATTCAGTTTTTATCAAGAACATTTTTAGTAATAACACTGGCTGAATTTCCAGCACGCACCAAACTAAACATATTCACCATAGCAACAAAAAATAGTAGCCAAAGCATTATTAGCAAAAGTAATAGTAGTAGCAGTAGTATTATGTACAGTATTATTGTTTGTTTTCTTCACTTGTTCACTGTATTGAAATACTTTGTCAGTGATATTAATCCTAAAGCCACTGAAGATTTGGGTTCTTAAAAACATCAGACCTTCTCATCCAAAGACCGAGCTGAGATGATCACTTCCCAGCTAGTTGTTGTTGTTGTTGTTGTTGCAATGGTGTTCACCCGAGTTATGTTGAACCGGCTTCTTCTCTGGCCTGCACATCCCGAAGCATGGTGGCCAATGAACAGCGATCCCGTACAAGGTCACGCAAAATAGTTAATATGAGCCTGAGAGCTCAGCCAAATCATCCTTGATGGTTGTCGTCCACGTCTTCAGCTGCCCCCCAGGTAAGGGATAGGGAGAATTAGGTTGCAAATTAATCCCCCCTCTAGAGCCAAGTGCTGCATGCACGAACTATTGAAGATATTGCTGCAACAAGATGCATGACAGACTACAGGCTGGAGTGTTGATGGAGATTAGCAGTTGGGACATAGTCTACCCGCTGGCAACGTGGAATGTGGTAGAGGCAGTCATTGTTAAAGACTTCCAACTTTCGCCAATCAACCACCCTCATTGGCCATGTCTTGCAGCCATAAAGGAGGATTGACTGGACGATAGATTGATAGACACGCCTCTTGATTGATATTGAATCTTCAAACGCCCCCCCCCCTCCCCACAATGATTATCAGAGGCGCACAAAGGAGTATACAGCAACCCCTAATTCGACGATCAACGTCAACCACACTGTCTGGATGGAACAACAGTGCCATACAATACACCATGCAAAAAGCTCCCACTTTTGAAAGCAAACTTGATCATTTTCCAACCATGCATATTCAAGCAAAGCATTACTGAAATAGGATACCAGATGTGGTGTACTTCTAAATTGCGGTTCAGTTTTTCCCAAGGTGGATTAATTACTAAAAGGGAACACCTGCACGCTACCAAGAATTAAAAAGGGATGGTTGACACTGCTGATTTTTTGTTTGACATTGTGTCTTTTGCTGAGCAAGCTCCCTATCACAGGTTTCAATTCATCAGAAAAAAAACAACGCTCTTGCTTACCATCTGTAGAAGTACCTTCTTTTCACCAGCTAAATTCACATAATCTAATCGAATACCAGAAAGATATCTTATTTTTAGTGTTTTCGGGCCACTATATCCAAATACAGAAATTTAACTGCAGAAATGGAAAAATCTTTGTATTCTGTATTCGATTATTTTCCTGCTATCAAGAGCTTTCCAATGAGCTCTTTATCTTATCTCAAAGCAGAGGTATCTTATCTTTAGTGTTTTCGGGATACTATGCCTAAATATGGAAATTCGGTCCCAGCCCCCCCCCTCCCCAAATAAAAATAATGTTAATATTCTTAATCTAAATGTATTTCTGCCATTGAGAGATTTCCAACGAGCCTAAAACCATTAAAATCTGATCATTTTTTTTTTTAAAGTTATGTCCAAATTACCACTATTCACCAATCTGGGATCACTGTACGATCACACACGCAGTGAACACACACACATGCAAGTTCACACCAGGGCCGTTAAGAAGCACAAAAGTCCTTAAAAGATGACTCATTGATCTCCCTATTTACCTGCCTCCCAACGAGGGCAGAGTTAGACACAAAATCGGTTTGTAATGTAAGAAAAAACCTAGCTCCCTCAAAAAGAGGCATTCTGGATTGGGACAATTTATTCCGGACATTTTACTGACAACCTAACATCTAACTGACAACCTAACATCT
Organism: Sepiola atlantica; assembly: GCA_963556195.1. NCBI lineage: Eukaryota > Metazoa > Mollusca > Cephalopoda > Sepiida > Sepiolidae > Sepiola > Sepiola atlantica. The sequence continues at coordinate 98,199,085 of OY744527.1, read as the reverse complement.
AACTGACACATCAGCGCCGATGGAAAATCTAGATTTTACCGACTTTAGAAATCTAACAAGAATTTTAATAAACATGTCAGATTTATTTACATATACTTAAAGGGGAAAAGTTTATCTTTCTGGCCAAACACACCAGTTAATTTTACCAAAAAGGTCACATAATTTACCAAAAAACAAATTCCATTTGTATCATTTATATATACCAGCTAATATATGCTGCCTCCAGTTGCATATTTTTGCTAGTTGGAAGCAGAACAGATACTATACTACCTCCACACCTCTCAAAAAAGGAAGAGGTAATGTCTGGGAGGATGGTATCATGACAACAGAGCAGATACTACACTATGTCTCTGAATTGAGCATTTAAAGATAGTATATTAGTTTGAAATAGTATATACTATTTCATAAGTACAATAGTCTTAAATAGTATAGTTTTGGCTTCAGACAGAGAGACAGATACATAATCTCCATTATTAATATATATATATATATATATATATACTAGCAAATATATGCTTCCTCCAGTCGCATATTTTTACAGGACTTGAAGAATGATATAATGGTGAATGAACTACATACACTGACCCCCCCCTCCCAAAGGAGGAGGTAATGACTGAGAGGATGATATGACGAACGAACACTACCCCTCCCCTCTCCAGAGGAAGAGTTAATGCCTGGGAAGATGATATCATGGCAACTGAATTGATAGTACACTATCGCCCCCCCCCCCCCAAAAAAAGGAGAAAGTAACCCTGGGAGGATTGTATTGTGAGGAACGAATATATACTATAACCCCCCCCCCAAAGAGGAGGTAATGCCTAGGAAGAATGTATCATGACAAATAAAAATATACTACACTATTCCCCAAAGGAGGAAATTAAGCCTGGAAAAATTCCCTCTTGCCCCCCCCCCCAAAAAAAAGGAGGTGATAATGTCTGGGAGGATAGTATCATGATGAACGAGCATATATTACACTACCCCCCAAAGAAGGTGGTAATGCCTGGTAGGATAGTATCATGACAACAGAACAGATCCTACAATATTCCTTCCAAATAAGAGGTAATATCTGGGAAGATCCCCCCCCCCCCCCCCAATAACAGGAGAAGGTAATGTCTGTGAGTATGGTATCATGGAAACAGAAAAAATAGTAAACTATCTCCCCACCACTCAAACAAAGGGTAAGGTAGTTCCTGGGAAGATGATCTTATGACAACAGAACAGATACATTACACCCTTCCTCAATAAGGAGGATGTAATACCTGAGAGGATTACCCCTACCCCCTTAAAAATAATACAATAATCGATTAAATCAGTTTTATTTTTCATTTATTTAGTCATAAAAACATTATTTTTATAGTTCCTTGGAGCTTTTAGAAATTGATTTCCAAACTAACCTATCTCTGACTAGGTCTTTATTTATCTCTCAAATCCATCTTTATCAATTCCTTTCATGTTTTCCTTCTCCTACCAACTGACCTTGCTATCTCAACTGTTCTACATCTACTAACCCAAAATCTCTCACTCATTATTTCAATGTGACCAAACTAATAAAGTCTCCTGTTTTGCACACATCTCACTATATTGTCAGTTTTCTATGTAAATAGCATTCCAAGTTTTTATTTTAGATTATTGTTATTTAATCACAGCAGTTATAAAGAGCTTAGTTTAAATTTATGCAAATATCCTTAGTGGTTCAAAAGTTATAAGAATTTAAAGCTCAAAAATTCAGAGTTCAAAATTGACATCATTATATGGAAAAATTACTTGAAATCACAGACCAATTCACAACAAGAAATTCATTAATTTCTTCACTGTTTCTCTAATTTTAAAGCAATTTTGACATTCTTATGTAAAATTGTATGTTCTTTCTGATTCTTCACTCAAATTGTATGTATCTCTATGCTGTAACCCATTATTTAGAGAATAAATGAAGTTGGAAGAAACCAGGCAAATCCTTTATAACATTACAAAGAGATGACATGATCCAGTAAAACCGGTTGAAGATATCAGGAAGAGATATTTTATAACATTGTAGACGCCGAAGTAACAAAAAGATGATGTCATCCATTAAAACAGAACATACAACTTTACAGATTTAGACGTTATTTTATACGAAAATTAGTGCAAACACTGGCAAAGCATTTTTTTTTTACATCATTTTTGATAGGCGTATACTCGTAAAAATAATAATAATATAGGAGTAAAGAGGCTTATTTTTAGTTATGCAAGAAGAATGTCTTAATATAATATTAATGTTTTAATATAATATTAATATGATTAGATTCTTCCTATCTGAAAGAAAGATCCAGGTTGTCCTTGATGGCCGTTCATCCAAACAACATGACATAAATGTAGGTGTACCCCAGGGATCGATGCTTGGACCATTAATGTTCCTGATTTTCATAAACGACCTCCCTGATTACATTATCTGAAATGGGTATATTTGCTGATTGCTCTACTCTCATCATGTGGGTAAAATGGATATGCACATACCTGAGACAATGGCTGAATCCTTAGAAAGTGACCTCCAGTCTGTAGTGGAATAGGGTCATAAATAGATGGTAACATTTAATGCTGTTAAGACAAAGTTCATTTTCTTCAACAACTACAAGAAACCTCTTTAACCACCGATTTCCATGGCAAATAATACTACCTGAGAGTCAAACGTTTAAACTCCTTGGCCTAACATTCACAGGTAACATAAATTGCAACAAATACATAGAAGACATTGCCAAGGCTGCAGCAAAGATGGGCTTCCTCTACCGTGCTAGAAAACTTCTCACACCTGACAGTATCCTATATCTCTATAAAGCCACCATCCGTCCATGTATGGAGTATTGTCACATCTGGGTCAATGCATCATCCACTAGTCTCTCCCTCTTAGACAAGGTCTAAAAAACAGTCTCTAATCTGATAGGTCCCGCAATATCCATCAAGCTAAAGCCCATGTACCATCGCCGCAATGTTGCATCCTTGTGCTTGTTTTACAAGTACTTCAATGGAATGTGCTCCGATGAACTTGCTTCTCTGGTGCCCCCTTGACATAAATACACTCAACCAACCAAACAATCAGCTAAATCCCATCCATTCACTATGGAGATCCCCAGATGCCAGAGAGCCTTCTCCTCCAATAGCTTCTTTCCTCATGCTGCCGGCCTTTGGAACTCCCTCCCTACCCGCTGTTTCCCTGACTGTACTGACACGCAGAAATGCAAAACTAATGTAGCCCAGCATCTCACTGCACAACTCCCAATTTAGAATGCCCCCCCCCCCCCCAAAAAAAAACTTTCACCCTAATTCTCACTAGCCCCTTACGTCTCCAGTGGAAACTTGCCTTGTTTGGGGTGAACTAAGTTAAAAAAAAAAAAATGTTTAAATGTCACTGTTTATGAATTGGTAAATAATCTAGAGATAAAACTTGCTTTATTTTACTTTTATTTAGTTTTCATGGTTTTGATTTATAAAATTTTCCAAGCAGTTTAAAAAAAAAAATCATTCCGACAGACTGAACACTTGTGTCACAAATAAACGACATACATTTAAATTTACATTAACGTGAAATAATTTATAAATAAAAAGCACAAACGAGATTCACAGAGAAAAGTTATTTCTAAGCACATTTTAGAATAAAGGTAAATATATCCCTTTAAAAATAGAAGTACCAACAATTTCATTAAAATAATTTCGTCTGTAAACCGTTTTGAATATGTTACGAATTTTGCATATTTAAAATTTTCAAATGTTAATTGTTTTTTTTTTTTAGCTAGCTTAGCTTTGCATAATATTTATATTTCAATATATGTCAAGCTTTTTTAATATCACAGTTATATAATACAATTTAGGTCAAAGTCCGTTGGCATCAACCACAATTTATTTTATTATGTCGAATATTCAGTTAAAGATATACTATTTTTTAAAATAAAAGTTAGACAGCGGGGAGGTCATAACATTAAATGACAGACTTTAAAACATTTTTACAAAGTCCAGGAAAAAAAAAGACTGTTTCAAAAGGTAAGCAAGCAAAAGAGGGGTGGGGGAAGCCTTACAATTTCTTTTTTTTCTTTCTTTTTTTTTTTCCTCTCGTGTGCTGACATTTGTTTACATAAAATAACTCGTAATTTTTAAGTTTGTTTTTCGAAAAAAATTTGCGGGCATTAAAACATTAAAATTTCACATATTATAAAGAAAAAGAATTCTGAGATTATCTTCTATTAATAAGTAGTTGGGCTTTTTTTGCTAACCTTATAATTTTTTAAGGAAATTCTGTGAAGTTTACTCGGCCATGTTGCCGCTTCAACTGGTCAGAAAAGAAAATACAACTTTCTGGTTGTAGTTTAAGGTGTGTAGTGATCGGTTGTAAAATTTCAAGAATAGTGATAAAGATTAGTTGCTTTAATTTTGAACAAACTAACATGTAAAATTGAGTCTCGAAAAAAGAAAAAATTATATTTCACATTTTCGGCTGTTCAAAATACATAGTTTTAACTTGCTGTAAAAAATAATTCAATAGAAACATACAGATAATATTTTAAAAATCAGTCGAGAAATAAACAGGAAATTGCAAGTTGAACAAATTAAAGTATGAATTTGTCGATGTCGCACGATAACAGCTGATGGGCTGGGAATGCTAAGTTAAGCATAAAATGGTTCACCTTAATTTTTTGACAAGTCGCAATCAATTGGCATTAAACTTACATAGCAAAAAGGATGCACCCCTCTAAGAATTGAACAATACATTTTAAAAACAACAAAATTATTTTCTCATAAGTTCATGCTTAAGTGATACAATAATCCAAAAATTTTTTTTCAAAAAGCTAAATTTAAAATCCGCCTCTTCATGAAGATCATTTTACGTTAAACTTACATAGAAAACTGCCCCCCAGCTTCACCCCACCTAAAAAAAAAAAAAAATAGCAAAATAAACATTGAAGGTGAGTGAGTGAATGAGTGAGTGAGGAGAGTATCATAATTCCACTGAAAACCTCCTTTAAGTTGTTCAATGTCTTCTTTTTCTTATTGACAAGGACATGAAAATTGAAAACATATTAAAGTGACATGGCCATGACCATTGCTTTTTCTTAATGTTAATCACATCTGCTTCTTTTAGAAAACCTATTCTCCTCCCATACCAGGGAAGCAGATTTCTTTACCCAATCATCTTTAAGTGACTTTATGACATTGTAAGATTTGCTTATAAACATGTCATATTTAATCAAAACAACCGAGTATCAATTACAAATAAAACTAACAGAAATAAACTAATCAAAGTTCTTTTAGCATTTAACGACTTCATAAATTTTTTTTTAAATGGGGGGGGAATTACTGTCATAATATTTCATTGTTGCATCTAAAAATTTATTACATGGTCTCCAAATAGATATTTTAAAATCCTGAAATCATATTTTGGTCCCTGGTGTTAATTGGAAAGGACCTATGTTTTTCTCACTGTTTGTCATTCCATTATTCTGTTTCTCAAAATTGGGTCATTAATTTTTTTTACCAAATTTAGCATGGCGTTATACAGAAAACTGACTAAAACAAATTTTTCGGGGAAACTCAGGTTTCTCCCCCAGGATGTTACACTGACCTAAATTGCAAATATTTGGAAATATCTAACATTTCCTCCATTACTTTTTGTCCAAAATTTACCAAAAGTTAGGATTAATGAAATAAGTACTGGCGACCTCAGCAAAACTCTAATTTGCGCTCGAGCAAAAATATCTAAAAAGTACTCATCCGTTTTTCTCCAAATTCCAACAAAAGTTGTTATCAATGGTTGTCTCTACCAGAATTGCGGAGTTGCAAAGTTATAAGGTCTAACTTCAACTCCTAGGATTCCAAAAATTCTACATTAGGCTCCTTATTTTAAAGTCTTCCAATATTAAGACTGTCTATTGATTCTTCGGAGATTAAAAAATGTGACCTCGATTGACTGCCTCCTAGCATTCTTATGAGTCGTCAAACTGACTACGCAACTCTGGTTTTTACATCATTCAAGTACTGGTCATCATAGTCATCATACTGCCTCCCATTTACAAAGTTTGCACATTTTTGCAATTATATAAAAAATATTTAAATTCATACAAAAATTTTTTTTTCAATATTTGATTCAAATGAATAGCAAAGAGGAAGACGGAGTGATGCAATGCTTACCTCTGCAGGCCACCATGGATAGCGAGGCACTTTTACCCAGACAACATCGCCTGGAAGATATTTTACAGCTGCACACATTCTCAAATAAAGGAGCAACTTTCTGAAATATAAAAATAAACACATGATTAAAAATAAAACACATTTTATCAGCTATAAGAAGTACCATTAAAAAATTCTCATGATGTAACTTTACCATTCCACAGAAATGTACATGCTAACACTCAATGGTATCGAGTCCACAGTGAGTGTGTGTGTCAAGTCTTTACGCCATTTGTTCTATCTATATACTACTAAAACTCTGTGGATCTTGCTTGCTTGTTAACTCACTAGTTTGTCACCGTTCACACTTCATGATAATTATCAAGAAATATATATATTTACTTGAAAATGGATGATGTCAAAGGATGAACGGTAGTGGTCGAAAAGTACAGATGGATGTTTGTTTGAAAGCAGCAGCAGCAGCTGTAACTGCTAGTTGTTATTGATTTATCAACCAACGTCAAAGTTAAGATATACATATACATATATATATATATATATATATATATGTATAATAAATACTGACACGTGTCACGGGTGGTCTAGTATATTAATAATAGTATACCTTTTTGTCACGCCTTAATATAAAGAGGATATAGAAGGAAGATATAAAAAAAGAGGAAAGGGAGGAGGAAAGAAGAAAGGAGGGTGAAAACAACGTTCTCTGGCTTCTTCTTGACATTTATCGTTTCCTTTTCTGTTCCAACACATTTACAGACATCTGTCTTAACATTATTTATTAAAACCTATATTTTATATTCTACGGCTATACTTCTAGTGTCACACCTGGAGCGATGATTCCAAATAGGCAGTAACAGATAATTACAACCATACTAATGAAGGAACAAGCATATTATTATACAGCTGGACACAAAGTGGCACCAAGACAGCCTTCGATAAATGTATTAGAAAAATAGAAAAAAATCTTAGTGTTGGAAAGAATCCAGCAGAAGAAAGAACAAAGAGAAAAACAGTGTGAAAATGAATGATTAAATAGAATAAAAAACTAGGATGGTACATTTAGAGTATATGTATATGCCATTATCACTGCTGATTCAGTATTATTAGACTTGGATAGTTTTCGGGAGAGCTGGAGAAATATAGATTATCTTACTACTAGTAGGTTCTTCTTTTTTTATTAATTAATTAACTAATTTTCACAGTTTTCCTATTGAAAATTTTACTTAAAGGATTAGTCGTTTTAAAACGTTTATCTATTAGATTTTTAAATATTCTCCCGATATTAAGACTATTGTGAAAATTAGTTATTCTTGCACCAAAAATATGGAGAGCATTATTAATACACATAAAAAAATATTGAGCACACCGAGTAAGAAAACCAAAACGGAGGAAAAAAAATGTAATTGTCAGATTCAGAATAACTGCCCACTTAAAGGAAACTGTAACGTCGAAAGTGTTGTATATAAGGCTACGATTTATCCTAAAGAAAATACTAATAATAAGAAAGTATACATAGGAATATCCGCCGGGAAGTGGAAACAACGATTCTACGTACACAAACACTCATTTTTAAACCCGGACGTCACCAATAAAACGGAATTAACCAAACACTGGTAGTTTTTAAAAAACAATTTGACACCAACTGTTTCATGGTCCATACTATGTCATTCGAACACTCCGAAAGGATTCAGACATAGATGCAATTTGTGCTTGGAGGAAAAAATTAGAATACTAAAATACGAAGACAATAACATTTTAAATAGACGAGATGAATTGATGGCTAAATGTAGACACAGGCACAGGTTTAAAATCAATAGCATGTTATAAAGTTCTTTGTAAATAACAATTCTTTTAAAGTATAGTTACAATAAGAGTTATAACTGTAAAAATAAATGTTAACAAATTAGTAATTTTTTTTTTTTTTCTTAACCAATTTAGTAAAACACTAGTTTGTAAATAAATCGTGCTTAAATGTCGCCAAACTTTAATTCCGTATTGACGTTATAACCAATTAAGTTTCTTATAATTTCTTATATAAATCGAAATCTTCGTCCTGAATTTTCGTCTTTTTATTTCTAATTGTAAATAATTAATCGTGAACGCTCGAATCTTTACCAATTTGTAAATAAACCGTTTTTAAAGGTCACTAAACTTTAATTCCGTAGTGTAAATCATCTCGAATCTTGACGTTATACCAATTAAGTTTTTAATATGTTCTAATCTAAACCGAAATCTTCGTCCTACATTTTCGTCTTTTAATTTTTAATCGTAAATAATTAAACATAGTTTTTAATCGTGAACGCTCGAATCTTTCATCATTTATTTTTACCCATAAAGCTCACATTCGAAATTTTAAATGAGATAATTTATTTATTTAAATAGTAAAAACGAATTCTCTTATATATATTTTTATATTCCTGCGTATGTAAAAAAATAGTCAAATTAATCTTTTACTTCTGTCACCCCTCCTCGATTATTTTAACATTTACCTCCTTTTTTACATCGACCAATCAAAAAAGTGAATCTATCTTTTTAAGACGATGATCAATTTCTCTCATTATTTGGTTTTTTGACGTGGTTGTTTATACATCTGAGGAGACCTAATTAAGGGGTCGAAATAAGTTATAATGTGTACAACCTTAATGTGTGTATAGTTTTTTCTTTTTTATAATTCTGTTTTGCTCTGTTTAAATTACATTGAGCTCTGTTATTCAGATTCTCAACACAAAATTGAAATCTACACACTATATATATATATATACATATATAAACCGCGGTAAGTTTTCTGAAATATGTAACAGTTTTCAAGTAAATCATATTAGCTCTCACTCCTCTGCAATCGAGCACTTTACTGATTTCTTTTCAATATAACCTGACACACACATATATATATATATATATATATATATATATATATATATATAAAATTACATAAACAATATTATAGCCTTACGTCAATAAACCAACGTTTCAATGCGTATTACTGTATCTTGTCAAAAAATAAATTCAAAATCAAAAGTGAGAAATTCGTAGTCTTGGAATGGTCACCAGCCGATAGATATTTTGAAAATCTTAATCTATCAAAAAAAGAACGGCTGGACCACGCAACATACCATAAACGATTGTATTTAACAACAATTAAATCAAGGATACAACCAAAATTCATGCATTCGTCCTTGATGAAAGCCAGTTCCAAGTTGAATGTTCTTGGCTTTTATTTTGGCAATACGCCTAGAAATGTAGCCAGGGGCGACATAATTATCCAAACAGGACTTGAGAAACTCCATTCTGGCTCTCAACGATGTAACCTTGCCCTTGAATCGGACCAGGTCGTTTAAGTTGTTTCTAACAACCTTTGTGTACCCACTCCTGAAATATGTGAACAGATTCTTTGTGGTACAGAATTTTATCAAGCTTTTAAATAGAATAAACAGTCATAGCGAGTCGAGAGTAAGATCACATGAAGGAAAAAAAAAAAAGAGGAAAATTATAGCTATATAATCAATTGTCCGAAGACATTCGATTAAAAAATTTTGAAAAAGAATAAAAAAGTTTGACTAAAACTAGCAAACTAAATCCCAAGGTACCTTTCAACGGACACATTTTCAAGGGAAACGTCGGCAAATATCGCTTAAAAACAGGGAAAAGAGTAATATGGAGAGAAAAAAAAAAAGGGGGAGATTGAATATCACCATTATAAACAGAAAAGGCAATATATGGACGTGATAGAGGCAAAGTATTTTTAGAGGTCTCTAAATAAGTCCAATTTGTGAGACAACTCTTTTGCCTACAGAGCGACGGCAGTAAAAGGAAATTTCAAATTGACGGGACATTTGGGTCGAGGAGATCTGGCAAAAAGACCTATTTCATGCAACCTTCTAGACAGTTTGTCATGAAACATTCGTGACACATTCCATTTGTTTAGAAATTTTGCCAGCTGTAAGGAAACGGTCTTTTAACACTAGGCGTTGTATGACTGTCCTCATTTGCCGTTGTCTTTCTTGGTCTACCAGGTTTCTTTGTGTTACTTAACCTTCCAGTTTCTTTATAGAGTTTGAGAACTTGGCTTACAACACTTTTTGAACGTTTCACACGTTTTCCGATTTTTATCTACTGTCTACTTTTCCTTTCTTAATTTGACGATTTTTGCTTTGTCGCTTAAATCAGTTTTATTTCTTTTTGACATGATTGATATTGCGTGACTTGCAGCAGTGATGATAATTAAAGTTTAGAATATTTATTTTCATCCTTTTATACAAAAAAAACCCTACTGTTTTAAACTTTAAACAATTTTTTCCTTAATGTTCCTTTATTTTGGACACTTGAAATATGTAAAATGGTGGATAACTTTAATAATATTATTTTAATTCATCTGAAAATCTTGGTAAAAGTCCAACTACATAATTTACATATGTAGTGAAATTTTCGCAAATATTAAAATATAATTTGAGATTAGGAGGATTTTATTTTTGTTCCTGAATTTTGGACAGTACTGCATATATA
>OY744527.1:97955929-98185929 GCA_963556195.1 Sepiola atlantica | reverse complement strand
TATATATATATATATATATATCTAGAGAAAGATATATATATATATATATATATATATCTAGAGAAAGATATATATATATATATATATATATCTAGAGAAAGATATATATATATATATATATATATATCTAGAGAAAGATATATATATATATATATATATATATATATATCTAGAGAAAGATATATATATATATATATATATATCTAGAGAAAGATATATATATATATATCTAGAGAAAGATATATATATATATATATATCTAGAGAAAGATATATATATATATATATATATATATCTAGAAAAAGATATATATATATATCTAGAGAGAGAGATAGAGATATATATAGAGAGAGATAGAGATATATATATATAGAGAGAGAGAGATAGATAGATAGTGTCTCATCACCACTTCAGTAAAATGATTGTCTTGAAACTTAGTTCTTAAAGCTTTCCAAAAAATAATGTTTGTCAGGATTACATAAATTGCATTAATGATTTAGAATAATTTTATTTATTTAGTTGTAATAATCCCAACAGATTATTAGAGCTTATAGTAAATCATTATATAATGAAGAACTCCTCGTAAAGTGAAGGTTTTTCTTCTTGTCTAGACAAGAATAAATCATTTCTTTTTAAGGGGAAGGGCGGGTCGTCCTTTTCGTTAAATAGGAAAATACAGAAGAAATGGGAATATCATGAAAATTAACTACGTCCATTGACATTGCAGAAAAATCAGTCAGGTGAATATAATGGCAACGGAAGTGTGGGAGGCGAGGGGGGTATATTTACTACAATTTGAGGTTAGATTATTTGTTGCTCCTTTACAAGCACACCTCCACAAAAGTCTTATATTTCATAGTTAAATTTATTAGAATGTTAGGAGTCGAAAGCAGAGTTTTTAACCTCAGAAGAATCAAAATTATCATTATTGAAATAAAAGAGTCGGACTTTATATTTTTCAATTCCACAACCCTGCTCCATAGTCCTGTTTTGCAGCACTCGTTTTTTTTTTTTTTGTATTTGTTTTACTGAATATAAAACAAATACAAAAATTGTAATTCACAGAGCTTTTAAAAAATACCCATCCATTTTCAAATCAAAATCCACCTAAAGTTTTGGAGATAGACCCTCATAATATATATTCTTAAACTACATCACCAAGAGTACTTGGGTAAATATATTTCATTTTAATGATTTAAAAAAAAAAAGAAAAAAAGTACAACATTGTGGGCACTAGGTTAATGCTTGACCATGACTGTCGTAATAACCCAGACCCGTTTTTTTTTGGTGACGTCATGGATAGTGGTTAGTAATAACTACTACCAATGAAGACCGAAAGTGCCGATGCGGGTGCGTGAGAATCCATCTTTTTTTTAGCAAGTCATCAGAGCGAGCAGACTGCCCTCTAAGGAGTATACATTTACTTGGAAATCATTGTTAAATTGTTCCTGCTATTGTGAGCCCTGTCAAGAACATATTAAGGATTATTTATTCACTTGGAAATCATTGTTAACTTGTTCCTTTTTTCAAACGTATTTTCATTTTTATATTTCAACATGGCCGTCAACGATTAAGGCATTGCATTAAAGTTTGATTTTCAAGTCTTTAAAAAATAAATTAGAATTTTATTTCGGGATAAAAAATACAATTTAAGACTAATTCATAAATTTCATCCAAAATATGTGCTAAAATCAAACAAAATAAGCGATATATATTATAAATAAACTGTTCGTTTTGGAGAAAAAAAAAACATTCAAAGAAACTGTTCGTTTTCACAAATTTTAATTTCTTAAAAAAATTGTCTATTTGGAAAAGAACCCCCCCCCCCCAACAAAAACACGACTTTTTTCATTTATTACAAATTATTACTATATTGTAAATAAACTGTTCGTTTTGCAAAAAAAAAAAAAAAAAAAAAAAAACACATTTTCATTTATTTCAATAAATGTTCCATTAATTATTTTGAATTATTGATTTTGTGTTACTTCACTGAATTCGTAATCTTTCATGTTTGATTTACTTTTAAGTTACAAAAAATCCAGGATTGTCTTGCAGTAGGTGCTTATTCGTAATACTCACCACCAGTTTTTCTGACCAATTTTGTCGCTAGAGAATTCCGTGTTTTTTAGAAATTTTTAAGTTCTGTGTACATTTACCTATCATGTCACTAGAGAATTTCGGGTTTAATATAATAGAAATATAAAATTAGTTTAATTGCTAGAAATTGAAATTGCTACTCATTCAGCATTCTGGATTTATGAGAGAATCAAGAAACATCATTTATTCTTTTCGGAAATGAGAGCAACTCTTATCAAATTATTCAGCTAAAACTAATGATAATGAAATGTTCATATAAAGAGTAAAATAGTAAGAATAGGGATTTGTCTTATGTTTATAAACCAAGAGACATTTCCATGCAGTATAACTGATAGTCTTTTCATTCGATGTAGACCAGGTTGACATAACAATCAACTAAAACATTAAAAATAATCCGGAAAGAATGAACTTATTTAAAGAATGAATATTAAATCACAAATTATTTTTCAAAGAAAAATTTTCATGTTTTAAAAATTAAATTTATGACAATACCATTTTATTATTATTAATTTAATGTTTACTGTCACGTCTATGCAAATAATACGAAATAATACATTTACACTAAGATTTCTAATAAAGTTATAGATGAATTCTATTCCATAATATTAATTAATAAATACTGAAAATTTCATTATAATTGGTTGATTTCCTGAATTTTGATGTGAAGGAAGGGGTACAAATGTCCATAGTCTAACTGTTCGACAGATCTCATTTGTTACTTTATGATGTCATTTTCCAGTGCACTGACTTGGTTATATTACGATGGTCGTGGCTTGACACCCATAAAAAGGAAATATATTTATTTTACTTTATAATATGAAAATAAAAGGAATTAAAAAATAGAAATATTTTAGGGTTTGAAGCAGGGATGCATAGGGGGTCCTTATTGACTCCCAGGAAATGTAGGTGTGTCTCAAGAGGGTTAAAGATAATAAACTTACCAAGATTTATTTGTGTTAATATCACTTTATTTGCTCTCCATTTCATCCAATCAATGCCGAGTACATATTTGGGCCCCACCCCCAAAAATTGAATATTATAAAAATATAAAAAATAAGAATTTAAAAAATAAAGTAATATGACATTAGGTTGGATGCAAAAGGACATATGTTCTTCATTCAATCCCAGGCAACGTCGGTCTTCCTGCTAGTAGTATATATAAATTATTATTCGTAAAAGTAGATCTTTTAGGTTGAAGGCAGAGTCTTAGACTTCTTATAAAAATCAGAATTTGAACGAGACATTTTAAAATTCAGGGATTAAAGTCAGAATTTAAGGCTTTAGCTGCCGACTTTAAACCCCTGTTACAATAGTCATAAACTATTAGAATTTCAGTGCATTTCGATGGTGAACATGGTTTTTATTCTATTTTAATGTTTCTACATCATAGCATTACGGGTATCAGCCATATTACTTTCCTCTGTATTAAATTACAGCAGCCCAAAAACGATCACTATTTTAATATTAAGGTGCTTTGTGGACCTATTTTTATTTATTAAATAACTTATTAAAATACAAATAATTTTTTAATAGTTTATTTTTACTTTTCTTATTTGTTTTTAACATTATTCGAATTTTTAAATGAATTATTTTAAATCTTCTTCTGTTTATGATCATTTTCTTATTTCCAACACTACAGAAGTTCCCAAAGTAGAAAACCCTTTAAAATGTAGTCGCTGAAGCACCTAAATGCTAAAATAGTGCCCGTTATTTTGTGCTGCTGCCCTCTATTCAACTAACAATAAACATGGTCGAAACCCATATTGCTATCATGTAGTAATTAAGTAAAAAGAACTTTTTTAAATACCAAAATTTAGAGGATTAAAAAATCTTGAAATCCTATATTTATGAACAAATAACATTAACACAACAAATAAGACATGCCTTAAAATCATATTCTGTACAAAGAGAGGCTCTAAATAGAAAAAGACAAAATTTGAAAAATAAGTCAGGTGATATGTTTCCAAGTAATGTAGACTAAAAACATTGGAATCCAGGTGTCTTCTATAAAAAGGGATGTCAAGGAATCAGGGTAGCAGTATCAAACAGACACTAGCTTGGGAAAAAGAAAGGAACTAAACTACTATCAACTTTGGCCTGGCCTTTTGGCTAAGATCAAAGTGTAGTATCTGTTCCGATGGATACTGCACGCCTGTCCTGTGCAGTTCTAGGAGGTCCACCCTCCCAGGCTTTGCCTCCCCTCTTTGGGGAGGAGTAAGTTAATTGCTTACTGCTTGAGGCGCCCCTACCGGGGAATGCCGACGGGGCTTCCCAGGCAATTTTTGATGGTCAGAGTGCTCACCTCTCGGGCGCTGGCTTTTCAACCCCCACTTTCCGACCCGACCTTGGGTCACATCTTACTTGTGGGAGTAGGATAAAACTGGCCTTGTGCCTAACTCCTGGAGAGGAGTAAATAATACTATCAACTTACTGGAGTTTTTCACTTTCAATTAATAATGAATTCAGAAGAATTCTGATTTCCTCATCTTTGATGATCATTTCGGGATTAGTAACTGAGATTAAGTGAAATGACCTCTATGTGGGCATAAATTTGTAGCAGGTAAGTGTGAAGAAACAGGATAGACATTTTCACTATTATCAAACTGGAACAGGGAATGAAACAAGACTTCACATGTGTATGTGACGTCCTATTCAGCATTGTTAAGCATCTTTTTTTATTTCAAGCAAAGAAAAATACACACACACAAAAAAAATAATAGTCTGTTCAATCTTTTGAGATTTAATAAATTCGAATTTAAATTAATTTTGGTAGTGTACTCAAAATTAAAAGGGGATTTCATTACAGTCAACTCTAACTAAAAAAAATGTGATGCAAAATAAAATGTTAAAAAATAAGATTTTGCTTTTATTTTTATTTTTTTTGCTTTGAAAATTTTTCATCTTGTAGCATAGATCTTTAGATATCATTTGTTAACAAAAACGTTGAATTCAGTCTTGAAAAACACGTTCATTCACTTTAAAATCAAAATACTATGAATAACAGTTAGCTAGGAAAATTTATTAACCAATATTCTACAAATTTTGGTCAATAACTTATTTAGTTAAACATTTGTTATTAAATTTAAATACTATTAAAACACTGTCGATCTTGCGTGTTTGCTTATCACCATGCACACTATTCATTTGAATCTTTTAGATGATGAGAGAAAGGGGAATGATGAGAAGTCGTGGGAGGAGGCAAATGATGTAAATAAAGAGCAAATGCTAAAAGAAGTCAAAAGAGGAAGCCAATGGCGTAAATAATAGAGAGAGAGAGGAGGGGTGAGAGAGAGAAAGTGGCAGATAAAAAACGAATGATTATTATCAAGAAAGATGGATGTTTTGTTTTACGGCATATCAACCCTTTTCGTGGTAATTTAATGCCGAATCAGGTCATTTGGAGAAAAGTTTTTATGCTTAAGTTCTTTATATCTTCAAATATTTATTCATGGTGTTTGGTTTGGTTGTTTTGTAGAACATGATTGAGTTGTGCAAAGGGAAAAGAACAATAACATCAATGTTTGGTGCATTTTAAGTCAGGAAGCCAATATCTTCAGACATTGATCCGGTAGAATCAGGAATCAAGAAAGAAATATTTATATTTACTTAAAAATGAATAATTAGCAACCAGTCAAAGTTAAGAAATTACATAATAATTTTTTCACGGAAAAGAAATCAACAGTAAAACGTTCAAAAAATATTAAGCTTTAAGTAGAGTGGTTGACTATAGTTGAGAGCGTACCAAAGTCTTCCTTTTCATTAGCTACTACACACAGATGTAGGGGAGGGTGCTACTCCTTTCCCAGGATTACTCCACTTACCCTTGATCCTCACCTTATAATGCTGAGGTTTTAACAAAGGGGGGATCAAGTATCATTTTTCGAGTCTTTGATATGATTCCACAGAGAATTGAACCCCGGTTTTCCGACCCATTAGCAAACACTGACCAATTAGTTAAAGCTATAACGAATAAATAATTCAACAGTAGCAAAGATTTATCAAAATTATACATTACGAAATTACCATAACTTTGGCAAATTCCAGTTATTTCCATTGTCAATTTGATTCGGCTATTTTTTTTCTTCTTTTATTTAAATGAAGTGGGGCACTGCAGATTTACGAAATCTCAGCTAAAAGGATATTTCTTCATTAAGACTGAGCCTAAACATAAAAGCCGTCTAACAAAAGACGCATAATCAACCAAAAATAGAATAAGTTTGGTTTGGTTGTTTTGTGGCACATCAACACTTTTTGGGTCATTTACTGTCAGTCATTTTGTTAAAAGTTTTTATGCTTCAAGTATTTATAGATTGATTTGTTTTGTATTCATAAATTGTGTAAATAGTCTACAAATGATATTATATGTAACTCGTAAATGGGACTTTCAAAAGTACAACAGCCCCAGGTTAAAGCAGACCTGGAAGTAATGGAAAACAAGGAGTAACCACAGACCTTTCAAAGCTCCCCAATTGGGGACTCAGCATCAGATGTTTAAGACCATAATCAAGATAGAGTTTTAGTTGATCATCATCATATTCAATTTAACGCATTTTACATGTTGGCATGTGTTGGACAGCTTTTAGAAATTGACTTCCAAACAAACCTATCTCTGGTCAGGTCTTTATTTATCCCTCTTTCTTTCAAATCTTTCATCCCATGCTTTCCTTGGCCTTCTCCTGCCAACTGACCCTCCTACTTCGACTGTTCTACACCTACTAACTGCAGACCAATTCTTTCAACATGACCATACCAACAAAGTCTCCTGTTCTGCACACATATCCCTATAATGTCTAGATTTAATCTTCCTCTGAGGTCATCAGATCTAAGCCTGTCTTTAAGACTCACATTACACATCCATCATATCATTTCTGTTCATGCACCACATGTCCTCAACCCTCATCACACCGATAGGGTTTGAAAGTAGGGTAGGCAGAATTTTTTTTTCTCACCCAAATAGAAAAGGATAAGATAGGTCTAGAAATAATCAATTTTGAGGTTGTGAGTTGACCGTGAGGCAAACACCCTGCACAAGAATTTTCAGGGGCAGTTTAGTGTTGTGCCCATCAGAGTAGGCTATATAAAGAAAAAGCTGAATAGCACCAAAACTAAACAACTGATTATACTTTGACCGCAAACTACAAAGAAGCAATAACAAAACAAGTCAATTTGCTAACATAATCAAACAAACTGGTACAACAATTTATAGGTCATTTTAGTTTAAGGCATACACGCTAAAAAGCCACACGAACTGACAACAGTTGCTGAGGTTTTATTTAATCATCATAATTAGTATTCTTAATTGTATTACATCCAGCATCCCAAGGGCTCTTTATACCAAATTTATTGCAATTCTAACCAATAACTTGAGTGTTTATTATTATTATAATACTCCAGGGAAAAATCAGGAGTAATGACTGGTGTGCAAACTCCAAGTGAGTAATGATGATAATAATAATAATAATAGTAATGGTTTGTTAATTTTTACCCCCTATGACACACAACATCCTAGGAGCTCTTCATGCGAAACGTAATGCAATTCTGTCCAATTCTTTTGAAAACTAAGTAGCATTATAGACAGTAGTAGTAATAATAATAGTAATAGCATCAATAGTATTAGTAGTAGTATCATCATTTTAATCCTTTGACATGCTCAGCATGACTCTTCATGACAAATTTTGTTTCATTTCTTGAGGTCTGTTTTTAGCAGCTATGCTCATGAAAACAGTCAAATTAAAATTTTGCTATAACAAGTAAGTTATTTATAAAATCTCAACTAACACAAGACCTTCAGTTTATAAATTATCAAAATCTAGCCATAACATTCGGAAATGTAAGCATTTGAAGTTGTAAAAAATGCTGACAAAAAAGCCCCAATCTTCGTGAAATATATGGGTCAACTTTTGTGTTTTAATACTGGTCAAAATAAAGAGCAATAGAAGTTAGCATCTACGTAGAAAATGTGCTGGTAAATATTACGGAAGCATTAAAATGGACCGAGCTCATCGTTTCAGTATCTCATAAATTTTTATGAACTGACTACACAATTAAAGTTGTTTAATTTGCAATTACTCCCACGTACTCTTCAAAAATGAAGTGTTCATCATTTTATAGCCGACACAGGTGAAGAATACAAAAAATTAAAAGCAAACTTTTAAGAATTTTAATTATTGTTTTGAAATCGAGTGTCAATTTTTTTCTTTTTTTTTTCTTTGTTTAATTCTTGGACTGATTTTGTTTACTTTTTTTCAATTTAACTTAATTACTTTAACTTTAGTTTTTAAAGTGTATAAAGACAATAAAATTCAAGATTTTTAAAAAATTATTTTGTGATTTTGCTTTAAATTTTAATTTTTAAAGCTCCAAATACATTGTACATTTTAATTGCAGATGTAAAGTTAACCATGATGCTGATCATTTCGCCACGTTAAATTTATTAACAGTGTCATACTATTAGAATAATTTGTAATAGTATGACACGGCATGATGCCGCTCTAAATTAAGAGAATTTAATAATCAAAATATGAGAAAAAATAATATTTACAAAAATAATTAAAGAACTGTGAGTGAAACTCGCTAGGAATACCAGATAAGGCAAAAATAACAGATAAACGGGAAAAGTTGTTTTTAACGGAGAATTTCAGTGAATTCTGATTGCTAACCACAATAGAATTGAGACAACATAATTCCTTACTTCTTGGCCTTTTGGCTAGCAGCAAAGTGTGAATTTGCTTTGAATGTAAATTTGTTATATTTTCAGCAAATAAATAATGCAAAGTGTAGTATCTGTACTTTATCTTTTCTGTCCTCAGTCAGTGAACGAGAAATGCTTCTACACTGAGGAAATTTTTATTTTTGTCCTAATCCAGTCCCCTTTTCAGGGAGCTGGATCTTCTCCATATTAAAAACCGATCTTGTGTCTAACTGCCCTCGTGAGGAGGTAAGTAAATAGGATCAATGGCCATCTGGCTAGTAATAGCAATGGGGGAGCCAAAAGGGATCAAATAGATTGACTGAAACGAAAAAAATTTGACCAACAAAATTTTTAAGGTGACAACTACCTTCGTAAAGTCATTTGGCTTTATTCTAAAACGTTCAAATATCAATTGGGTGGGGTCGTGAGGATGGGGCAATTAGAAAAATATTAACTACTTGAATTTCAGGAACACTCTTTTCACCCACTTGTTTTAAAAACTAGAATTGCCATGAACAGTTTAAGTCAACCTACAAGAAAAGAGTCAAGTTAGTAATATAGAGTGGGAGGAACAAGAGAGCATTGGGATTCATCCATATTGGGGTAGGTAAGAGGTACAAATTAAAGCAGGTAGGAGTAAAAGGGTTGGTCAGGCCTTTGATCACTAGAAAAAGGGTTACAACAATCGTCTCTAAAACAGTAAATGCCAAAAGTTAAAGAGAAACGGGGGGGGGGGGATTTGTAGTAAGACTGGCAAATTAACTAAACCCCTATACCTGGTCGATCCTACACCCACTTAGTGTCGATCTCAATATAAGCGAGAGATCCACACTAGTTAGAGAGATCTCACCAGTGTTACTGTAATCCCCATCTTCCATTAAGGCCTTGTGCACAGCTCGTCACACTGAGAACTGAAGCCTGGCTGAAAAACTTAGAATTTTTAGAACCAAGACCCGCACATCCAGTGTCTCAAGACAAGTTTTTGTTTCATATGAATTGTATCAGCATTTCATAAATAAATTGATTAGCTATTACATTACAGGTGTGTTCATACTTTTCCTTTTTGATTGCTTGTTTGTGACTGGCAACCGACACATGCCGGACCATCAGGGACTGACGGGTGGTGGTCAAGAAGTTACAATAGTAAATAGCAGCAGCCTTTTTTTTTTAATTAAATGAGCACATTTTAAAACAGTATTAAATTGCTTAAAACTTTGTTTTTGATTGAAATAGAAGACAAAAAAATGATGTTGCTTAATTAAAATTAAAGCAAAACAAAAAAGCTTTGTTTACGCAGAGAAATTTTTTTAATTTGTCAACAATAAAAGAACGAGATAAATCGGTAGTAATGATCCATTCAATTCAGATAGTTGACAGAATATTTAATACGATCAAAAAAGACACGTATAAATTAATAGAAAAAACGATTTTTTCCCCAAGAATTTATACCTTTTTAATGGTTTACATTTCATATTTTACTCTTGGTGGGGAACCGTACTAAATTCAACAAATCCCTCAAAATTGTACAAATGAAAATTAACATAGAAAGCATTTTTTTTTATTTTGAGTGTAATAATTTATGCAAGCCAAACAAAAAGCAATTTTTTTTTTAGTTAAATTGATTTACTATAAACTTATTAACTATTTTACAATTGTATGTTTTGGGGTTTGTTTTTGTTCTTTTGTTTTTCATGTGTGATCGTGGGTTTTTGTTGGTAATGAAAACGTAGCCGATTTTAATTAGTAACACAGCTGGAAATGTTAAGCAACCATTATAAAAACTAGCAGAAATATGCGATCTCTGGTCACATTTTTGCTAGTATATCACTACCCCCACCCCCCAAAAAAAGGTAATCCCTAGGGCATGGTTTTCATGACAACAGAACAGATACTACACTACCATCACCCCAAAGGAGATAATGCCTGGGAGAATGGTATCATAACAGAACAGATACTACACTACACCTTCCCTAAATTGAGCATTGAACGATAGTATATTAGTCTGAAATAGTAAACTAAATTGAGTATTGGGGGGGGGGGGGGGGCTCCAGACAAAGCATGAAGCCAATTGATGTAAGGAGCTTACAAGAACAAATATGATTATCGCAAAGACAGGAGATACCTATTGAGTATTAAGATAGTACAATTAACACAAGTAATAGTATAGTTTTGGCTTATGACAGACAAATACCAAATCTCTGTTAGTAATAAGATACCTAATTTCTTTAATTAAAGTTTCGATGACATTTAATTTGTTTTTCAAATTCATTTTTTGTCTTACATTGAAAATAGAAAAACGCTGATTCCTGATGTTAAGATGTAACTAAACTTTCAAGTTATGTTACAAAAAGAAAATCAAGTTAAATTTTTTTCAAAATATCAAAGTGTTGTTTTTTTTAAGTGCTAGACTGTTTATATCAAATATTAACTTAGTTATTCCCTACATTATTTTTAAAAGTCAGTCAATTATAAAAAGCGATTTTTCTTTTACAAATTAAAAATGCAATCTTATGTTTATAAGTCTAAAATATCTCCCTCTTCCAAATGAAAATTTTACATTGGTTTGAAAAATCCTGGATCTGCTGATTTTTGTGGTAAATCTGTACAGATGATGTTTTTTTATGGTATTGATAGGAAAACTACTGACCATTTTGAGAAAATGCATGAAAAAAATAAAAAATAAAACGTCTTTCACCAATTATCTTTTTTTTTTCAATGAAAAGTCACTGGGCCACAGAAGCTGAAATTTGAGAAAGATTTATAACAAAACTGACCAAACCAAACAGTAGAGTTGGGCGGTTTTGAAATTTTGGTTTCGGTTTTTTTCCCTTAAAACCTCGGTTTAACGGTTCGGTTTTTTTGAAAAAAAAATTTTTTACTATGGAAGCTATTCATTCTCTTGTGTGATGATTAGTTATTATTCAACGTTTAGTTGAATTATGCCACTGTTTCGATAATTTTGTGACTGAATCATTCTCCATGATATGAATCATATAAGTTTTAAGGTGTTGACTGTTGTAATCAAAGTTCTGATACCTTTTCAACAGTTAACTCGTTAAAACAGTGACCAAAGATTCATGAAAGATTTCTGAAGAATAAAACTGAGTTTGAATATACATTCTATCTAATTCTTTAACCCATCAGAAGCTAAAATATAACTCAGAAATGCAAGAAATTAAAAAATGAAAATTTATTTAAACAAACAAAATAATTTTACAAATAAAATTAAGCAAAAATGATGATGAAAATGAAGTTGCATTGGCAACTACTTTTTTTCTTTTTAAATGTTTATACTCGCTCGCTAATTTTCGTTTATTTACTTTTACAACAAGTATTTTTTTTTAATTTCATTTTAATAACTTATTTTTTTAGATAACTCTGAAACAAACATAAATAATTATTTTACAATTTTGAATTGAATCAAATAGATTTTCGACATCATACGGAACGCGTTTGATTTTTTCTTTTTCATTTGAAAATAGTTTATGCTAAAAATACGATGTCATGTTGTCTGTCGTATTTCTCTTTTTTTCATTTGAAAATTCAAAATGTTAATGATAAACAAACTGTAAACAAAGATTTCTTCCTACAAGTCAATTAAATGTTTTTATCATATATTTGTTCAATCTGTCCTCTTACTAATATAAGATTTTTTGGTAATATTCAATTTTATTCAAATCGGAAAATCTTTTCAACCGTGTTTCCTTGTATGTGGTGGCTTACTGTAGTAAAAACACAATACCGAACGGTTACGGTTTAAAAAAAAAAAAAACGATTCGGTATTCGGTATGGAGACGAAACCGAAAAAAACGCGTTTTTTTCGGTAAAACCGCCCATCTCTACCAAACAGACTACATCAAATGGCATTTCTTGTTCAATTTTTAGACTAAATTTGACCAGATTCTCACCAGTGAGTTTTTGTCAACAAGCAAAGTATCATTATATGGCATAATCACGTTGACACAGGTTCTTGTTAGATCACTGAAGTTAAACCATGTAGAGCATGGTCAATACCAGATGAGTGACCATTTGGGAATACCAGACGCTATATGTGAGACAACAGCAACACCTCCTTGCAAAAAACTACCAAGCTCCAGCCCCTGTCCCATCGCCACAATGTTGCAGTTGCATCCCTGTACTTGTTTTACAAGTACTTGAACGGAATGTGCTCTGACGAACTTGCTGCACTTATGTCCCATCAACATAAATATCACCTACACACAGCAAAATCACAGCCCTTCACTGCAGAGGTCCCTAGATGCCGAAAGGCTTTTAACTCTAATAGCTTCTTTCCTTGAACTGTTTGCCTTTGGAATTCCCTCCTTGCTCCCCGACTGTACCAACAAGCAGAAATTTAAACGTAATGTGAACAAGCATCTAGCTGCTCAACACCACACTTAGTATGCCCCTATAAATCTGGCTCCTAATTCACAGTAGCCCCTTACGTCTGAGTGGCAGTGTGCCTTGTTTGGTGTGAATTCAAGTATTAAAAAACAAATAAAAATCAAGTGGAACATAAACAGCTGTAATTATTACAAAGGATAATTCAAAACCTGCATTTACTAATCAAGACAGAAAATAATGTTTACCTATTAATCCAATTTTAATTTGACTTGGTTTACGGCATGTCAACCCTTTTGGGGTTAATACCAAAATACAATACCGATTGGAAAGGATTAATTGAACACAAGTTGCTATTTCACGCATAGCTAGGGAGAAAGCAATGGTATTAGAATGTAAATGACCACAATGGATCCGACAGGATTTGAACTCAGCATCGCTGCCCTCATTTTGATTGAGAGTTTGAGAATTCAGTGTGGTTTAATCTTACATCTTCATTGGATAGTATTTTAGTACTTCTTTAGGTTTTGCTTCACTTAATTTTGTTGGCGAGTTCATTTTGACTAACAAAGTTTGTTTTAAATCCAATAAAGGATTTTAGTTCAATAGGGCTGCGGAGTCGGATCTTATACTCTCCGACTCCGACGATTCCAAAAATTCTGACTTATTTTAAAGTCTTCCAATATTCTAATTGTCTGTTGATTCTTCGGAGAGTAAAAAATCTGGCTCCTAGCATTCTTACAAGTCCGACTCCTTCCCAAACCTCCACAACCCTGCCCTCAACTCTTTAATACAATTTGATGTTTCGATTAAGTTTTTAAGCAGGTTTTCATTGTTGGGTTTAACTGTTTTCTTTTTGAACTATGTTGGCATAAGTTTTTAAGCAGGTTTTCATTGTTGGGCTTAGCTGTTTTCCTTTTGAACTATGTTGGCATAAGTTTTTAAGCAGGTTTTCATTGTTGGGCTTAGCTGTTTTCCTTTTGAACTATGTTGGCATAAGTTTTTAAGCAGGTTTTCATTGTTGGGCTTAGCTGTTTTCCTTTTGAACTATGTTGGCATAAGTTTTTAAGCAGGTTTTCATTGTTGGGCTTAGCTGTTTTCCTTTTGAACTATGTTGGCATAAGTTTTTAAGCAGGTTTTCATTGTTGGGCTTAGCTGTTTTCCTTTTGAACTATGTTGGCATAAGTTTTTAAGCAGGTTTTCATTGTTGGGCTTAGCTGTTTTCCTTTTGAACTATGTTGGCATAAGTTTTTAAGCAGGTTTTCATTGTTGGGCTTAGCTGTTTTCCTTTTGAACTATGTTGGCATAAGTTTTTAAGCAGGTTTTCATTGTTGGGCTTAGCTGTTTTCCTTTTGAACTATGTTGGCATAAGTTTTTAAGCAGGTTTTCATTGTTGGGCTTAGCTGTTTTCCTTTTGAACTATGTTGGCATAAGTTTTTAAGCAGGTTTTCATTGTTGGGCTTAGCTGTTTTCCTTTTGAACTATGTTGGCATAAGTTTTTAAGCAGGTTTTCATTGTTGGGCTTAGCTGTTTTCCTTTTGAACTATGTTGGCATAAGTTTTTAAGCAGGTTTTCATTGTTGGGCTTAGCTGTTTTCCTTTTGAACTATGTTGGCATAAGTTTTTAAGCAGGTTTTCATTGTTGGGCTTAGCTGTTTTCCTTTTGAACTATGTTGGCATAAGTTTTTAAGCAGGTTTTCATTGTTGGGCTTAGCTGTTTTCCTTTTGAACTATGTTGGCATAAGTTTTTAAGCAGGTTTTCATTGTTGGGCTTAGCTGTTTTCCTTTTGAACTATGTTGGCATAAGTTTTTAAGCAGGTTTTCATTGTTGGGCTTAGCTGTTTTCCTTTTGAACTATGTTGGCATAAGTTTTTAAGCAGGTTTTCATTGTTGGGCTTAGCTGTTTTCCTTTTGAACTATGTTGGCATAAGTTTTTAAGCAGGTTTTCATTGTTGGGCTTAGCTGTTTTCCTTTTGAACTATGTTGGCATAAGTTTTTAAGCAGGTTTTCATTGTTGGGCTTAGCTGTTATCTTTTTGAACTATGTTGGCATAAGTTTTTATCTTTCATGTAGGCCATCACCTCCTATGCTTAAGAGAAGGATGTTTTGGGGAGTTATTTTTTTTTTGTATTTAACTAATTATTTCCTATCCGTGCAGTTTTTGTAATTAGTGGAATGGTTTTCAGAGCAATTTGATCACCTGGTCTCGTTTGAGCAGTCCTCTATTGTATTGTTTGGATCTTTCATAATGCATTTTCCACACATTTGTTCGTTTCTGCAGTTACATTTATAGTGTACAAATCTCTGACACATGAAACATTGAAGAGGGTTCGATATGTATTGATCTATCCTTGTTATTTCATATCCAATCATATCCAATCCTTACATAATCTATGGTATTTAAGGAGTGTTGAAATTTATTTTTCTACATTTTTCCTTGTGATCCTTTTTACATCAGTGACATCTTGATATTTCAATTCAGACTGTATTTTTTCCATGGTGCACAGGGAATGGTTCCTGTTCCTTATTTCTCTCGAAGAATTCTCAAAATTGGTTAGGATAGGTTTTTATACTGGTTGCATGAAGTTTTTATTTATTTTATAGTTATTTAATTGCGTACTTTTTTTTTTTTTTTAAATCAACCTCCAACAAGTTGAAGCTTTTTGACAATGTATGCTTCTGCTAGAAAGAATCATCAAGAACGTGGCATTTCGGTAAACGGTTTATTACTTATTGCTGCAGGTACAATAAATTGGGGGAATATTACACTTTCGAACACATAATCCAAGTTCATATGGGGTCTCTTATGGTTGCTTTGGGGCCATGGATAATTTTGAATTTTTTTTATCAACCACATTCCCTACCCACCTCAAAGTCCAAAATTGGGACATGGCAAGGGAGAAACCCATTCACATTTCCATGACAGCATTACAAGGAAGGCATACTAGTTTTGAGAGGGATGTCCGAGCACACACGCTCCATAATTTCTGCTATCCAAATATATCAGACTGCCTGAGCTTAGCATCCATGTCAAGTTCCTATCTTGCAAATTGATTGACCCTCAGCAACCACTTTCCATCATATACTTGGAAATTGGTGTCAATGGTATTAATGGGCTGGAGATAGGGATAAACTGTTATGGGTTCAATCGGGCCCCTCTGACCACCTGTCTAGTCCAAGTAAGGGTTTAAGTAGAGTGTTGCAGCAAATGGTCTTTTAGTTCTATTGTCATCAGCTGATCAGCCACCAGGATCTCATCCTCAGGTATCAAGAGTCACCATTAATGACAAACAGGTGGCCCCCATTGAGAGGGGTCTTATCATTCTGCAGAGATGCAATCAGCAGATTCTACAGCAGAGGTATCCATTAGGCAATTTATTCCTCCCTCTGTTAATGCACAAAGATACAGGGATGTGAGTAGCCAATGGGCCCCTTTTTTACTTTATGCTGGCAAAGTAAAGGAGATAACGTCTCAAAAATCAAGCTTTGAAAATAAGTCTATAAATAATAAACTATTTCTTCTTAACTAAGGAAAAAAAAATTCATCTTTTTTCTTTTAAACTAAAATCAGTCCAAAGAAAGAGCGAGGAATGCAAAATAAGAGAAAGTGAAGGGGATAAACAAAAAGAGAGACTGGGGAAAGAGAAGAAAGAGGTCGGAGAGAAGGGGGAAAGAGAAGAAAGAAGTCGGAGAGAAGGGGGAAAGAGATGAAAGGGGGGAAAGAGGTCGGAGAGAAAGGGGGAAAGAGATGAAAGAGGTCAGAGAGAAAGGGGGGAAAGATGAAAGAGGTCAGAGAGAAAGAGAGGAAAGATGAAAGAGGTCGGAGAGAAAGAGGGGAAAGATGAAAGAGGTCGGAGAGAAAGATGAAAGAGGTCGGAGAGAAGGATGAAAGAGGTCGGAGAGAAAGATGAAAGAGAGAAGGGGGAAAGATGAAAGAGGTCGGAGAGAAGGGAGGAAAGATGAAAGAGGTCGGAGAGAAGGGAGGAAAGATGAAAGAGGTCGGAGAGAAAGGGGGAAAGATGAAAGAGGTCGGAGAGAAAGGGGAAAGAGATGAAAGAGGTCGGAGAGAAAGGGGAAAGAGATGAAAGGGGGGAAAGAGGTCGGAGAGAAAGGGGGAAAGAGAAGAAAGAGGTCGGAGAGAAGGGGGAAAGAGAAGAAAGAGGTCTGAGAGAAGGGGGAAAGAGAAGAAAGAGAAGAAAGAGGTCGGAGAGAAGGAGGAAAGAGATGAAACGGGGGGAAAGAGGTCGGAGAGAAAGGGGGAAAGAGATGAAAGAGGTCAGAGAGAAAGAGGGGAAAGATGAAAGAGGTCGGAGAGAAAGAGGGGAAAGATGAAATAGGTCGGAGAGAAAGAGGGGAAAAATGAAAGAGGTCAGAGAGAAAGATGAAAGAGGTCGGAGAGAAGGGGGGAAAGATGAAAGAGGTCGGAGAGAAGGGAGGAAAGATGAAAGGTCGGAGAGAAGGGTGGAAAGATGAAAGAGGTCGGAGAGAAGGGAGGAAAGATGAAAGAGGTCGGAGAGAAGGGAGGAAAGATGAAAGAGGTCAGAGAGAAAGAGATGAAAGAGGTCGGAGAGAAGGGGGAAAGAGATGAAAGGGGGGAAAGAGGTCGGAGAGAAAGGGGGAAAGATGAAAGAGGTCGGAGAGAAATGGGGGAAAGATGAAAGAGGTCTGAGAGAAGGGGGAAAGAGAAGAAAGAGGTCGGAGAGAAAGGGGGGAAAGATGAAAGAGGTCGGAGAGAAAGGGGGGAAAGATGAAAGAGGTCGGAGAGAAAGGGGGGAAAGATGAAAGAGGTCGGAGAGAAAGGGGGGAAAGATGAAAGAAGTCGGAGAGAAAGGGGGGAAAGATGAAAGAGGTCGGAGAGAAAGGGGGGAAAGATGAAAGAGGTCGGAGAGAAAGGGGGGAAAGATGAAAGAGGTCGGAGAGAAAGGGGGGAAAGATGAAAGAGGTCGGAGAGAAGGGGGGAAAGATGAAAGAGGTCGGAGAGAAGGGGGGAAAGATGAAAGAGGTCGGAGAGAAGGGGGGAAAGATGAAAGAGGTCAGAGAGTAGGGGGGAAAGATGAAAGAGGTCGGAGAGAAGGGGGGAAAGATGAAAGAGGTCGGAGAGAAGGGGGGAAAGATGAAAGAGGTCAGAGAGTAGGTAACAAGATGAAAGAGGTCGGAGAGAAGGTAACAAGATGAAAGAGGTCGGAGAGGGGTCAGAGAGAAGAGAAGAGGTCAGAAAAAGATGAAAGAGGTCGGAGAGAAGGGGAAAAGATGAAAGAGGTCGGAGAGAAGGGGAAAGAGGTCGGAGAGAAGGGGAAAAGAGGAAAGAGGTCGGAGAGAAGGGGAAAAGAGGAAAGAGGTCGGAGAAAAGAGGTCGGAGAGAAGGGGAAAGAGGTCGGAGAGAAGGGGAAAAGAGGAAAGAGGTCAGAGAGAAGAGGAAAGAGGTCAGAGAGAAGGGGAAAGAGGTCAGAGAGAAGGGGAAAGAGGTCGGAGAGAAGGGGAAAGAGGTCGGAGAGAAGGGGAAAGAGGTCGGAGAGAAGGGGAAAGAGGTCGGAGAGAAGGGGAAAGAGGTCGGAGAGAAGGGGAAAGAGGTCGGAGAGAAGGGGAAAGAGGTCGGAGAGAAGGGGAAAGAGAAGAAAGAGGTTTGAGAGGGGGGATAGAGAAGAAAGAGGTTTGAGAGGAAGGATAGAGAAGAAAGAGGTTTGAGAGGGGGGATAGAGAGGAAAGTGGTTTTAAAAAGAGGGGAAAGAGGTTGGAAAAAGAGGGGGAGAAGATAAAGCGAAAGAAAAATAGTGGGAGGGGAGAGAGAGAGAGAAAGTAAGAGAGGGGAGAGAAATTTAATATGTGACAAATATTGACCGAACAATAATTACAAAGTTTATTTTTCTAATTGAAGCCGTGACATTTGTTTTATTTTAAATTAAAGCAAGTATTTTATATGTTAAAATGATACTAAAGAAAATACCTATAATACCTTTAATTGTTTTCAAAAGTTATTTCGTTTTAAAATCAAACTAATTCCCAAGTTTGTGAAAACTCGTGAATTTTAAATTTATATTATTAAGCTGGAAAAATATTGATCAACTAATTCTCAAGAGAAAATACCCTAAAAAAATCACACGGATTAACAAGATATTTATCTACCTCCCACAGCAGTATGTGACACAAGGTCGGGAAAGTGGGATTTGAAAAGCCAGCGCCCGAGAAGGTGAGCACTCTGGCCATTAAAAATTGCCTAGGCAGCCCCGTCGGCATTCTCCGGTAGTGGCGCCTCAGGCAGTAAGCAATAAACTTACTCCTCCCCAAAGAGGGGAGGCAAAGCCTGGGAGGATGAACCTCCTAGAACTGCACAGGACAGACCAATAGACCGGCGTAAATCAAGCCCTGAAGGCCAAGACAATACCAGTCTATGGGGTGCAGTATCCATTGGAACAGATACTACACTTTAATCTTGGCCAAAAGGCACTCGGATTAACAAGGGGAAGACAATCAGGACATTTAAAAAATAAATTGTCTTGCTTCGAAATCTTTGAGATGAGGACTACTATTATTCACAACGTTTCGACCGATGTAACCTCCGACCTTCTTCAGACTCAGTTTTTGAAACTTTGGGAACCTTCTGGTCGAACTTAGGAATCTTTATGCCGAAAAGAAGATTAGCGGTTAAATCGGGTGAAAAATTATGAATAGGTAATTTTATAGAATCACTCCCGTATCTAATCGAGTGTTTTTTTTTTGTGGTTATATAGGTTTTTCGAATATCATGAGAACGATTTCTAACCCTAAAGTCGGAGACGAGAGTGATTCCATAAAATGACCTTGTTAATATAACAATCAAAATGAGAATAGTAATCCGAATAATCTAAATAGTCTTCCTGTTCACAACAGGATTTGTATTTGAATTTTGGGTGCTTATATAGATCAGCCCCTATAGCTGCCGATATTGACTTGGTAAAATCCGGTAACGAGGGCGATTTAGTCGTTTCGCAGTCGAACTGGCGAACAATGAACCGTCTGCTAATTTCTAATTTTTCAGACCTTACAAATGTGTAAGTAAACCCAAATAAATTGTTTGGGACTAATGTAAGGTAAATTTGAAATTAGTCCAAAACAATTTATTTGGGTTTACTTACTCATTTGTGAATTCGGAAATTAGCAGACTGTTCATTGTTCCCCATTTTGGCTGCGAAACGACTAAATCGCCAAAAAAACATTTACTGATTTATTTATACTGCATTTTATTTTGGTGCTTCTACAGAATTCGAACCAAACCGACTTTTAGCGAACTAAACCTAAAACTTAGGTTAGGGTTAAAAAATTTAAAAAAACAGTTCGGTTCAAATTCTGTAGAAGTACCATTTATTTTTTACCAATATATTTACCTTGCTGCATTGTATTTTTTTAGTAAATCGTTGCTTTTTATTTTGTTTTTGTAATTATTGTTTTCTAGAGTTATTTTTTTTTCAGTCATGTAGAGTTTATTTGTTTTTGTAAATCGTTGCATTTCAGGCGGACAGTTCGTTTGTTTTTATTGTTATTTTCTGTTTTGACGTGGTTTGTTGTAGCCTTCGTGTTTTGATCTATGAAATTGAAAGAATAATTCACCTTCCAACCGTCAGATAAAATACAACAAACGTAAATATATCAGTAAAAAAAAAAAAAATGCAATGAAATAAATCAGCAAGTGTTTTTTGTTTTTTTCGTTTCAGGAACCCGGATTTAATTTTGTGTGATCACATTTCGGCTATCACCGGATTAAACCGAGCCTAAATCACCCGCCATAGGGGCTGATCTGTATAAGGACCGAATTTTGTAGCATTTTTTTTTATCTTAAAAAGAAAAATTATTTACAAATTGAAATTATTTTTTTTATATATATTTATTTTAAAGCGATTAAAGCTAAAATAGTTCATTTTAGCTCAATTCGGTTCACTTTTCTGTTTTTACACACACACACACATATATATATATATATATATATATATATATATATATATATATATATATATATATATATATACTTTTTTGATACCGGTGAACTTTGGATATATAATAATATTGCAGTTGGTTTAAAAGATGTGAAATGTCTGAATATACAAACCGTGTAAAACATACAAATATAATTAATTAATTGAATTCTGTATAAATAAATATTAAATAAAAAATTAAATTATTCGTTTTCAACGGAAAACAACTCTTGTACGAAACGGACACACGCGGACATGTTTAAAAAAATACAATAACCGACACAGAAGGAGAGGTAGATTAACAAAGTTTGTTTTCTAGCAAAAATAACGTTAAGAAATCTATTTTTAGCGATAAGGGAAATTATATAAGTGATTTTAAACTTACCTTTAAAAAATATTTTACATAAATTTCTTTCTTTTTTTTAGTTTTAAAGTAAAATTTCCTTGTGAAAGTGAATTTGGCGCAGCGAATATTTTCGATGCAAGGGGGAGAAAACTTGTGCGCTTTTTGCATTCATTGTCGATCTTGATTCGAAATTTAAATGCAATTTTTTTTTTTCAAATTAAACCTTAAATAGCGGACAATTCGAATGCTTTACTTTGTCAAAATAACAAACACTTTATCGACTGATGGAAAACATAAGTTAAATTAAAAATAAATTAGGTGACAAGCAAATAAAAAGGTCATATTTACTAAGACAACTCACCAGACGGCAAAATACTCCATTTGTTTCATTTGATAATACTTGGCACGAGAGTCATCGGTTTCTAGACCAGAACAACGAAAAAAAAACTTCAGGCGATTTCCTCAATTTATTTAGGTGATACCTGCATATTGGTTTCGCAAAAGGATATTTTATTAATTAACTATTTTTGTTGTTATTTATTGAATAAAAAAGTAAGTGATTTATTAAATTAATTTTAGGTCATTTAATTTAATTATTTTATTTATTAATTAATTTATTTAAATTATTACCTTATTTAATTTTGTTTTATTTATGTAATGTAGTTTTTTAATTAAGTTACTCATTTTATTTATGTAATATTTTAAGTTATTTAAGTATTTGATTTAATTTATTTAATTTATTTAAGTTATGTAATTTATTTATTTACTTTGTTATTTATGTATTTGATTTAGCTATTTAATTTATTTCAGTTGTTTCTTTAATTTATTTAAGTTTCTAATTTATTTAAGTTATTTATATTATTTATTTAAATTAATTTAATTCATTTGAATTACTTGATTAACTTATTTTATTTTGTTTCACCACAACCATCAAGCGGATTCCATACTTAGACATGATAACTCCAATAGAAGAGGCAGCCTTGAATAAACCCAAGGCACAAGGAGATGAGCTAAGGTGGAAGATGAGACAAGCACTCAAGAATTAAAAACCTCCAAAACCTCACGTCTCAAAAGAAGAAGTATTGGCTATCAAGTCACTACACAATGATGATGATATTATAGGATAACCACCCTAATATTTTATCATATCGGCATAAACACAAAAACAGAAAGCAACACCAAATTCACTTCAACAACAAAAGCTAAAACTGAGGCCATAAAAACCAGCTCCCAGAGACAGTCTAACAAAAAGGCGCAAAAAAACAAAAATGTTGATCATGTGGGGTGCTCACAACTACATCGTCCAAAACACTAGTGAAACAATATAAAAGCAGACTTTGCGACAAAATCTGTCTCTTCTCTCTTTCCTCTTTCCTTTTTTTCAGAGAATACAAGTTCGGCTCCCCTCGCCTTTGGGTGAGGGGTGTCAGCGCGTCAGCTGACTACTAAACACACACACACACACACACACACACACAAAAGCCTACACCCCTATCATTCTTCAACGCACGCAACCTCACACTGCTGACAAAGACACACACATACAAATGCCTAAACGACTTATCAACTCACGTGCACGTACACACATTCGTACAACCACAAACAAAAGGCGACACGCACATTCACACACTTCGACATACTAATGCCAAGCCTCACACATGGCTACACGCACACATACAAACATGGTCGCACACACGGCTTTCTACTATTCTCGGAACTGACTTCCAATGAACATTTCAAACTAACATGTTACCATGTAAGATTTCTAAATATATAAATATTTTGAATTATTTTTAAACTACGTTTTATTCTTCTTTCAACTTATGCATGCTTTATCTTTCATTCAACTTTCATACATGTTTTTCCATGTTTTATTTGTTTTTACTCTTTTAAATATCTCTTTAACTATTCTAATGTAAGCGTGGATCTTAGCATATTCTCTAAGACACCATATCTTAACAAGCTAAGGTCCGCGCTCCTACAATATCATAATACTACCAGCAGGCAAAGGCAATGCTACAGTGTTAATGGATAATGCAAAATATTCCAAGAAATTGGCCGATCTAATATGATCTGGTGGCAACTGTAAAGTAAAAAAGAATCCGACTTTGAAAACAGAGAGGAAGCTGTCACAGATCCTCAGTAAGAACAAGGACCTAATACCACTTGCAAAATACAGACAGCTAGTTCAGCATTACAGCAAGCTACCACACCTATATGGCCTTCCTAAGATTCACAAAGATAGTATTCCATCAAGACCCATTGTTGGCGCCTGAGGTTCAGCATGCCATCCAGTGAGCACATTTTTGGTAGATATAATCACCCCACTCACAGGCAAATCTCCATCCTATGTCAAGAATTCAGCTCACTTTGTGAAAAAAAAGCAACCAGATGGTGAGTCTAGATATAGTGAGTTTGTTCACGAAAGTACCCACTGACGAGACTCTGACTGTGTTACGAGATAAGTTAACTTCAGACACTTCATTGGAGGAACGCACTTGTATCCCAATTGATAATATAATGAAGATGTTGACCTTCTGTGTAGAAACCACATACTTCTTGATGGGATCTAATACATATATCGGCAGGAAAATGTCTTGCTATGGGATCAGCATTGTCCCCAGTACTGGTCAATGTATATATGGAATACTTTGAGGAAATGGTGTTAGGATTAACACCATTAAAGCCAACAATGTGGCTATGATGTGTGGATGGCACATTCATACTCTGGCCTCACCAGGAAGATGTTCAAACATTACTGGACCATGTGAACTCTCTCCGTCCATCTCTACAGTTCAAAATGGAAAAGGAACATAATAGTTAATTATCCTTCCTAAATGTGCTGATAACTCATACTGATCAGGGTTTAGGTCATCTGTACATCGAAAACCAACTTTCACTAGACAACATCTAAATTTCAACTCCCACCATCCATATAATGTAAAGAAAGGAATCGTGCATTGCCTACAACATCGAACAAACGCAATATGTAGTAACAGCAATACATATCAAGAGGAGATGGACAGTCTAAGAGAAACCCTCCACTGAAACAACTTTCCAGAGAGATTAACATCAGCTCCAAGAAATCTGGACCAAACACAAAAGAACACTACACGAACACTAACCACAGTTTGTATGCCATATATGAAGGGCTTGGCGGAAAAAATTCAAAGAATATGTAATCCATATGACATCAGGATAGTATTCAGGAGCGACTCAACTCTCCAGAAGCATCTTGTGTGAGTCAAACCCCTACGGAAAAAGCTATGACTAAGAACTGTGTGTATGCAATTCCATGTAAGTGTGGAAAAATATACAAGTGAGAGACATGTCACCCACTAAAAGTAAGGCTACAAGAACATCGGAAAACCGTAATACATAGAGATATCAAAAAATCGGCTAAAGCTGACCACATATGGAGGGAAAATGGAAACTATCTACCCTCATGGGACGAAGTAAAAATTATAGACAGAGAAGAACGGTAGAGAGTAAGACGACTCACAGCAGCGCATATGTTGGGTGATAATGACCTACTAAGCAAACCTGGTATAGAATTTAATACAATATGGGGACTATTAATATATATATATATATATATATATATATATATATATATATATATATATATATATATATATATATATATATATATATATATATATGAAGACTACAGAGTTCTCTCTCTTCGCGATCTTTCTTGTACATTTCTTGATGCGCGAGCGATTCTTCAGTTTTCGGGTGTTAATCGGTGGAGTATGGCACCTAGCGTTGTGTCGTAGGCCATTCCTCTAGCGCTTTCGGTCCTTCGACCATCTTCAGGAAGCTGTGTCTTATTGTTACTAAGGCGTCGGGAGAGGGTTGTAGTTGTATGACCAATATAAGTACTGTGTTTGTCTGTTTGTATCTTGGGGAAACATTCCTCGAATGGGCATTGGAACAAATACAGTACGTTTGTTTGGTTTAGGGGGGAGTTAGTAATGTTATTATTTTTGATTGTTAAGTTAGAGATTTTGAATTTTGTGTAGTAAATTATTAGTTTTATTTTTTGTTGTTGGTCACCTTATGCATCACTTAAAGTATACTAGTGCCATCCAGCGACACATTACCATGCACAAAAAAAGCATAAAATCAACCAAACTATGACAAATATTAACAACTAATACTAAGATCATACATAAAATCAACTGCACCAACAGACTAAAAGTCTTCGAAGCACTACACATAAAATAATTATAACCCACAATTAATAAAATAGCATTCACCACTGGTACTAACACCCTCTCAGTCTTTAACAATTAATACATCATCATAATAATAATAATAACAATAATAATAGTAAAAATAGTAAAAATAATAATAATAATAAAAAAATTTTTTTAAGAAAATAAATAAATAAATAAGAGGCAACTAATATCTTCAATTAGTGGACATCCGGATAAGAATAAAGCTCAATATACTGGATAGAGCATTAATACAATTTTCACTATTATCTACTACATCAACAGTAAATGAACTTCCAGCCTGGATAACTTTTTTTCGCTTTTATCGCTCTTGGACTACCATTCACCATTTGGATTATTCTTTAATCAACACCTTGGATGTCTTGCCTGGAGCTATTTTAGACTTGTTGACTTGGATGAATTGTATAGTTTCACTAAATAGTATGTTTTGGGCCGATATATTTGATGTTGTATATACATCTATGTATTTTTCTATATATATTTTTTTATATATTTTTCAAAGTTTAATTTTTATTACCTGCAGTAATATCATTGCGGTAATGGCCCTTTGAGGAGAAGATTTTCTTTGAAAACTCATGAGTTAAGGACTTTAAAGAACTTTGCCTGAACTTTGAATTGTAATAAAATTTGATTCGTACCTAATTTTATTCTTTCACTTTATCTATTGCTATATATATATATATATATATGAAGCAATCCAACAAAAGATATAAGCGTCAACTAATATCTTATAATTGATTGACACCTTATTTTATTACTTCATTTTATATTATAATATATATATATATATATATATATATATATATATATATATATAGTAATTTACAGTAATATGTAGTAATAAATAGCGATCTATAGTGATAAATAGTAAGACTGCACATCTAAAATACAAGAATAGGTTTATGGCTCCCAAAATTCATACAAGAATTGTCTGCAAGGACTTGTGGCGTAACGGATAGAGTACTAAGTAAAATTCAGTTCTAGGTGCAGTCTTCTGAAGGTTCAATCTTCAGTGCGGGTTATACTAGGTGTTGTATCAGTATGTCATCGCTTGTTTGTTTACCTTTTGAACTTCCGGTAATTATCTGCCCTTAGACTGTCTCCACTTCCTGTCCCCACTTGTAATGGCGTCCTATGTAAATAAAATTTGTGTTCATTTACTCTCCGTCTCTGTTTGTTTTTAATCCAAGCCATCATCGACCGGCGACAACACAGCACTAGGAATTGCAAATTACTGAAAAATTCTACCTAGTCATGGCTCACAGAACGAAAGCATGCTACCTCCGTGGATTAAATAAAGGGTTCCGTTCGAAATTCCATGCAGATACACCTGAAGAAGGGCGGAGGTTACATTGGCCGTTGTGAGAATAACACTCAAGATGAGAACAGTAGTCCGAATAATCTAAATTATACAAACTTATTTTATTTTATTTTATTTATTGAAGTTATTTATTTAATTGATTTGAGTTATTTAATTATTTTATTTTATTTATTTAAGGTATTTATATAATTTTTTAAATGATTCATTTTATTTAATGTGGTTATTAACTCTATTTATTTAATTAATTTATTTATAGTTAATTATTTAAATTATTTATTTAATTTATAATATAATTTAATTTATTAAATTTTTTAAGTTAATTATGTTATTTATATAATATATTTAAGTTTTTTTAAAATCTATTTTAGTTATTAACGTACTTATTTTATTTATTTAAATTTAAGTCCTTAAATTATCTATTTAAGTTATCTATTTGATTTATTTAAGTTCATTAAGTTATTTATTTAATTTATTAACATTTTTTATTTCATTTACTGAAATTATTTATCTAATGTCTTTAAGTTATTTCATTTATTTCATTTATTTCATTTATTTATACATTTATTTTATTTATTTGAGTTTTTTATATAATTTATATAATTTATTTATTTAAGTTATTTAATTTATTTTTGCTATTTTTTTAAATTTTACATTTATTCTCCCCAAAGAGGACACATTGCCACTAAGACGTAAGTAGCTCCTACTGTGAATTAGGGGTAATACCTACAGGAGCATCCTAAGTAAGGAGTTGTGCCTGTTGATACAGTCAGGGAAACAGAGAGCAGTGAGGGAATTCCGAAGGCTAGGAGTTTGAGGAAAGAAGCTATTAGAGTAGAAAGCTTTCCAGCATCTGGAGACCTCTATAGTAAAGAGGTTGGATTTTGCTGATTGTCGAGTTGGTCGGTGGTATTTACATCGAAGAAACACTAGTGCAGCTGTTGAATAGCCCCTGCTTGGGCCGTGGCAGTTCTCGTTTTGTATACCCGTCCCAGAACGGGCCATGGCAGTTCTCGTTTAAACAACTCGTCATTTTTAAAACATAAATCATATGTGTTACATACCTTTAAATTTCTCGCACCTTCAATCCTTCCTCGTCGCGTGGAGGGGTGCGTCGTCCAGTGGTTGAATTCTTTCTTCTTTCTTTCTGCCATGAACCACGCCGCTGCAACAAAAAGCTCCATGACCGACTCACTAAACAACAATCTTTTTAAACTTTAAAGTTCTGTTTTATTTGGCGTTAGTTATCCGTCGGCTTGGAGATATCCACTAACGTCGAGAGAGAGACCAAATTACTGCTTTCGTAATTACTTATCAATTAAGTCCTTAGCCTTTCAAATATCCTACATCTTCATTCCACATTGATCCCATCCAATTTTCCTAACTAATTCCGACATGTCCATCGCTCTGGCTCCATATCAATCCGCCTCGGGCCGAAACAAATTCACTCACACGAACCTAATTTTACAATCATCCAAATCCATTACACCGCTGCGGTTCCCTCGTGGGCCCCACCGACCCACTAAGCAACAATGACCAATATCAATGCAGTAACTCCGAGGTCCCCGCTCCAAAACAATATATCCATAATCATGCCAATCTTTTCATGGCTACAACTCGCTTCTTTTTTTTCACGCGTGTAGCACCGAAACAACTCTTTGTCCGTATAATCGCAAGCTCACCGGCTACCTCAACGACTCATGCGTAGCGAACATAACTCAATCCCAACACGTTTATACTATAAGCGGGCAGTCGGAAGAGACACGACCCTTACAGGCCCCAAACACATCGGACCCCCGTCAAAATTCTTACCGCATCGCCAAAAGGTCAACTCTCCGATTCTAACTCCGTTTAATTGGCTGACCTCTACTTAATTTTAATTAGTTACTGGGTTTTTTTCTCTTTATATACTAATATTTTAATACGAGGAGGGGCAAAAAAACAAAACAATATTTTCGGCTAAACCGAAAACAAGGAAAATTAATTCAATGAGTCTCTCTCTCGACGATATATTTAAATCAAACAAAAAGATTCAAAACAATAAAATTGAGCAAAAACACCCCCACCCGACAATATAAACGATACAAGAAATCAGTTCCTCCCCGCACAGAATGCATTTTTAAAACATGGACATAAAGTGCGTGTATGTGTGTAAATTCGTCACTGTCTTTTTTCTTCTGTCTTTCTCTCCGTTTTTTGTTCTTTCTACAAAAATTAATACTAGCATGTGTGCAATAGTACATTGTTTTTCGTCTTCTTTTTTTATTACCTTAATTCTAAATTCACGTATTATTTTTTTTGTATGTGTTCCAACAAGAATTAATACTTTTTTTTTCAACTATTTAATTTTGTGTGTGCGTGTATTTGTCTGTTACCTGTCTTTACTTTTTTTCTTTCTATTCAGTTTTGTTTCTATTCTTTTCACTGTTTTTACTTTTACTTTTACAGCACATCATGTCTTTTTTTCCTTCTTTTTTCTTGAACCTAATTATTAGACGCAGTCTCTCAAAATAAAACAAACGGCTTTTACTTACAATTTTGAAGTTCTCTCTTTTCTCATTTTTCTCTTCTTTGTCTTTGCCGACAACGTGCTGTCCGTTCTATTATTATTTCGAACCCATATGTTCTGTGATAACCCAAGTTCAACACTTTCTTGTAAGAAAGTCCCAGTCACAGCAACCAGATTGATAAATGTTGCATAGCCCCAACTTGGGCCGTGGCAGTTCTCGTTTTGTACACTCGTCCAGGAACAGGCCGTGGCAGTTCTCGTTTAAACAACTCGTCATTTTTAAAACATAAATCATATGTGTTGCATACCTTTAAATTTCTCGCACCTTCAATCCTTCCTCATCACGTGGAGGGGTGCGTCGTCCAGTGGTTGAATTCTTTCTTCTTTCTTTCTGCCGTGAACCACGCCGCTGAATCAAAAAGCTCCATGACCGACTCACTAAACAACAATCTTTTTAAACTTTTAAGTTCTGTTTTATTTGGCGTTAGTTATCCGTCGGCTTGGAGTCATCCACTAACGTCGAGAGAGAGACCAAATTACTGCTTTCGTAATTACTTATCAATTAAGTCCTTAGCCATTCGTGGAAGGGGAAAAGAGATCTTTCGCCTGTATTTTCTTAAGGAATTAATTCCCCTAATCATGTTGCAGACTACATCGTGAAACACGTCCGATAGGCTCGCCTCCAAAACCCAGACTAGCAAAAACTCTGCTTCCCACGCAAAAGCCCGTGACGTCACAGAGCCTCTATGTGCAGGTGCACATTGACCCTTGATCTGAGGTCTCGTCAATGCGGTGACCCTGTCACGTCTGTGAGATCCGACTGTGAGAACAGCCCCATTCTGCACTCGACTGTACGGGTCCACCCGCACTAAATCGCGCAAGCCAAGCCAAAGATTTCCAACAGATACGCCCACCTCAAGATGTATCTGTACCCACAGGGCCATTATCCAACACAGCAAGCTCGTTGGAGCACATTCCATTACAGTACTTTTAAAACAAGCACAGGGGTACAACATTGGAAAGGGGTTGGGGCTTAATTGATTGTATGAAACCTATTAGATTACAGACTTTTTTTTAACCATGTCTAAGAGGGAGAGGCTAGTGGTTGATTGACAGCGGGAGGATAGGGTGGGAGTGGGGTCTACTCTCACTGGTTGAGCTTAGAAAGAGTCCCTATTTACTTGCCTCCCCATGAAGGCAAAGTTAGACACAAAATCGGTTTTTATGGGGGGGGGGGATATAAAGCTCCTCCAAAAGGGACATTCTGGATAGTGACAAAAATTTTAATTGTTTCAGTTGGGAAGGATTTCTCTTCAGAACATATACTACACTACAGGATTGAAACCGGACCTTCTATCAAGCAGAAAGGACATGAAAGCGAAATAAATATATAAATATACTTCTCTTTCTTCATCCTATAACTGTCTCAGTGGCCGTGGGTGCAAAGATACTGGATAGAAGCCAAAGATGACTTCAGTCCGGGGTTCGAATCCAGCTACCGGTGGTACAGTTATATCTAGCCACACTTATTAGTCTTGGTTAAGATGAAACACATATGTATAGGCTGATGCACTTGCGGCAGTTTATTTTGATCTCTGTAATCGTTTTGTAACATTTAAGCCCCTCTGTCATTGCCTCAATATCTCTAAAGCATGACACAAAGACAGTGATATCATCAGCAAACGCAGAAACCCTAGCATGAGCTTCTCCAGGTAAGGTGATTTCTCATAGGGCTGAACTTGCCAAGGACATGGAGGCAACCTTGGCACAACAATCAAGAGACAGTAAATGACACTAAACATTTTCCATTCACCGATCTCTAAAACAGATGACAAGAAGTGATGGTCAACACTCTCAAAAACTTTGGACTGATCCAAATTAATTAGCGCAACCTACGTATAGTCTTCTATCTGTATGATCGTATGAATCGGATGTGTAGCAGTTGCATGAGTGAACTATTTCGTATTGATGTACGTTAGCTTTAACTGTGATGGTGATTTGGCTTTGCGCATGCATAATCATTGACTCTTTACTGCATAGGCATATGACACATCAATGTGTAGCTAAATTCATACGCGTCAACATATTTGGTGCCAAAGATAATGTGGTGATACTCGCTAATTGATATGCATAATTAGCATAAGTAGAAATAAATTACTATATAAGTCTCTCCGTAAGTATAGCTAGAAAAAAGTACACTAGCAACTGACTATGGTGTCACCAATAGGATCCCAATTGTCTCCCGAGGTCTCCGACTTCATGGGCACATGGATAAGATGTTTCGCTGCAAGTGAAAGGGCTAACAAGTTAAAAGACAACAAAGAAACGGGAGGAGAAAATGAAATAACAGATTTATTTTGGGCTATAGCTGGATGCGAGGCCATCATGAAAGTCTCAACCATGGTGTATCCCATGAACCTAGAAGACCTGACTTACGGAAGAATAAGTCAGATTATAAAAAGAAATATGAGACCTAAAAAAAGGTTAGTCGTGGCAGAAAGAAAGAAGTTTATGTCAATGAAACAAGAAATTGATGAACCATCATCAAATATCTACACCGTCTACGAAATGCGAGTAGATATTGTGAGTTTGAAAAACTCGGACAAGAAGAACAGACTATCGAAGAAGAATTAATTCAATTAAGATTAGTTGAAGGTATGTGCAATGCGTCACACAGGAATAAAATAATGGAACAGCTACAAATAGGAAACATGTCCTTAAATACTTTATACAGCGACAAGAATTAATACAGAAATACAACTATCATAAAAGTCAACTTGGCGAACAAATAGTCGCCAATACATACATGTTCAAAAAGAAAAAATAATAAATAACAAGGGAAAAATGCCTAGCATTTGGAAAAAGAATGAACCCTTTTCAACCAGTGTACAAGTTCAAAAAGAAACACGTCAAAAGAGTTGAAGAAAATGAAACCAATAGGAAAGTCTTTATATTAAAAAACAAAAAAAGAATGTGGAAAAAATTGAACAAAAGAAAAAAGATATTGTATTAAAAATCAAAATTAACAATGTCGATTTGAATATGGAAATGGATACCGGTAGTGAGGTAACACGTATACCAAAAAATTTCTGGGAATGCATTAAAAAGCTGACTTTGCGAAAGAGCAGTGTACAACTCTGCCAATTTGATGGATTGGTCATGAAAACTTTAGGATACTTTGAAGGTTCCTTAGAGTTAAAAGACAAATTCGAGATAATACTTATAATTGTCACAAATTGTAAAAAGAACCACGGACTCCTAGGAAACGATGTGCTTAAAATAAATTCTGCCAAACTAATTAATGAGATAAAAATGGAAAAAAACGGAAAATTAAAAAACTCCAAAGCTAGTTTAAAATTAAAAGAAAATGTTACCCCTCTCATTATGAAGCACGAAAATTATCAGTACATTTGTTGCCATTAGTAGTAGCAAAACTACGAAAATTAATTGAACAGGACCTTATTGAACATGTTTCACCTGGGAGTAACAAGTTGTAGTTTTGAGAAAGTCTGACGGAGACATACGTATATGTGGAGATTATAAAATAGGCGTAAACCACAAATTTTGTCAGATTCGTATCATATTCCTAATGTGGAGGTTGCATTATATGCGCTGGCAAGAATGAGCGTTTTTACAAAAATAGATTTGAAAACGGCATACCACCAAATTCCAATAGATGATAATTTCAAAGAAGTAACAACGATAAATATGCCAATAGGGTTGCTAAAATGGAAAAGAATGCCATATGGAATAAAAACAGGAAGCGCATTATTTCAAAAGGCCATCGAACAAATTTTAGAAGATATAAAAAATATGGTCTGCTACCAAAGCGATATTTGCATAAGAGCAAATAATGAATTTGAATTAAAAAAGAAAACCGACATCGTCTTGAACAAATTAAGAAATGACTATAAATGAAAACAAATTTGAAGATACATTCTTACATTGGGTAGAGACTGATGTTTTATCTGTAGATAGAATGGCTATGGAAACTAGATATGATCCAGTACTAAGTCAGATAACATCGAGAATAATACAAAATATATGGGGAAATTGTTCCCAGGCAGAAAGACCTTACAAAGAAATAAGACATAAATTAACGATAGAAAATGGAGTGATTTGTAATGGAGATCTGGTAATTTCCTCAGCAACACAAAGAAATTTGGTGATAAAAAGTGTATATGATGATATACACTGTGGAGTATTGATTTACTCCTCTCCAGGAGTTAGGTACAAGGCCAGTTTTTATCTTACTCCCACAAGTAAGATATGACCCAAGGTCGGGTCGGGAAAGTGGGGTTTAAAAATTGCCTGGGCAGCCCCGTCGGCATTCCCCGGTAGGGGCGCCTCAGGCAGTAAGCAATAAACTTACTCCTCCCCAAAGAGGGGAGGCGAAGCCTGGGAGGGTGGACCTCCTAGAACTGCACAGGACAGACCCATACACCGGCGTAAATCAAGCCCCGAAGGCCAAGACAATACCAGTCTATAGGGTGCAGTATCCATCGGAACAGATACTACACTTTGATCTTAGCTAAAAGGCCATATACACTGTGGAGTAGCGACCGCACTAAAAAAGAATAAAACTAGAAGCATGGTGGCCGG
Organism: Sepiola atlantica; assembly: GCA_963556195.1. NCBI lineage: Eukaryota > Metazoa > Mollusca > Cephalopoda > Sepiida > Sepiolidae > Sepiola > Sepiola atlantica. Next base: position 98,151,839 of record OY744527.1, on the reverse strand, counting down.
GATATTCATGAGATATCAAAGAATATATAAAAAGATGCAAAAAATGTAGAGAATTAAGAAATTTGACACAAGATACTTTATATTCATGGCCTAGAGAAGTAGAGCCATGGAGTCGTGTGCATATGGATCATGCGTACATTTCTGGAGTAGGACTCTTATTAATATTAGTAGATTCTTTTTCAGCCTGGCCTGAAGTAGTCCGTGTGCCGGATAAGAAAAGTTCTACCATAAAACAGATTATAAGGGGCATATTCTCTAGAATGGGTATCCCAAAAACGCTGGTATCTGACAATGCTCCAGAGTTTTGTGATGAAGGTCTTAATTTATGGTTGGAAAAAATAGGGTGTAAACCATATAAGACACTGCCATATCACCCTCAATCGAATGGGTTGGTGGAAAGAATGGTGCAGACCATAAAAACGAGACTAAAAGCATGTTCTTAGCAAAAAGAAAAAATAGAAGTTTTTCTACCAAGGCTGCTTTTAAGCTATCGAACAATACCACACGCGAGAAGATTAGAAAGCTCATCAACTTTAATGGGAAGACAAATTAGAGCTCCATTAACTATGGCGTAGTCTACAAATGAAAAAATCTGGTAGAAAAAGAACAAAGAATCAAATCCAGAAAGGACAGTGTTTATCGTGCAAAAAAGGCCACAATACAGCTATAATAAATAGAGAAAACGGAAACAGTGTGTTGGCCTATACAGACCAAATAAGGTGCCAGGGTGAATACAAAGAGCAAAGTGAACAAATCGCTACAACTCATTCCGTTATTGAGTTATTAGAATAACCTGTACAGAATGAAACATCAAAAGCTCAAACGATAGAAGATGAAGCAGATCAAAATGAGGATTCGGAGTCGGATTTGGATCAAAGTATGAAAGGGGACGACCCTGATTAAAGTTTACTGCGAGATAGGTCAAGATCTTCCAGAGAAATCAAAAAGGAGAGAGAGAGAGAAGAGCAAAGTAATATCGAAAATGAAACGATCATTATAAGAAGTGCAAGATGCACTAGAGGTATAAAGCCTATACGTTTCAAGGAGATGTGATGATACTGGCTAATTGATGTGCATAATTAGCATAAGTAGAAATAGATTACTATATAAGTCTTTCCTTAAGTATAGCTAGAAAAGAGTACACTAGCAACTGACTAGGTAAATTTACTACTTCACAACAGATAATATATGACGTCAAATCAGTTCCCGGTTTTTCTTCTCATTCTCACGCATACTTATTCTGACCTCACTCTGCTTTAGCCAAAGGCAGACAAGATGCTGAACTCCAGAATATTACATTATCTAACCAACATGAGCGAGCTCATTGCACCATCACTCTTTTGTTCCTGTGTTCCTGTGAATAAATATTAACATCTATTTAGTTGTGGATACATTATTTATTTCAAGGAAGAGTGGTGACTTTTTTTCTTATGTAATATTTATATTTCAGTTGGATTCGGCCAGACGTACTAACTCTTCCAAGTAAGTTCGTCATTCTGACTTTCTTCATGATTTAAACCTTCTTAATTAACCTCGTCTCTTACCAATCTAAATCTGGTAACCCAACTGTCTCCAAGCCAGCTAAAGATGCAAGTTGTTCTGAATTGATCTCTCCATACAGCTTAGTACTGCTCAAGTTCGATAAATTCCCCAATAACAACTGCAACTGACTCTATAAGATTGAGGCTGTTATATCTACATATTTTGCCCCATAAAGCATAAAAAGACGAGTGGGGGACTTGTCGGCACATGTTTCCCTACGCATACAGAAAGGGGGTGCAGACGGCGACGTTTGTCAAGAAAGGGGTCAACAGGATGCTTGACAGACAGGCTTGCATTAAGTCAGCCCACGCATTTACGTGGGCAGAGGACTCGACCAATCAAATGAGAGAATGCTGTTGCTATACACAGGGAGCGGGAAAGTCGAAGCGAGAGGAAACACGAGGAGTCGAGCTTCGAGCAGCGTCAAGAGAGGACGTCTCTGGAGAGACGGGCCTCAGCCGGCATTGGAAAACGAACGTCGGGAGGTTACGGCTCACACCGCTGTAAATCTCAAACAATTCATCCTCGCACACAAAACCATGGAGAAGATCCCCGACCAGCGTTAGGAGCAGTCAGCTGAGACTAGCGGTCGGCTGAGACTAGCGGCCCACCTAGCCGTCATGTTGGGCAATTTGTCCCCGCACACAGAATCAAAGGAGAAGGGCTCGAACCGACGTTAAGAGCGAACGTCTGGAGAAGACAGCCTACACCAATGTCCTATCAAAGAATTTATCCCCCCACAGGAGAAGGTCTCGGACCTGCGTGAAGAACTGACGCCTCTGAAAATCGACCGCTCACCCCGCCGTCATATTGAGACAATTTATCCACGCACACAAAATCAAAAAATAGGAAAAGAGGAATTTGAAAATTAATGCGTAAGAAATACAGCGACATTTGATATGGCTGTCTACCGGTCACCTAAGGAAAACCCCGGTCCAGCAGGATGGATTGCGACAGATCAGTCGATCAACAGACCTCTCCGACGTCGAGATTGCGTATATCTCAGGACCCTAAAACAGCTCGTTAAGAACAGACCACAGAATCTAAAATTCTAGAAAATATCCTTCCCTCCGCCGTCAAAACAAAAAAAGGTATGTGTGCGACATAAGGACAAAAAAAAAAAAGAAAAAGAAATACTATATTAATTCGTCCTAAATCAAACCTTCATATTGTTTATATTGTGTCTTCTCATTTGTTTATTCGAATTTCATAAGGAAAAAAGAACTTTCCTATTTTCATTTTCATAAAGGCCATAAGCCTTTATACGGTCTCTTCACAAAAGAGCAACGTACCCACGCAGGAACGCGTGAAAATAAGTTTAACAATTATAACATTTGGTTTTCGACCCAATTATAACTTTGGTGTCAGAAAAAAGAACTTTCCTATTTTCATAAAGGCTATAAGCCTTCTTAATCGTTATATTTGAACTAGTTACGGTCTCCTCACAAAATAGCAACGTACCCACGCAGGAACGCATGAAAATAAGTTTAACAATTATAACATTTGGTTTTCGCCACAATTATAACTTTAGTGTCAGAAAAAAGAGCTTTCCTATTTTCATTTTCATAAAGGCTATAAGCCTTCTTAATTGCTACAAATGAACTTTTAATTCTGATCAACTTTCTCAGAATAAAAAAAACCAGCCTCTTTTAAATAAATAAATACTTGTTATGTACTGTTAATTTGGTCTTGGTTGTTTATACATATATGTTTATAAATTGTGATAGGATGTGTATTCATTTTATGGAGTACGGGTTGATTTCCTTTCATTGGGTTTTCAGCCAGTGCACATTTTACATTTGTGGCTGAACTACGTGTCGGTAACGTTCAGAGTCTTACTACCACAATTATAACAAGGCCAAAATTCTTTAACTCTGTGTTTAGTAAAGTTATGGGTCTGTAATCAACTAGTGTCTGTCCCGTTTCTGTTGAAATTATCAATTTCGTCAGACTGCTAAAATCCTTCTGTATAGGTTATCTCCCTTGTTCCATAATCGTACAGGGATCCGATCTCCCTCGTTCCTTATAGCTAGGAATTAGAGTTATCTATCTTAGTTTCTTTTTTCTGTCGTTAATTTCTGTAGGGAGCTACTTTTTCTAGTCTCTCCAATGTAAATAAAACGATCGCCTCGTGCATGTCTTACGGTGAAACATGTGTCTGTCCTTTTATTAAATGTATCCTCCAGTCTCGATTATTAAGTCAGCATTAGTGATAGGACAATTCCAATATTTTTCCCGATTCCAATACAATTACTGATTCTGTTCTAAATTCCAGATAGAGTTACCGATTCCGATTCAGATTTCAATAATGAAAGTATCCAAAAGAACACAGCCACAGCATAAAGAGTAATCACTGGCGCAACAATAGACCCACCTAACTAAAGAGTTCATTAAATACCGTCGATTTGAGGTTATTTATATAGAAGTTTCCCCATATTGGAGCTTTATTTTTCGCAAACTTTAAAAAAAAAAAACAACGCTGATTCTTGAAATTAAATTAATATACCAAAGTTATGTTAAAAAAATCAACTAACAATGTGTTTACGTCATTTTTATTTTAGTATAATATTGCGCTGAAACAAAATCTACAAAAAACGGATATCTTCATTTTTTGTAATTAATTGGATATCTGACACTGAATAAGTTTATTAATAACAAACAATTTATTAATATTTTTCGGTCATTTTGGAAAATATTTTTTGGAATACTCTGTATTAACTACACCATTAAAAGAACTCCTACACAATGACGTACAGTGGTCATCCGACAAACCTCAGATAGAAGCAATAGAGAAATTGAAACAAATAATAACAAGTACACCAATTCTACAATTTTATGATTCAAATAGACAAACAAAAATCACTACAGATGCAAGTAAAAAAGGCCTAGGTGCAGAGCGATAACCGAAACATAGAGACACGTGGTTACCTGTATCATACGCGTCACGTTCGACAACTCCTGCAGAACAAAATTATTGTCTGATTGAATTGGAAACGCTCAACATATTATTCGCTTGTAATAAATTTCACCAATTCATTTATGGAAGACATTTTCTTATTGAAAATGATCATAAGCCCTTAAGGTAGATTTTCAAAAAATCAATTATGAAAAGCCACCCAAGAATACAGAGATTCTTATTAACACTACAGATATATGAGTTTGAAGTGACATATATCCCAGGCCGTGAGTCAGTAATTGTAGATACAGTGTCACACGCATATCTAACGGATAATACACAAGAGATATCAGATACAGAAATGGACAAATATATCTATATAATCTTGAGACAGTATCCGATGAGTGACCACAAACTCAACATATACGGGGAAGAAACAAAAAAAGACCCAACATTACAGATGCTAATGAAGTATGCAACATCAAATTGGCCAGAAAACAATAAAGATGTGTCACGCTCAATTCTGCCATACATGCCTGTTTGTGATGAGATCTCAGTTGTTAAAGAACTAGTACTAAAAGGCACACGAATAATGGTCCCAAACTCTTTAAGAAAAGAGGCCCTACAAAAAATCCACCGGGCATTTAAGGCTAGAAAAATGTATCGCAAGAGCAAAAGAAGTCATATATTGGCCTAATATAAACAATCAGATCAAAGAAATGATAACCCTAAACACCATGGACTAAAGTAGCAGCAGATATATTTCATCTTTATAACAAGGCGTATGTAGTAATTATAGACTACACAACCAGATATTTTGATATCCACAAACTAGACAATTGTGAATCATACACGCTGATGAACAAAATAAAATATACGTTCGCCAGGCTGGGTATTCCGCAGATAGTAATTAGCAATAATGGCCCGGAATATGAACTATCAAAATTCAAGCTTATTGCTTAATGGCAACTGGGCCATGACTAATTTATGGTCCGATTGCCCTAACTAGTGGAACGTAGCACACAATATGAAAGCTACATCGCCTCTTCTAACAAATATCTGTAGCAGTTATATTACAATCTATTTTTTTGTTTTGCGCTAGCTTATTCTCACTCACAGAGTGATTGATATGTTATCTGGTAAGAACATTTTTGCATGGGAGGGACTTCCACGAAACTTTCATTTTCCCACTCTTTCTAAACAGTCGGTGTTTAAGCGTTAAAGTGACAAGTCAATATATTCCTGTGTCGTCCCGAGCGACGACTTGGGCTAGGCGAGATGAAACACCCAGACTCAAACACACATTTATAGTACATGCGCATCTACTGACTCCACATATTTTCGTATTCTTGCCTACGTAACCCTTACCAGACCATGCCTGTTGTATTGATGAAACTGTATGAATAAAACTGATTTAAATTGTAAAATGAAGAAATTTGTCCTCATAACCAAACTATCGTAACTCGTTTTTCTTCCTACCCAGCAAGGCCTAGAGGATGGGTATCTATGCAACAGTCCTTTCCTCATACAATTCATGCCTCTTCTTCATCCTAAACATCCTATCCAAATAAGTATTTGGACAGAAAGGCATGCTATTTGTCCATGTCTACATCTCCTGTCCAAGATGATCAAGACAAAATCTGTCAACACGATTGCATTTTGCCATCAGGTCAGAGAGACTGCTCTCACCCCTATCCAACTCTCTAGTCTCTCTAACCTCATCTATCTTAGGATTAAGAATAGCATTCCGTCATGAATACCTTCAACTGCCAAAAAAAAGAAAATCTTCTCTTGAATTGAGTTGCTGCATGAACTGTGATAACCTGAAACTCACAATCTTTTATGGCAATATTCCCACATGATGAGAAGACATCAAAGTCTCCAGTCAGCATCTGACAATTTCCAGAAGAAAAATAGTGGGTGTCCTCGGTCGAAGCTACATCTACCTCAAGGGACAAGAGATTTCTCTGAACGCAAACAACCTGATTTTGAATACCTCTCGCATTCAAACTAGCCAAGTAAAGATCCATGGATTACTTTAAGCAGTGTCCGATGATGGAAGCCTCACAAAGGTTGCTATGAGGCAGACATCCAGGAAGTTTGTAGGATCTTCAATGTTTTATCCCCATATCTGTCAGAAGTTCAAAGGGGGTTTCAAATTCCTCTTTTGGCAGAGGGATAACCCTGTACCAACTGACATGGGGGGGGGGGGGCAACCATGCAAATTTCCCTCCCTAATTCAAAGGGAGGGTTTTTTTTCTTTTTTGCCACGAGGAAGGAACGTTAACTGACTCCTTCGTTTTCTCTGTTTTGTCTGGAGGATTCTGTTCCATCTCTCTCTCTCTCTCTCTCTCTCTCTCTCTATATATATATATATATATATATATATATATATATATATATATATATATATATATATACATATGTATATATATATCCAACTATGGGTTAAATAGTATTACTGCTTGTGGTGATATTCGCTTTTGTTTATGTTTATAATGGACTATTAAAAAATTTTTATCCTTTCATTTCTTTATTACCTTTGACTGTTAATAAACAGAAAGAGAGAGGGGAGAGAGAGATAGTAGCGAGAGTGATAGACGATGTATAAAATAAGAGCGAGGTGTCAAACAACATACAGTGAGAGAAGGTTAAAGTGATAGATAGAAAGTTAGTAAGAGATGGATCACTTGATGAGGTAGTTGTCAGTTGCAGCTAATTAGAACAATCTTCTTCTTTGCATGTCTTTGAAGCATGTGGTCATATGACAGTTTCCCACATTTTTATGCAGTCCTTTGCAATAGTGTTGTACTCTGCAAGATCTTTCAAGCTACACCGGTTGGACAGTAGGGGGCAGACTAGAACAATTAAAATGGAAGTTTTTTCATAAAAAATAACTCAATCTCGAAACCAAGGAATATTTTAACATGTATTTTATGTGCTTAAAATACATAAGAAAAATGCCTTAGAAAAACAAACATTGATTAACTCAGCTTTAGTATAATAGATAGATTATTTTAAGTGTAAATAAACATATTTCAATTGGCTCCTTCAATGCTGATTACTTGTGTTATTCCCTCTCTATTTAGAAATAATGATAATTTCTCAATAGATTTACACTTATATAAATAAAACTCATAAAATATATAAATAAAAATAATCAAATTAAAACTTACTTTCTTTAGTTAACTGCAAAATTTTCACGAGTCCAACTAGCATTTAAAAATGTAGAAAGGGTGCAAAATAAATTACTGTGTTCAGACATGATAATAGAATTTACCGTCAAAGATGAGTTATCTACCCTTCGCTCTAAATTTGTAAAACATTTACTGTGATAAGAGTACAAATAACTGAATTGTTAAAAAAATAAATAATATTAGAACTGCTTGCATAAAGGAAACGTTTGAATCAAAGACAAAAAAAACCCTCAACAAATTCAGTAAGTTAATTATTATTTTATTGTTAATTAAGTGGAAAATTCATTTTTTTTTAATTAAATGTTTTAAAATTTTTGTTCAACCAAACAAGGTATATTGCCACTGAAAAGAAAACCTAGGTGGGGAGTGGGACAGTAATATGTTTGTTTACATTGCATTTAAATTTCTGCATTTTGGTACGGCCGGGAAACAGTGAGCAGAAAAGGAATTCCAAAGGCAAGCAGTCGGAGGAAAGAAGCGATCAGAGTAGAAAATCTTTTGGCATCTAGAAACCTCTACAGTAAAGGATGGGATTAAGCAGCTAGTCGGGGGAGTCGGGGTTATTTGAGGGGTACAAAGTTTTTTCCTTAGTGTTAGCTACAATAAGAATATCCATAGATTCTCAACATAAATGTTTGTAAGACGTTAGTTGAAGTATTTTTTGTGTGGTCATGGAAGGGAAGGCCCTCAGAAAGAGGAAAGTTTTCCTGGTCAATTTATTCAATTCAATTCAATTAATTTGACAAAAATAAAACAAGCATTCTTCAGTTGCCATATAGGGAAGGGGTAGTAGAAATTTACAGAAGAGGATTCAGTAGCCCAGCCTCTGTCCAAATTCACCTTGAATTGTTGCGTTTTTGGCGCATTTATTATTTCTCTTGGACGTCTATTCCAAAGTCCAGGAATCCTGATTGAGAAAGCATCCCTTCTCAGATTCAATCGAAATAGTTTTTTGTAGTGTTCGCGTAGACTTCTTTCTGGTGCAGGAGTAAATAATAGGTGCTGAGGTATTGTAGCAGTCATAAATGATGACTTACTTTCTTACTCGGAGAAATGTCCCCATTAAGCAATCTGGTTACACACTGACCAATCAGCTTGCAGGGCGCATTTATTTCATCTGTCCCCTTGAAGAACTACTTAAGTCCTTTTGGGAATATCATAATGGCCATTGAGGAGATTGTAGGCCAAAATGAGATCACCACGTAATTGTCGGTGCTTATGAAAAGGAAGGAGTTGGGAGCAACTCAATCTTTTGTGGTACTTGTAATTATTGGGTACACAGTAGAATAACAGGTAGTTTGAGAGATGATAACCAGTTTATTTGTAAGAAATGTAAGATAATGGAGACGGATGAGAATTCTGATATGGAGAAAGTATATTTGGATGGCAAGGCCATTGAGGTTGTCCAAATGTTTTGTTACCTTGGTGATACTATTGAAGTACTGGGAGGTGCTGGTGTGATTGCAAGAGTTAAAAGTCAATGGAGTAACTTATGGGAACATCTGCCATTACTAACCAGCGGAATATTACCCCTGTTAACCAAGTAAAAAGTCTATCAAGCATGTGTGTGCAGTGTGATGATGTATGGAAGTGAAACCTGGCCAGTGAGTGTTAAGGATATGTGTTGTTTGGAGAGAAATGGTAGGAGAATGATACAATGGCTGCGTAATGTGAGTCTAAAAAATAGGCTTAGATCTGCTGACCTCATAGGAAGATTAAATCTGAACAGTATAGGGAGATTGTGCAAAACAGGAGACTTAGTTGGTCTGGTCACATTGAAAGAATGGATATGAGTACTTGGATAAGTAGATGTAGAACAGTTGAGGAAGCAGGGTCATTGGCAGATGAACGCCAAGGAAAACATGAAAAGAAGTGATAACGATGGATTTGAAAGAAAGAGGGATTAATAAAGATCTGGTCAGAGATAGGTTAGTTAGGAAGTCAATTTCTAAAAGCAGAAAAAAAACGGAGTCACAAATCAAAAGTCAAATATCCAAGGGTGTAAGTTCAAGTGTCAAAAATCAGAAAGAACAAATCACAAATCGCAATCATATACTTAACCACAAATCACAACAACACTCCACCACCCGTTTACAAACCAATTCACCATTTAACTTCATCATCCCAAATAACCGTTCAGTTATAATTGAAAGCAATTTGTGATTCGTTGGGATTGATGGGAATGGGTGAAATAAATTCAAGTTTATAGATTTTCAGTATTTACTTCAACAGTGTTCAATATGTGAGTAGAGCTAGGTAGTAAGGTATTGAAATATATTTATTGCAATTAAGCCACACAGAGGCGTCTGCATTTCATCCCTTTAGGGAATCGTCAGGCTAAGTGCATGGAATTCGTGTTACTGATTGTTTTTATATATCATAAAAAACACACAAAATAATGAGGTCAAGTAAAGGTCAGGGAAGCTCAGCCATTAGCTAATGAAAACGTTAAACCATAGGAGGAAATAACAACGAATCTGATTGGTTAGCTAGCTAGACTAAACACTACTTGGACATATAAAAACAATCAGTAACATGAATTCCATGCACTTACCCTGACGATTGTCTAAGGGGATAAAACACGGACGCCTCTGTGTAGCTTAATTGCCATAAACATACTTTCAGACCGTACTATATATATATATATATATATATATATATATATATATATATATATATATATATACTAATGAGTCACAACTTACCAAGGCCAAAAGTCACACAAGGATAAGGGTTAATGAAATTGTCAGTAAGATGATGAACAATTCTATGAGACGATTTGAAACGATGGGTGGAAAGGACAAAATTTGATTACTTAACAGACTGCTTAACAAGTATTTGTTGATATTGGACTTGAAGACGATCATGTTGTAGTCAGCAGCAAAACAGTCCTGTTGTATTGTGTTTCACAGATTGGAAGCCTTTAGAAAGAAACTCTGTTCAGAGAAGTTTGATTACCTTTTTTTTGTTGATTATTATTATCACGAACTAAGGATGATAAATTGATTCAGTAAAGAGTGGGTGTCGTTTTCTTAATTTTTTTTATTGCTAGCCCAGACTTAGGGTTACTGATGGGATCAATGACTAGTTTTAATTATGAAAATACAGCTATCTCTACTCAGAATTCTACTGTCATAATATCTTGAATCTGTGATAAACCAAGAAGTTGTTAATCATCTTAACAAAAACAGCCTATTCAGCGACAAGTAATATGGCTTTCGTTCTGCTAAATCAACAGCCGATGTTCTGACTGTAATATCACACAGGATCAGTGAATCTATTGACAGGGCTTCGTTTCTAAAGCTATAGCTCTTCACATATCAAAGGCTTTTGACAGAGTTTGTGTTGCATAGCCCCTTAATAATTGATACCTTCGTTTCTTCTCGGTTTGCTCTGTCGTCTAGTGGTTGAGTACTTTCTTCGCCTCTGCACAGTAGTGGCCATCTCCGTGAGTTGTCTGTAACAAAAGACCTTTCTCACCCGCTTCATAAGACAACAATCTTTTCATTTTAATTACTTTTTATTCGGCATCAGTTTCTATTGCCCGTGGAGATGTTTTGCTATCGTTGAGAGAAAGAGAGAGAGAGAGAGAGAGAGAGACAGAGAGAGAGAGAGAGAGAGAGAGAGAGACTTACGAATATCGTGGTTAATTCTTAGCTAGCTTATTGTCTAATCAGTCCTTTGTTATTTGAGGAGACAGGGGGTGGGGAGAAGGACATCTTGTACGCCAGTATTCTTTCTTAGGGAAAAACATTTCTCGTTCTGACTTGGTTACATCTTAATTCCTTCGTCCCACTTCTGCGCCTCCTAAGTTCGAACTGGTTTAAAAACTCCAATTTTCTCACATATCAAAACTGTGACGTAATATCACGTGACCACCACACAGGTGCAGGATGACCTTTTGAACCAGAGTCATCCATTGTCTCGTCACTTGTCACATTTCGATTCCCGGAAACAGCATCACACTCTATGCACTCGGCGGCATGCACTAATCGCACAAGCCAAACCAACGACCCCACACCCGTTCTCCACCACATACGTCCATTATCATATAACATTCTCATAAAGGTTTTTATAATCCCACAAGTTACGTCCATCATTATATAACATTCTCATAAAAGTTTTTATAATCCCACATGTTACGTCCATCATTATATAACATTTGGTATAAAAGTTTTACTTCACAGTTTGCTAGCTATGGACTATCTGGAAATGTACTCTCAACCATCAAATCCTTTCTCTCTGATAGATTTATAAAAGTAGTCGTTGATGGACAGAAGTCTGAAGCACACAGTACCAACACCGGCGTGCCTCAGTGTTCCGTTTTGGGCACAATCCTCTTCATGATCTTCATAAATGATCTCCAAAGCCACATTCTGAGATCATTCGTCGATATTTATGCTGATGACACAACCATCTATGGAAATACCTCGAAGAGCATTAATGGTCAGGTTCTTTCTGGCTCTCTCTCTCTCTCTCTCTCTTTCTCTCTCGCTCTCTCTCTCTTTTCCGACCTAGAGAAAGTGGTACAATGGGGGAAAAGGTGGCTGGTTACTTTTAATGTCTCAGATCAAGCTCCTCTCCTCTCCTTTCACCACCAACGCTTTGATCCCCACTTTGCCCCAGTTGAAATGAACGGCTCTCCCCTTGAGGAAGCCCACTGCTTTGATAAGCTCCTGGGACTGACCTTCTCTTCAGACTTGAAATGGTAGACTTACATCAAATCTGTTGCTAAGACCACTGGAAAAATGGTTAGATCATTCTAGCGCCCCAGAAAATATGTCACACCCGACGTCATCCTCTACCTGTACAAGAGTCAAATACATCCTAAAATGGAGTACTGCCGCCACATATGGGGAGGTGCTGCTCAGATCACCCTTTCCTGTCTTGACAGAGTCCAAAACCGACTTCGAAATCTAGTGGGGAATGTCCTCATCTTTTCCCTACCGTCACTCTCTCACAGAAGAGATGTTGCTCGTCTTTCTTTGCTCTACTGTTATTTTCATGGCAGGTGCTCGACTAAGCTCAAATCTATAGTCCCCCTTATAAAACATTCACAGCTAGAACCCGCCTAGCTACTACCACTATCAATGATTTACCTTTCTCCCTCTGCGTGACCAAGACGAAACGAAACTTCCATGGGCAGAGTTTCTTTCCTAGAACTGCCCGTCTGTGGAACACAATGCCGCAAGCCTGCTTCCCAGCCAACTACAATATGGTCCAATGTAAACAAGTTTTTGTTGAACCGTTCCCGTAAATAATCAATTTCTACCCTGCTACAACTACCGTGCTGGTGATCGCGATGTTGTCTCACCGTCCACCAGTCAAACTCTTTAACCCTTATCCTCGAATGGCCTTTGGGCCTTGATAAGCGGTAATCTTTATTGTAAAAAAAGAAAAAATCTACGATGATTGCAATATGTCATGTTTAAAACTTAGCTGTACTTTGTGTTGACTGACTCTATCAATATAATATGTTAAGAAATTTCATGTTCGTAAGTACATTATCACCGTTCACACATTTAAAAATGAGATCGTCCTAATAGCAACGATGGTGATTTGTGATTAATCTGATGTTACTAAGGTAAATAATTCCGACTTTACCCATTTTCAAAATGAATTGTTCCAAAATCAAATTATGTTGTCCTCTCGACTAAAACAGTACAATTTTAAATAAATACATTTCAAAAAGTCACATTCGTTTTATTGATTTGAAGAATATTTAGCTGACGATTATTTTTACAATAAGATAGCAAATATTTATTGTTTTTAAAAGAATTAAATTGTTACAATTTTAATAAATAAATAATAGACATATTTCTTTAATTTGTTTAAAGGATATTTATCTGACAATGATAATTATTTTAACAGAAGAAAGAGTCATTTTTTCTTAATAGTATTAACCTTGACAGACATTTTTTTTTATTTCAAAAGGAATATTATTATTAACAGTAAATTATACAGATTGATGTAGAAAGCACAGTCAAATTCTGATAATATAGTAAAGACAGATGCCATGTACCATGACTCATGTTAGCAAGTAAAAATAAAATGAATGAACATGACAACAACAAAAAGGAGAATACATTTATTTTATGTAATAAATATAATTCATAGCTTGTGGATCAAAGTTCAGCCGACAGGAGATAGGAAGTCATCATGATAACAGTTAGTAATTACATCAAACTAATAGTCATAAAAGAAACTTTTACACTGAAATTGACTGATTAAAGAGTCGTAGAGAAAAGAATGATGGTAGCTGTGAAAACGGCTGTAATTGCATAAAATTAATAGTTCCAAAGAATAATGGTAGTCATTATTATGAAAGTAGTCGATGTCGTTGATTTAACTGCCACAACCTGTGTTTTGAATGTAGTCTTGCCTGTGGCGATGTTGTCATCTGCTTTCATCGAATCTCTTGGTCTTCCTGTGAAAGCGCTCCTGCTAGTGTCGGCTGGAACTGCTACTGCTGCTGATAATGATGATGTCATCTATCAGTTCCAAGTAGGGAAGTGCTAGTCTCGGTTGTTACTACTGATTATAATTCCAGATCCTGGGCGTTGCTGGAGGTCATCACAGAACAAGCAGTGTGTAAAGAAGTCTCTCAGGTTTTTAATATGCCTGATTTTATAGTTGCTTAAGCTTAGACGGTTTTATCCTTCTTTTTATTTTGCTTTGATTGGTCATGACTGAAGTTTGGATTTGCAGAACGAGACTAAATTAAGTTTATTTTTTGTCCCATGCACCTGATTTGTTGAGCTGGTCACTTCCAATTAAATTTCAGTATGAGAGTATCGTCTGGATATAAGCCCTTGTTGATGCCCTCCTCCTATTTTACCAGCTCCTAATGACATATTCCTAGTGTTCCAGCTTTTGGAGACATCCTTTACTCCAGCCAAGACGCTCCCAAAGACCAGGCCTGCTAAACAGACTTTGATTTCTTGATATACTTTTGTATCTTATTGGTGCAATAAACATCACCTTTTATTTTTACACTGTTTGCCTGCGTTTTATATTCTTCTTTGAAATTGCCGTATTTTATCCTGTGGTTTTCTTAGTTGTAAGACCGATCACCAGCATCGGCCCCCTGCAATAGACTCAAATAAAATATTTGACTCCTAACTTCTACCCTCATTTGAAAAAAAATTTAGTAAAAGATTAAAATTTTCCAATTTTTCAATATTATTGCAGTGTTATTTGAAATGATAACTGAACCAAAATATAATATAATTATTTTGTTTAAAAAAATATTATTATATTTTGGTTCAGTTATCATTTCAAATAACACTGCAATAATATTGAAAAATTGGAAAATTTTAATCTTTTACTAAATTTTTTTTCAAATGCAAGAAAAGTGTGCTATTTTATTAAATCAAACATATTAAATCCCATAAGTATTTTCTTAGTTATTAATATATTTTATACAGAAAATGTTGATAATATAATTATTTTGTTTAAAAAAATATTATTATCAACATTTTCGCAGGCATGCGTTCCTTTTTATGACAGGCGAGGCGATGGTCGAGAAGCAGAGTCTATCTCATGTGTGCTTGTTCACGGTTCTGTCCGGCTTTCTGTGTCTAGTGGGCGAAAGCCCCTCCTCTTTTATTGAAAAGCTCATGGCTGATACCTCTGTCTCTCGTCCCCTCCTTTCTCTCTCTCACTCTAGCCTGCCCACAACGCGTTAAGACAATTTTAGTTCTCTTTGTCTGGTCACAACTAATTAAATCCTTCTAACTCTGTTTATCGGAGAGGGTTTGTTTTTAGACTTATCGAAAAATGATAACAAAACAAAACGAAACAACAAAAATTCATTTGTTGTTCTCGAGCACAGATGGTCAATCTCCCTAGACCCTCCTACGTAATTGAGCGTGAAAGGTTACAAGGTTTTTGCAGACTCCTAGGCACGTTGTCCTGTTGCACTGATAATTCCATTTTTAAGCAAAATTCACACTAGTTTCATACCCTCGCTCCATTTCGTAGGGTTCTCTCTCAGTATAGCATTTTCACTAAATGCATACTAATACACTATCGGAGTCTTCCTGACTCTCGTGGGGCCGGCGGATACTTGTCACATCAAGGCCCCAATTTGGGAGTTTTGAGAAGTTTGAAATTAATCATTAGTTGCCATTACTTCTAGGTCCACTCTTCCCTGGAGTGGTAGTACCTGTCAAGTTTCCATATATTGATTAAATATAATCTATCATTTACATATTATTTACAACTTATTTTCTAATCCATCTAGGAAAAAGAAAACTCTGATATAAAAACTGTGCTACTGACTACTTACGTCATGGCAGCAAACCGTTGGGGGAGAGGGGGGGATTCCTTAATCCTTATCAACAACCTTCCTAGAGCTGGAGTCTCAAACAAAATATTCGGTTTGAAAACCTAAAATTGCTTAAGGAGTAAATGGGCTCTTTGTCTATTAGCCAGGCGACAAGGACAATGAATGCTGTCTCTCTTTCTCTCTATCTGGACAACTTGGGGAAAATTTTTTGTCACTAAGTCTCACATGACTAGTCTGGATCGCTCTTGTTCCGACAGGTTGAGGGTACAGGTTAGACAGCTTGTCTGGCTGCTGTTTCCAACTGGTAGTGCAGGATCCCTAACTCTTAGGTAGTGCTAAAAGCGGCTGTTCCATCAACAGTTGTATAAAATCGTGGGTAACTGTACATGTCATGTTGTGCATGGAAAGTAACACTATAGTTATTGCTGATGGGCTTTCCTGAGACCACAACCTCCATGGATCAAGTCTCGACTAATGATCTGGTTGGGTAAGCTTATTGGCACCAAACAAACACCCACCTTGCCCTTCTCACTCTCTCTAAAAGCAAAATGACAATACAAAGAAAAAGAAACAAACCTAAACCAGACAACATCTTCACTTCCGGGTCTTAGAACCAACATCAATGGCGTAGACACCTTTCTCCTAGTAAACTCCCCGGATATCCTAGCACGAAGTGAAACAAACCTACAATCCTCAATCTCCTCACACCATTTTGATATAACTGAATACCTCTCACTCTACTGTAAAGACTCTGACAAACATATGCATGGGCTAGGAGTTTATGTTTGGAACACCATCCTTTTGACTAGAGAACATAGGCTAGAATCAGATGATCATGCCTACATGTGCTTTAGATTAACCGTACAGCACAGCGTTAGTTACTTATATTTTTTATACAGTTCTCCTTCGACCCAGAACTGTGCCCTGCTTAATTCTGTCTCTGAAAGCATAGATGCAGCACTCTGACTTGACTCGAGTGCTCAAATACATGTATCTGGGGATTTCAATGTACCGTGATTGGCTTGGATTCTCCAGCTATATAGATGCAGCTGGTAACTCCACGTAAAGTTTCTCCGTAACACATTCTCTCACAGACTGTCACTTTCTCGACCCATCTCCCTGATTGTGTGAACTAGCAAACCTCACTTCTCGACCTGTTCTTGACCTCACTGCCTGAGGTTTGTGCAACGAATGCACATAGCCAGCTTGGGAACGATGATCACCTTGTGGTAATAATTGATATCACCCTAAAATCCCGTCTCAAGGCTGATGAGCTGTTACTCAAAACGACGAGATACTACAAGCGGGCTGATTAGGAATCCATCAGAGATCACAGAGATGCCCCATGAAGTGAAACTTGTTCTCTCCCTGCTGATCAGTATATAGTTGAGTTGACCGAATGGGTCAAAGCAGGCATTGAAGCACATGTCCCCATGCGTAAATTCTACAGCAAGCCCCCCTCTCCATAATGGTTCACCTCGAACTGTGCTGCTGCTATTGCTCAGAAGCAGCAAGCACTCTGACATTCAACCGCCATAAGTCAACTACAAATAGACAGAAACTTATAGTGTCAAGAAATCATTGTAAGACTGTAATAGATGGAGCAAAGAGAAGGTATACAGAGATGACCAGAAAACGCATTCAGTCACAGAAATTAAATACTTGTGATTCCTGGAAAATCTTCAATAGTGTGGTGAACAATGGGTAATCAACAATTCCCCCGCTATCCAACCATAATGATTTCGTTTGAATGGCAACTGATAAGGCTGAACTACTTTCCCAGCATTTCGTCTTAAACTACACTTTGGACTCCGCTAACCACTCCCTACCAAATTTCCTATTGCGGACTGAAGCCACACTTTATGACCTGACAATCACCCCATCTCATGTCCGAGACATCATAAAACACCTTGACATCTCCAAAGCATGTGGGCCTGATATTATACAAGTAATAGTAATAAAGATATGCTCTGCTGAACTGGCCCCTGTCCTCTCCAAACTCTACAACAAATGCTTTGTCGAATCTTGCTTCCCTGATAGCTGGAAAATTGCCTCTGTGATACCAGTCTTCAAGAATTCTAGAGATAGAACTGACCCTCAATCCTTAATCAATCTAGCGATAGACCGTCACCTCATTAATGCTAAACTTCTTTCTGATTATCACTATGGATTTAGGCAAGCACAGTCTACTGTGTATATCCTAACGGTCATCTCTGAACGCATATACCATACACTGGACAAGACAGGTTAAGCTAGATATATCCAAAGCCTTTGACAAGGTCTGGCATAAAGGTCTTCTCATAAAAATTAATTCACATGGTATTACTGGACAAATATTGTTCCTGATTTTCATAAACGACCTCCCTGATGACATTGTGTCTGAGATGTGTATATTTGCTGACGACACCATGCTCTGCTCTCGTCATGTGGGTAAAACGAACGCGTACATATTCGAGACAATGACTGAATCCTTAGAAAGTGACTTCCAGTCTGTAGTGGAATCGGGTCATAAATGGATGGTAACATTTAATGCTGCTAAGACAAAGCTCCTTTCTTTCAACAACTACAAGAAACCTCTTCAACCACCGATTGCCATGGCAAATAACACCCTACCTGATAGTCCAACGTTCAAACTCCTTGGGTTAACATTCACAGGTAACATGAATTGGAACAAATACATAGAAGACATTGCCAAGGCTGCTACAAAGAAAATGGGCTTCCTCTACCATGCTAGAAAACTTCTCACACCTGACAGTATCCTATATCTCTACAAAACCACCATCTGCCCATGCATGGAGTATTGTTGCAACATCTGGGCTGGTGCACCATCCACCAGTCTCTCCCTCTTAGACAAGGTCCAAAAAAGAGTCTCTAATCTAATAGGTCCCTCACTATCCACCAAGCTCCAACCTCTGTCCCGATCGCCAAAATGTTGCATCCTTGTGCTTGTTTTACAAGTACTTCAATGGAATGTACTTTGATGAACTTGCTGCTCTGATGCCCACTCAACATTAATACATTCAATCAACCCGACAATCAGCTAAATCCCATCTATTCACTGTGGAGGTCCCCAGATGCTGGAGAGCCTTCTACTCCGATAGCTTCTTTCCTTGGGCTGCCGGCGTTTGGAACTTCCTCCCTGCTCCCTGTTTCCCGACTGTACCGCCATGCAGAAATTTAAAACTAATGTGAACAAGCATCTCGCTGCACAGCTTCCAATTTAGGATGACCCCAAAAACTTTCACCCTAATTCTCAGTAGCCCCTTACGTCTACAGTGGCTACCTGCCTTGTTTGGGGGTGAACTAAGTTAAAAAAAAAATTTCTTACTGGTGTTCTAATTTACTATATATAATTATTGTTTTCTATTGTGCATTCAGTTCTATAGTAGGTCTATTTAGTAGTCCACTGTCGCCCAAAATATGCGCTGTTTCTTTTAGGTGCCTTACTCTTCATTCTTTTTCTCTGTCTCTAATTTTTACTTTGTTCCACAATCGTAGATGCTTTCTATTTCCTCCATCTGTAGTCAGCTATACCCGACTTTTCATGTACAAAGAGTATTTTGGTTCAATCCATACTGAAGATGATAATTACTAAGAACTACTTAATACTTCCACCTGATTATAGTTGACGGAATTAGAACAATATATATATACCATGGATTAAATAAAGGTTTCAGTTTTAAATTTCGTCCAGGTTTTGTGGTTCGGCAAAAAGGTTTGAGGCATGACCTTAAACTATATCTAATTATAAATCTCCAATATAGGGAGTTTAAGGTCGCTCCTTAGTTGCCATTATTTCCTGTTCTACTCTAATCTACAGCAGTCGTAACCCTAACCTTAACACTAACCCTAATTCCATTGATGGGTTAAATAGAATCTATCATTTGCAGACTATCTATTTACAAAATATTTACCGACAAAACAAGTTAAGCTATAAATATTTGAAGATATCAAGAACTTGAAGCATAAAAACTTTTAATAAAATTACTGCAGTGTATAAACGAAAAAGGGTTGATATGCCAAAAACAAAATCCACAGTTGGGAAGCCCTTGCAAAGAAGCTCTGTCCATGGAAATTCCTGGTGCTAGGTGCATGCAGGGAGAAAAAATAAGTCTTTTTTCGTTGTGGTAGAAAACGAGTTCTTGCTGCAAATGTCCTATGAGGAGGAACCAAAGATTGGAGCTCAGTCGAGCACCTTCCATAGAAATAACTATAGAGTAGAGAGAAACTAGCAACATCTCTTCTGTAGAAAAGGATACCCCCCCCTCCACACTCTAGATTTTGAAGTTGATTTTCAAGGCAGGAAAGAGTGCTCTGTGCGGCACCTCCCCAGATGTGGCAGCAATATTCAATTCAAACATAATCACTGGCCTGTTTGGTTGTGCTATTTTTAAGTATGATTTCCTATTCCAGGTGGTCATGATGAAGAGCAACTTACATAGCTACTTGTATGGTTTGTGTCACTTGCAAACTGTCTAAAATTAACTGACTCACCATTTCAAAATCTTTTTACTCTCAGCTATCACATGATCTGCTTGGATGATTATGGCTCATCCTCTTGCCCTTTTACTATCCAGCAGTAGTACATGAAAACAAAAAGCGTTTTAAAAAAACTCTTATAATATAGAGCAGATAAAAACAGTAGTCTCCCTTTGACTACTGTCTATAAAATATGAAGGATGAGCTTATATTGTAGACAAAGTTACATTATTATCTAAATTAATAAATGCGAAAGTTTTTATTTATCACTCCTATATTATCATCAAAATGGGTTACTTATTCAATAATACAGCTTAATATTTTGAAATACTCTATATATAGTACAGAGGAAAAACCTAAAAGACAGCTCTTTCAATGCCTGCTTTGCATAATTGCGTTTTAACCAGTCTATAATAAAGTAATGTTTGGTGTTATTCATTTTTAATTTTATTGTCCTATATTTTCCTTTTAATTTCTGTAAGGCCTTAGTTAAAAGCTAAATAAATTTGTATAAAAATTATCCAAATCTTAATATTTATCTATTTATATAAATAAATGTTAATGTTTATCTATATCTAATGTTTACAAGAAACTGATGAATGAAATGTTTATTATTTTAAATTTTGTTTTCAGGTACAAAACTCTGCAAAACGATAGTGAGTTGGCAAAGCCAGCTATATTGAATAAAGCTTAGTCATGCTCAAATACTCTCATTCCAATATATTTAAGCTCGTCCATCAACCAAAAGCCCCTTACCTTTTTAACAGGGATCAAAAATGAATTTCTAACGTAGTAGGACCCGCACTATCTGCCAAGCTCTAGCCCCTGTTGCATCGCTGCAGAGGTGCATCCCTGTGCTTGTTTCATAAGTACTTCCATGGACTCTGCTTTCAGGAATTTACTGCACTTGTACCCCTAAACACCCCCCCCCCCCCGACCTATCCGACTAGCTGCTAAATCCCACCCCTTCACTATAGAGATCCCTAGATGCCGGACAATTTTCTACTCTGATAGTTTCTTTCCTCGGACCACTTGCTTTTGGAATTTGCTTTCTGTTTCCTTTATTTCTGAGACTACCAGCATGCAGAAATTTGAATGTAATGCGAACAAACATCTTGCTGCCCAACTCTCCACCCAGGTTCCCTCCTATAAATCTGGTCCCTAACAATAGCCCTTTACACTTCAGTGGTAATATGCCTTGTTTGGGGTGAATAAAATTTAATATATACATACATACATTATATATATATATATATATATATATATATATATATATATATATATATATATATTGATGTTTGTATTACAGAAGATCAGAACAACATCGGTACCGTCGGTTTCAAATTCTAACAAAGGGGACCTATAAAGGCCTCTTTATTGGAACTCCCTTCAGCCTCTGTTTATGTAAGAGGCTGAAGAGTTCCAATAAAGAGGCCTTTATAGGTCCCCTTTGTTAGAATTTGAAACCGACGGTACCGATGTTGTTCTGATCTTCTGTAATACAAACATTAATAAATATTATGCTCTTATTTTTTAAATTTTTCTTGATAATCGAGCACTCTGCTGGGATTCCTTCCTACTGACCTTACATATATATATATATATATATATATATATATATATATATATATATATATATATATATATATATATATATTTAGATTTTTATATATAAATTTTTATTAATAACAAAGGTTCACATTATAGCTCAATAGTGCAATACTAGAGCTCTTTATTAATTTTAAAGTTATATAAACCTTAGTTAATGAAGAGAAAAAATTTCCATAAGTTCATCAAAAACAATTTTTATTGGCATATAATTGTTTCTGCAATCCTAAAACACATACATATATTATTGGTATATAAATTATGCAAAAATATACAAATCTATCAACAATTTTTTCT
This sequence comes from Sepiola atlantica, assembly GCA_963556195.1. NCBI lineage: Eukaryota > Metazoa > Mollusca > Cephalopoda > Sepiida > Sepiolidae > Sepiola > Sepiola atlantica. Next base: position 98,129,530 of record OY744527.1, on the reverse strand, counting down.
TCTTGAGAAGGCTTCATCTGTTCCTAAGAAGTTTACCAATCTTGCTGAAACAGCTACAGTGCAATTCAATATTCATTTATTTATTTATTTATTTTTTTTCATATATATTTTCAATTTTTCAATCATATTATTCGCAGGAAGGGTTATTTGAGGGAAAATATATGTTTACACCTAGTCTATCTGAATGTCCAAATTGTCATATTTTATCGTTAAACATCGATAAGAACCAATGTTAAAATTAAATACCGTTTGTTAAAATGTTTATCACCTGTTTCAGGGCCAGTGGGACAGTTATAAAAGTGTGTGTGTGTGGGGGGGGGGGGTCTCCTAAAAAGTGTGTGGGGGGGCGGTTAAACACATGCATATCAACTTAATTATTGATGACCGTAAAGTGGGGGGGGGGGGGAGCAAGTCAAAAAGTGAGGGGGCTTGAGCCCCCCCCCCCACCCCGCTTCCGCCGTCGATGTGTTTATACGGCGACATCAACGACACCGACGACGACGACGACGATGACGACGACGAAAAAGAAGACGACGAAGCAGAAGAAGAATTGTTTGCAACACCAGTTCCATTAATTTCAGACGCCCCTTGCATATATATATAGTGGATATGGCTGACTCTGTGTACCGTTGTCACGCCTCCCGACCGTCTGAAATTGTTACTTCCCTGCACTGATGAGAGCAATAAGCTTGAAACGCTAGCGTCTGTAGGTATAAATAATTTAATATTTATTTATAAATATTATACTAAGCTCCTTTAAGAAATTAAAGTTGTGCACTCTCGGGGAAGTTAAAAATAGACTGTCAAAAAGCTCTAATGCAAATTTCCGAATATGTTCGTCGAACACTCTCCACTAGTCTTCTATCTGTGCCCGCTTCTACGTACATATAGATCTTAATTTCCCTAAATTACGTGACAGTTTCCGTGGGTCGAGTGGATATGGCTGACTCTGTGTACCGTTGTCACGCCTCCCGACCGTCTGAAATTGTTACTTCCCTGCACTGATGAGAGCAATAAGCTTGAAACGCTAGCGTCTGTAGGTATAAATAATTTAATATTTATTTATAAATATTATACTAAGCCCCTTTAAGAAATTAAAGTTGAGCACTCTCGGGGAAGTTAAAAATAGACTGTCAAAAAGCTCTAATGCAAAGTTCCAAATACGTTCGTCGAACACTCTCGACTAGTCTTCTATCTGTGCCCGCTTCTACGTACATATAGATCTTAATTTCCCTAAATTACGTGACAGTTTCCGTGGGCCGAGTGGATATGGCTGACTCTGTGTACCAGGTTCGCGCCTCCCGACCGTCTGAAATAGTTACTTCCCTGCACTGATGAGAGCAATAAGCTTGAAACGCTAGCGTCTGTAGGTACATGGTGGGCAAAAATAAGGGTCCTATTTTTAAAAATTCATAACTTTTTTATTTATTGATTTAAAAAATTTTTTTTTTTAGAATAAGTAAAGGACCCCTTCCGAAGCAAGCATGAGCCGTATTAGCCCTAAGGAACGTACCCTCATTTAGAAAACATTATTTTTGCTTAAAAAACTCAAAACAGTGTAAAAAACAATACTTTAGTTTTTGTAAGTTTTAAGAAGTGTTTTTCGGCTAAAATTTGTTTTGTTTATTTCAAAAAATCTCGGAAGGGTCAGTCTACACACACATAAAGTTTGGTGAGTTTAACTTTTATTTTGTGGAAGTTATTCAAATTCAAGTTATTCAAATTTAAAGATAGGACCCTTATTTTGGCCCACCCTGTATAAATAATTTAATATTTATTTATAAATATTATATATATATATATATATATATTATATATATATATATGTGTGTGTGTTTGTGTTGGTTTTATTGTTTTAATTCAAGGTTGATGTGGCAATATTGATATCAATGAGAGATGATCCCCAAAGAGGCTTAACAAATAAATAAACTTAACTTGCTTATTATAAAATTTATAATTTCATATTTTCTATAGCTTGCAAATAAACTTAATATCTATACATATAAAGCAAAGATGTCTGCGTGCACATCTGTCTGTTCACACAGTGGTTCATCACCAAGTAAAATCAATGGTATCTTTGGAATCAGCAGGTTCCTGCGGTTGTTTTAACCTTATTTTAAATGATTAAAAGTTTATTTTTCTACTATAATTTAAGGAAAAATGTGCTCTTTTTTAGTTAGCGCACATACAAAATCAAAACTCTTAACCAGAAACAAGTTCTTAGAGCACAGATGAGATTTGTCTGCTGATTAGCAGGATTCTGACTGTGTTATTGATTGATCCATGTGAAAAGTGTCACCAAATTGCATCTTTTGTCGGTACGCTCGGGTAAGTCATGGAAGCGGCCAAGAGTTGCCAAAACTATTAGCCAATCAGGTTACAACAGGCAGCCGATAACTTATGGGAAAATTGAATTTCTGGACCAGTTGCCTACTTTTATTTTCAGTATAAGATTACTATTGGAAACTTTTGAATAAAAGAAAAACTAACCCCAACCCTAAACCCTAACCCTAAACCTTAAACCTAAACCCTAACCTAGAAATGTTTAAAAGAAAAAACATTGAAAAAATTGAAAAGGAAAAACAGTTGTTTCATTGTCTGTTCTAACCGTAGTTAGTTCTAACCGTAACCCTAATCCTAACCCTAACCCAGAAAATGTAAAAAAAGAAAGAAAAAAAACAGTGTAACCCCCCCCCCCCCCCCCCCCCCCAAAAAAAAAAGAAAAAACCGAAAGTAATTTGCTTAAAAGCAGTTGTTTCGTTTATTATATTTGAAAAAAAATACTTTTTTGGAACTTTTCGTAGCACAAAAAAAAAAAAATTATTTAAAAAAATTTGCTTAACAATGGTTCCTATGACAAAAAAACTCTTATAATATAGAGCAGGTAAAAACAGTAGTCTCCCTTTGACTACTGTCTATAAAATATGAAGGTTGAGCTTATATTGTAGACAAAGTTACATTATTATCTAAATTAATAAATGCGAAAGTTTTTATTTATCACTCCTATATTATCATCAAAATGGGTTACTTATTCAATAATACAGCTTAATATTTTGAAATACTCTATATATAGTACAGAAGAAAGACCTAAAAGACAGCTCTTTCAATGCCTGCTTTGCATAATTGCGTTTTAACCAGTCTATAATAAAGTAATGTTTGGTGTTATTCATTTCTAATTTTATTGTCCTATATTTTCCTTTTCATTTCTGTAAGGCCTTAGTTAAAAGCTAAATAAATTTGTATAAAAATTATCAAAATGTTAATATTTATCTATTTATATGAATAAATGTTAATGTTTATCTATGTCTGATGTTTACAAGAAACTGATGAATGAAATGTTTATTATTTTAAATTTTGTTTTCAGGTACGGAACTCTGCAAAGCCAGCTATATTGAATAAAGCTTAGTCATGCTCAAATACTCTCATTCCAATATATTTAAGCTCGTCCATCAACCAAAAGCCTCTACCTTTTTAACAGGGGTCAAAAATGAATTTCTAACATAGTAGGACCCGCACTATCTGCCAAGCTTTAGCCCCTGTTGCATCGCTGCAGAGGTGCATCCCTGTGCTTGTTTCATAAGTACTTCCATGGACTCTGATTTCAGGAATTTACTGTACTTGTACCCCTAAACAACCCCCCCCCCCCCGACCTATCAGACTAACTGCTAAATCCCACCCCTTCACTATAGAGATCCCTAGATGCCGGACAATTTTCTACTCTGATAGTTTCTTTCCTCGGACCACTTGCTTTTGGAATTTGCTTTCTGTTTCCTTTATTTCTGACACTACCAGCATGCAGAAATTTGAATGTAATGCGAACAAACATCTTGCTGCCCAACTCTCCACCCAGGTTCCCTCCTATAAATCTGGTCCCTAACAATAGCCCTTTACACTTCAGTGGCAATATTCCTTGTTTGGGGTGAGTAAAATTTAATATATACATACATACATTATATATATATATATATATATATAATGTATGTATGTATATTATATATATATATATATATATATATATATATATATATATATATATATATATATATATATTGATGTTTGTATTACAGAAGATCAGAACAACATCGGTACCGTCGGTTTCAAATTCTAACAAAGGGGACCTATAAAGGCCTCTTTATTGGTACTCTCTTCAGTCTCCGTTTATGTAAGACGCTGAAGAGTTCCAATAAACAGGCCTTTATAGGTCCCCTTTGTTAGAATTTGAAACCGACGGTACCGATGTTGTTCTGATCTTCTGTAATACAAACATTAATAAATATTATGCTCTTTTTTTTTTCTTGATAATCGAGCACTCTGCTGCGATTTCTTTCCTACTGACCTTACATATATATATATATATATATATATATATATATATATATATATTTAGATTTTTATATATAAATTTTTATTAATAACAAAGGTTCACATTATAGCTCAATAGTGCAATACTAGAGCTCTTTATTAATTTTAAAGTTATATAAACCTTAGTTAATGAAGAGAAAAAATTTCCATGAGTTCATCAAAAACAATTTTTATTGGCATATAATTGTTTTTGCAATCCTAAAACACATACATATATTATTGGTATATAAAGTATGCAAAAATATACAAATATATCAACAATTTTTTCTTCTTGAGAAGGCTTCATCTGTTCCTAAGAAGTTTACCAATCTTGCTGAAACAGCTACAGTGCAATTCAATATTCATTTATTTTTTATTTTTTTTATTTTTCATATATATTTTCAATTTTTCAATCATATTATTCGCAGGAAGGGTTATTTGAGGGAAAATATATGTTTACACCTAGTCTATCTGAATGTTCAAATTGTCATATTTTATCGTTAAACATCGATAAGAACCAATGTTAAAATTAAATACCGTTTGTTAAAATGTTTATCACCTGTTTCGGGGCCAGTGGGACAGTTATAAAAGTGTGTGTGTGTGTGTGGAGGGGGTCTCCTAAAAAGTGTGGGGGGCGGTTAAACACATGCACATCAACTTAATTATTGATGACCGTAAAGTGTGTGTGTGGGGGGGGGGGGGAGCAAGTCAAAAAGTGAGGGGGCTTGAGCCCCCCCCCCCCCCGGTGCCGCCATCGATGTGTTTATACGGCGACATAAACGACACCGATGACGACGACGACGACGACGACGAAAAAGAAAACGACGAAGCAGAAGAAGAATTGTTTGCAACACCAGTTCCATTAATTTCAGACGCCCCTTGCATATATATATATATATATATATATATATATATATATATATATATATATACATGTGTGTGTGTGTTTGTGTGTGTTTTATTGTTTTAATTCAAGGTTGATGTGGCAATATTGATATCAATGAGAGATGATCCCCAAAGAGGCTTAAGAAAGAAAGAAACTTAACTTGCTTATTATAAAATTTAAAATTTCATATTTTCATAGCTTGCAAATAAACTTAATATCTATACATATAAAGCAAAGATGTCTGCGTGCATATCTGTCTGTTCACACAGTGGTTCATCACCAAGTAAAATCAATGGTATCTTTGGAATCAGCAGGTTCCTGCGGTTGTTTTAACCTTATTTTAAATGATTAAAAGTTTATTTTTCTTATTATAATTTAAGGAAAAATATGCTATTTTTTAGTTAGCGCACATACAAAATGAAAACTCTTAAGCAGAAACAAGTTCTTAGAGCACAGATGAGATTTGTCTGCTGATTAGCAGGATTCTGACTGTGTTATTGATTGATCCATGTGAAAAGTGTCACCAAATTGCATCTTTTGTCGGTACGCTCGGGTAGGTCATGGAAGCGCCCAAGAGTTGCCAAAACTATTAGCCAATCAGGTTGCAGCAGGCAGCCGATAACTTATGGGAAAAATGAATTTCTGGACCAGTTGCCTAGTTTTATTTTTAGTACACGATTACTATTGGAAACTTTCGAATGAAAAAAAAATAACCTTAACCCTAAACCCTAACCCTAAACCCTGTAGCAGTTACCTCCTCCTTTCAAAACATAACTACACCAGTTTGCTGATAGGTGTCGCTTTTTCACCGACAGGTGGCACTGTAAAGCGACACCAGAGTTATCTGCCCTTCTGACTATAAAAACCGTTGCAAACGAAAAATCCATCTCTTCTTCACCGACCAGCCTCGACAGAAGTATGCTGGCACCAGCGCTCTCTCTCTCTCTCTCTCTTCTCTGGTCGACAGAACGACGCTAATACACTAGCGTTTCGTCTCACGCTTTTCTCTTCAATCGGCATAACAACTACCAACACACGTGGGCAAACAACGGTAAGAGTTCTCAACTCATTTTCTTTGTGTACGGCTTTCGAAGACTTTTCCTACGCCGGATTCATTTCTTCTCATACCTTTTTCAAGAACTGTTTTTCCATCGATACACATGCATACATCACACACTTCATCATTCCACGTACACACACGTTCAATAAACGTTATTTGAACTACTTCATTTTGTTTATTAATTATTACTCTGTCTTTGCATGCAACAATTGCTTGATTTACTGACACGTCTATAATCGGGGGAACACGACCCTCGATCCGAACAACCCTAACCTAGAAAATGTTAAACAGAAAAAAAAAATTGAAAAGAATTGAAAAGGAAATTTTTAAAATTTGCTTATAAACAGTTGCTTCGTTGTCTGTTCTAAGCGTAAACCCTAACCCTAACTCAGAAAATGTAAAAAAGAAAAAAACAGTGCAAATTTTTTAAAAAACCCAAAGAAATTTGCTTTAAAGCAGTTGCTTCGTTGTTTATTACATTTTTTTTTTTAAATCATTTTTTTAAATTTTTCGTTGCACAAAAAAATTATTATTTAAAAACATTTGCTTAACAATGGTTCTTTTGACAAAAAAAACCCAGAAACATCTAATTAATAACAGTTGTTTAGCTATGGTTTGTTCGTTCTTTATTTTTATATATGTATTTTACTTTTACAACTTTTCTTGAAGTTATCATCTGGCAATCTTCGTCTTGGCAACACTCGGGCGCTTCCGTAACCTGTCCGAATGTTGACGACGCAAAGTCACGGAAACACGGGTCGTTCTTTATATAAGTACCCTTTTGTAATCTCTATCTTTATATAGTTAGGTGTGTTTATATGTTTATATATTTGTATGTACAGGACTCACTCCTAAACTAATTAACAGATTATTATGAATTTTGGAACACAGCTACTAGGCATAAGGGGTCCAAATGTTGACTATACTTAGTTTAATTTAGTTTTATGCAAAGAGGGTAAAAATGGGGGTGGAAGCCTTTCCTGAAAATTCAGATACGTCCGATTTTTATGATATTTTATAAATAGATATTATACATCAATTAATAAATATTCCTCAAATTTCAGTTTCTTTGAGGTATTTTAAAAGGGTTTTAGAAGCATAATATGGGTACAACCTCCCATTTGAAAATTCAAATATATCAGATTTGCATTAAATTTGATCCATATTTATTAGACACCAATGAAGCAAGATTCCCTGAATTTCAGTTTCTTCTGAAGAGCTCTTAAGCTTAAGCCTTAAATTGTAGACATTTTCTAGAAGCAAAATCACGTTATGGATTTTGATCAAAATTGAAATAATGTTTCTGGACTCGATTTTTTTGATTTCTGAAGAGTCGCATGTTTGAAAAATCTAAGATATATATCTCTATATTTGGTTGTTCATGTGTAAACGAAATGGACCGTTAAGTTATACAGATTTTTTGAAAAATTAATAAAGAAGTGGTCATTGGAATCTAGCATTCTATTGTTTATAATTAAAAATAACAGAGATTTATTTTTTTCATAGTTTTTAAATTTAGATTATTTTTTAAATTAATATCTTGACTCTGCGAGCAATCTTCTGATTATCGGGACTTAGTTGGTGCATTAAGGATCCAATGTTATTGTATGGGCCATCTCGAGCGTTTTCAAAACAAAATAAAAAACAATATGAAAGAAACCCCCGCAGTTTCTAATAAAACTTGTCTGGATAACAACTTGCTGTCAAAATATGTCATATGTATGTACAAATACCTACAAATATTCCTGCGTTCTGGACATAATGCAAAACTACATCCAGTGGTGAGGCCTCAGTTGGGAAGATTTGAGAGTGTCGAGTCTGCTCTTAATTGCCATTATTCCCAAAGTCCATTCTAACCTAGAGTGGTAGTATCTGTCAGGGTCCCATCTATAGGTTAAATAGAATATATCATTTACCAACTATTTATATATGCATACAAAATAAATTAATCTACAAACCATTTATATACAAAATAAAGCAAACACCAGGAATAAATATTTGAAAATATTAAGAACTTCAAGCAAAAAACTTTTTTCCAAAATGACTGGATTCGACATTAAATGACTCAAAAAGGGTTGATATACCGTAAAACAAAACAAAATAACCAACCAACTGGAAAACGATATGTATATATATATATATATATATATATATATATATCCATCCCATCACCAAGTAAAAACTGCCGAACGAATCCACTTCAAGTATTTGGGCCTTGGGGGAATTGAGAAAGCAAATAGCAAGTCAGACAACCTTCTGCCTCCAATCTATTTCCATAATGAGACGTTTTCTTTCCTTTTTTTTCTTTCTGCTTTCTATACCGATTTATACGCTTTTTCTTTCTTTTTTTAACTTTCCAGTTTGAGACATTTTTTTTTCTTCGTTTCTTTTTAAAATTTTACCAATTCGGACGTTATTTTATATGAATATGAATATTAGTGCGAACACTCGTGAAGGATAATTTCTTTTCCCTCATTTTCTTGACGAAGGGTGTACACTCGTCTAATCATAAAAATGACTTTCCATAAATATGTAAAACGTTATCTACCAGTTTAGATATGTAAGGCATTTAGATGTTTGAGATGCGTCCACACATCTCTATGAGAGGTTTTGTCGGTCAGTCGGTCAGTTGGTCAGTAGGTCGATCAGTTAGTCGGTCGATTTGTCATGCTTCAGTTTGAAATAGTATTTTCCTTGCCGAATGTGCAGATTAACATTTTAACACCTCTCCCTGAATTGCTAACTTTCCATTGACATTTTTGAATTGCTTTTAAATTTGTTTTATTCCTCTCTATTATTAAAATCTTTACTTCTTTTATTTTCTAAACTGTTATGGCGTGATATTTATCTACACTATTTCGGGAATAGATGTGTAAGAGTGATGATGAGGAGGATGTAAGGGGTTATCCTTTTATCTTCTCGTAAAGAAACGGAACAACGAAAAGTATTTCTGTAACTATAACAAAAAGGGGTTTTATTAACTGAAGGTTACCTATACCGTTTGGTATAGGTAGAAGAGAGTGGGACGGTGTCCGTCTGAGGAAGAGGAAAGAATATAAGAGTTCTTAGGGCCGTCCGTGAGTTCTTCAGGTGAAGATGGTAGTAGTCGTCAAGTGGCGACGGCGGCGGGAGAGAGAGTGTTTCCTCGTTCCTCGCCGGTGCTCTCTGCGATGTGTCCAAGCTGGTGCCAGGAGGTCGTCTCTTCTTTTTCCTCGAACCCTAAGGGGACATAAGTAGTCCCTTAGGGAACTAACGATATTACTGCGCCTTGTGATTTGATTGGACAAGCCAGCTCACAGGGACAGTGATTACGCATTCAAAACTAGTCCCTATTGGTGACTGCTACATATGGACTCTTCCAGGCACTATGAATAGAGTTACTACTAAGTGTCGTGGCTGTCATTGGTGGCAGTCATAGTCACAGTATATGACCCAGACTTTCACTATATACTAATTCTGTACTTCTGTAAATACACTCTTGTAAATATAACATCGTTTTCTACTTTTGGCTAAGATCAAAGTGTAGTATCTGTTCCGATGGATACTGCACGCCTGTCCTGTGCAGTTCTAGGAGGTCCACCCTCCCAGGCTTCGCCTCCCCTCTTTGGGGAGGAGTAAGTTTATTGCTTACTGTCTGAGGCGCCCCTACCGGGGAATGCCGACGGGGCTGCCCAGGCAATTTTTAAATGGCCAGAGTGCTCACCTCTCGAGCGCTGGCTTTTAACCCCACTTGCTCGACCCGATCTTGGGTCACATCTTACTTGTGGGAGTAAGATAAAACTGGCCTTGTGCCTAACTCCGCGAGGAGTAAATAAACATCGTTTTGTTTGAATTATTATCTGCCCTTCAAGGTCACAACATAAACGTATTTTGATAATCATGTTAAGTTTTTATATATTATATTTGTAAAAGTCATGTTATGGTGATTGCATCTGTATTTGAATTCAATTTCTGTACAACCTATTATACATCACATCGTTTTCAGGATTTTCTAATATGTTTAACATTGATTTGCATATTATATTTTTCCATTACATAATCTGTTCATAGGATATTTACTTTTTATTCTACAATTATATTGTTTCTCTACTATTTTACATCATTATTTCTTTCTTTATTATTATTATCTTTTTTAAAAATAATTTGTTTAATGTTTTCTGTACAACTATAGCTACTTCTCGTTGTATGCTCATTGACTATTTTTTATAGCCTATTTGTTTCAGGGGGGGGGGAATGTTTTTCTATGAGAGTTATAAATATTTGCTTTATTCAACACATAAACAAACAGACACACACGTCGGTGTTATTTACAGACTGAGAAAGATCTTGTTAATGCAAGACTACTTGTGAAGAAACACTTGTACTTTGTGGCAATAAGAACATGAAAGATTCACATAAGATTAAAACTAGATATCAACAAAAAAAAAAGAAATTCTCTTTCTGATTCAAGCATAAAAATTTATGCGAGGTGGAGGTAGGTGTGTAGGCATGGAAGTATCATCAAGGAACATTTAGAAATATCTATTTTTTAATAAACCGTTTCATATTCAATGTTATCAAAAATGTATTTTTTGATAAAGGAAATATTAAAATTATATTAACACCTATAATTTAGATATTTCTGTTTTCCATAAGGCTATTTTTTATTTTTCAAATGTGAAGAAATTCTTCATCATTTTTAGCTGAAAAACATTGACTATACTATATTGTCTGCATGAATTGACATAAATAGGGTTTATTTCTCTACCTGTCGCATAACGGTTCGAATTGGTCTCATCGGTTAGATGGTTCGGATTTGAGTTAAAGGTGACTCGTGTCATGGGGTTCGGATCATGGGGTTTGAACAGTTATCTCCACACTGAAGATTCCATTAGGATGAAATGTATACATATGTGGATAATAATCAAATTTTTATTATTAAATAATTATTTATAGCCCTCTTTCGGCTGGGCTCTTTAAGAGAAATAATATAAGCTGTCTAATCTAAGCTAAATTGCAAGTTCCTGTCTACGTGATTTGTTGAACACTGTTAAGACAGCTGACTCGTGTTCCGGGATTCGAATCATGCGACTGGTCTGAACAGTTATATCCACACTGAAGATTCCATTAGGATGAAATGTATATGCATGTGGATAATAATTAAATATTTATTATTAAAGAATTATATATATATACTTGCGTATAGAAAAAAATTATGCTTCGCCAGTGTTCGTTTGCATTCTCCATTTATCTTGATATATTACTAAAATATTCATATAAAATCATAGAATTATGTCAGTAATTTAATTTTTCACTTATAAATAATTATTATAATTTCTGATGACCTACAGAATTAAAAAAAACACCATTGATTTTTTTATTATAGAGCGGTGTATTTTTTCCGACTTCATTTCAGGTGGCAGGGCAAGTCTGAGGTGGTTGTCTGACTTGCTATTTGCTTTCTCATTTCCTCTTACCACTTTAAATTGTGTCGTCTGGTGTCTAGAAAAAGGTACATGATTACTTGCTAACTTTTGCGTGTTTGGATGGAACTACATATATTTATTTACTACGTGGCTTTGCCAGCTTGCTATTGCTTCATAAAGTTTGCTACTTGAAATACTTGAAACCAAAATGTTAAAAAATAAAATCCCATTCATAAGTTTGTTGTAAACCCAAGCCATAAACTTTTTGCTTTTTTTCATATAAATAAATATTAACACTTTGGAAATTTTGATACAAATTTATTTATTTTTATAAATAAGACCGTCAAGAAATGAAAAGAAAAAGGAAATCAATTGTTTGAGCGATGGTATATGTGTGTGTGTGTGTTTTTTTTAAACTTACAATTTTTTCCATTGAATTTGAAAACAATTTAAAAAAAAAAAATGTTGTGTCGGTCGCTAATGGGAGAGAGCAGTTAATCACCTTCTCCCCTTTCTTTATGTGACATCGCTAACAGAGGAATGGGGGGGGGGGGGAGAAGTCAGTCAGTTACCCTCTCCCCTTTCTGAACTCTTGCTTATGCCTCATATATCTTTCTTTCTTGTTAGTTTAATTTAAATTACCTCCCCTGAAAATTAATCAGTAAATATCTTAAGAAACGTTTAATAATTTATCCTTTATTTTTTTAAATCACTTTAACTAATTACTGTTAATATCGACAAAACTATTACATATATAACATCGGTCTTTATTAAAGAGTGGAGAATGTGTGTTTGCATGTGTGTGTGTTTGTGTGTGTGTGTGTGTGTGTGTGTGTGTGTGTGTGTGTGTGTGTGCCTACTAACAACAATTGAACATGTTAAAGTCTATGTTGGCTGATAAGAGAATTTACCTTAAACCCACAATGAAGTTCTTAAAAGTTTGCATCAGCAGCAGATTGTTATACCCAGTCCATATAGGGTCATATTTTTATTTTACATTTGTTAAATGAAGGGTATTAAAAGTTTGCATACCTTAATTGTTATATTTGACAAAAGACTAAAATCTTGTAAGATAATAATTTGCATACCTGCTTTAGATCAGAGATTCCTAACTGAGGTTCACATGGACCCCTGGATTTCCACAGAAGCTTTAAGGGACCTACAAAAAAAGTTTCTATTTAATTTGTTTTGTTTACTTGGAGATGTATGTGTGTTTATTGAAGTTTTCAAGATTTGTATTTGTATTTTATGTTATGAATATAACAACATTGATTCATTGTTAGTTTTTTTTTTTACCTATTTGATTTTTTTTTTAAATTTATGTATGCATATATGGGACCCTCAGATCATAAAATAGCTCTCAAAGAGGTCCACAAGCAAAATAAGGTTGGAAACACCTGCTTTACATGATGTGCAAATATTATCTTTATTTAGATCAATTATAGATTAATTAAACTCCAGTTTGAACGCCATACTGGGTTACGTTAGCGATAAAATGAAAGTTTTATTTGTTTATAGTTTTTATACTGTATATACAAAATATGTTTGAAATAGTCAAATTTATTTATTTCATCAAACTTTAATCTATATGAATTTTCAAAGTGTTTGGGCATACACATTTAATAATCCATACATATTCTTTAACAGCTATTTAAAAAAAAATATTTTTAACAACAACGTCATTGATAATATGAAACATTTTGAAAAAGAGGCTAACATTTTCCATTCATAAAACTGGTTAATTTTATCAATAGAACATCTGCTGCACATAAGTTTATATGCTTGTATAATACCAAAGTATCGAACAAAATAAAAAAATAAAAGCATCAGAAAGGTTTCTAAAAGGATATATATATATATATATATATATATATATATAGTGTGTAGGTTTGACTGATTTCGTTGGGAAATTTTATATATATATATATATATAATTATTAATGACAATATATGTATTAGCATATACTATCAGTGCCCTTTTACTTTGCAGTCTCCTTAAAAGATTCAGCGCGATGATTGTGACAACAGCGCAAATATAAGTCAGGTTCATATCATATTCCAATAACCAAACCACTGTATAGTGTAGGTTTTTTCAAGTCACTTTAATCCAAGAACTTTTTACTCTTTGTGAATTTTTCTGATGATTTTGTAATGTTGCAGAGACGACATTAACATAAAAATGTTGTTTGGCACAAAACAAATGAAACGGACCGTAAAAAATATATCTCACAGAAATGTTATGCTTTTTAGAAAATGTGAAAAAATAAAAATAAAATGCCGAAAAATTCAAAATGGCGTATTAGTGGGTTCCCCCACGTGTGAGTTTGCTCTTTTCTTTGTTTTTTGTTTGGTTTCACCCAAAAATGAACCACTGTATAGTGTAGGTTTTTTCAAGACATTTTAATCCAAGAACTTTTTACTCTTTGTGAATTTCTCTGATGATTTTGTAATGTTGCAGAGACGACATTAATATAAAAATGTTGTTTGACACAAGACAAATGAAACGGACCGTAAAAATATATCTCACAGAAATGTTATGCTTTTTTGGAAATGTGAAAAAATAAAAATAAAAATAATAAAAACATAGTTATTGGAATATAATATGAACCTGACTTATATATATATATATATATATATATATATATATATATATATATATATATATATATATATATATATATGAGAGAGAGAGAGAGATAGAGATAGAGAGAGAGAGTGCATGTGAGAGAGAGAGAGAGATGTTATTTTATTTGTTTATTTTATTTGCAATACTTGGATGAAATCAACTATTTATACAGAAATTTTTTTTACCTAAATACTAGATGGGAATAATTTTCCCCTTGACTGATGTGATATCCCCCATATAGGGAGCGTACGTATTTTAAAAATATAATTACCCACGGACACATGTTTCATCATCTTAAAACTCATCAACGTGGCTGAACGAGAGAAATTTGAAATCGGGACCCCAGAGACCGAAGCCTGACGCTCTACAACTTAGCTAAACCAGGTTTGACCTATTGCTTTGGCTGAATATGATCAAGAAGCTAGGATAAGTGTTTATGACCGTCACTGGGTATGTGAGGTTCCTCCAACATGATGAATCACTCTGTGTTGCTATCATCTTTTGTACAGAATATGATGCTAACAGAAAGTTCTGGGTCACATCATGGAAGTAGTCTAATAACCGAATATTAGAGTATGCCATCACTAAACAGCTCCGGACATGCAGACATGGATAATTAGTGGTTGGTTGCTGCTATACACTGAAAATGAACTTGGAACCCTGAATGTCTTAATTCTGCTACTGGCCGTGTGACGAAAAAAAACAGAAAGAATGTTTGTCATGTCAAGGATTACCAGGATCTCAATGAACACGTGGATACATATATGAAAACACAGATGTTTGTTCATAGAATCTCAGGAAGTTGCGGCAGGAATGGTCAGTGTCCTATCTGCAAATTCACATTGATAACCCCCCTGTGGTCATTTGAAACGGTGAAAATTAAAGAACAGAGGTATTTTATTACCTATTTGAGGTTTGGGCTTTTATGACACCACTGATCATAGAGTCCATCAACAATGCATCATCAAAGCATCGGCCGAACATGATGTGGAATTGGCTAAGGAATATTAACATTGCATATAAACTATTCACCAATCTACAGTATAATCTAGTTGACACTCATTAGATTGCTGAAGTTAAGCGACGTTGAGCCTGGTAAGTGCCAGATGGGTGACCATTTGAGAATACCAGCTGCTGTATTTCACAGGACAGCGACACCTTCCTGCAAAAAACTGCAAAAATTAACGTCGTTATCTCCCCTGACCAGGATATATATGCGACTGGGGACCGCTTGTGAATTTGATATTTTGGAGGAAGCTGGCTGAACTCGCCGAGGGTGAATGTTGCACCAGATACCAGGTATTCACCAATCTAATAGACATCCAAGCATGAAGCGCATGTTATACTTTATGAGACTAATTATCTCGGGGTTTTTTAAGGCAGTTGTTTTGGTGGTAGTCAGAGACTGCAAGGAGTGTCAGTCCATAGATCCAATCTCAGTGTATTGGAAAGCTGACATACTGAATGTATGAGAAAATTGGATCAGAGTTGTAATGAATGTGACCCATTTTAGAAGCCTCCACTATTTAAAGTTAATAGCCTGCAGTCCAAGTCAATTTTCCATCTGGAGGCTGTTGTTGCACCAAGAGTCTGTCAGCATCATTCGGCAGTTGGAGTCTGTGTTTTAGGAAAGAGGACTGCCTGTCAAGCAGGTCACCAAAAATGAAAGCAGCATTCTGTGGAGAAATGTTCAAAGTTTCAGAGGTCTGAGTAGTCCAAATGATCCTGCAGAGGGAATGGTTTAGTAGAAAGATCGCATTGTGCCATCAACCACATTATTGCAAGAACACAATATTCCATCATAGAGGCAATATAATAGCATAACATAATACCAAAGTGTGATGCAATAGTTTAGACAGAACTAGTCAACCTGATACACATATGCCAGCCCCATATAAAGGATATTGATGATGTACTATCACCTGAATGTACAAATCATATAAAGTGGGACATGATATCTGGGTGAAGGTATGGAAGTGGGATAATGATAGAAATTATCATGTCACATCAAGGATGCCCATCCACTGTGTGTAGAGGTAACCAGAAGTCATGACAGCACGTTCTAAGATGACAAAGTTCAGGTGGCCTGTAAGGACATGTCACTAGCAGCATCTGGTCAAAGAGCACCCAGCGACTTTGATCGGAAGGATCCCAATGACAGAGCTTAAAAGGCAGTGGAGGAACAGTAGACATAAGCCTCCAGCTTCACATTGGCATCCGTGTGATTCTGTTATTAGGGATGAGTGTGAATGTCACAAAAAAGATGAGCAGGAAAATGAAAGCAAATCACATGTATTGACTTGTTAGAAAATAGCAGAAGCAGCACCACATCCTCAGACAGTTGTGACTCCTTATTTGCACTCGTGCTTGCAAGAGTCGTTATAAGGCAGATATCTGGACACCGAAGCAATTTGAATCAGCTAGCTACCCAATGCACTAACTGAAGATACCATCCGTTGTCTGAACGTCTTGTACATTATATGAAAGTCTCGTCCATTGTCTAAAGGTCTTGTCTGATATCTGAAGTCCTCGTACATTGTCTAAAGTTCTCGCAAGTTCTCTGAAGGTCTTGTCCGTTTCCTGATTCATTTGATGGTCCCATTCAACTGAATGCATGGGGGCACTCATATCGAAATTAGTAGTCAGTACTTAGCTGCCTGACCAGTTGAGCTTAAACTAAAGAAACTGAGATAGAAGCCAGAAAGTTGGTTTATAAGCATGCTGGAACGCTCCATTATACTTAGATAGGCAGGTCCATTCTCTGGATTCTGATTGGTTACTAGTCCGTGAGTCGATAATCTATTGGATAAATATTGTTTTATTGAAGCAAGAATTTTCTTATCAACCAGATATCAGTTGGAGCGCTTATGTCGGTGTCAATTTCATTCTACAACTCTGTATCTCCCTTTTCTTATATACACAAGGCAAAGTTTACTATAGTAAGTGGTGCTAAGATAAATTGTTTACAGTAGCTCGGTTTCGGGTGAATCCTTTACAATCATTTACAATATATGTCATGACATACATAGATATTCAAGCATTCTATTAAAGTTCTCATTTACCTCTCAAGCATTGAGTTTGTAAAGAAGTTAAGGACATTAATTTTCCATTCATATTTACAGACCAGAATAATGACGTCATATATGAATAATAATTTTTCCTCAGAACAGTCATGTTACATACCATTTGAATACTCTTCACATGCTGACTATTTTCAATGAAAGGACAGTCAGTGAAAAATGAACAGAAAATCAGTTACAGACAAAAAGGACATGTCCCAGCCTTTTTTGTGATCTTTTAGTGACAATAAAAGTGTTTGAACCGTGCATACATTTTATTCTAGTCAGTGGTTAAAAACATATATTTTAACCCTTCTAGTAGCCTCTCATTCAATGTGACTAAGCAGTAAAAAGTTGCTTTGTCCAGAATGCAGCACATCTGTCAATCAACCAAATGGAAATGCTAAAGAAACCCGACTGATCCACACTCTCAAATTAATTGTTTCTTTAGAATATGAGTGAGCTTCACAAACTTAAGCCCTACTTAATGTTCAGCCTAAATCTCAAATTCCAAAGTAGCACAAGGTGCATCGTCGATTATACTGCATCATCATCATCATCATCATCATCATCATCATCATCATCATCATCATCATCATCATCATCATCATCATCATCGTCATCGTCAGTGGCAGCATCCGGTATCTGCAGTTCATCTTGTGTTACATAGGCCCACTCCTGGGCCGCGGCGGTTACTCGTTTACTATATCGGTCCCGGTACGGCCGTGGTTTTACTCGTTTCGTATACTCGTCCCTGAAAGGGCTGTGGCAGTTCACATTTAATACTCATCATTTTTAAAACATCATAAATCACATAGTTCATATATTGTTTGCATACCTTTAGTTTTCTCCCTCGCCATGTAGAGGGTCGTGTCGTCTAGTGGATGAATTCTTTCTTCCTTCCTTCCTTCCTGCCGTGAACCACGCCGTCCATTGTCTGCAACAAAAGCCCGATGACCGGGTCGGAATCCGAAGACAAACAATCCCTTTAACTTTCAACTTCAGTTCTTATTTCAAGCGTTAGTTATCAAATCAAATGGGAGATATTCACTACGTCAATTATTTTCTTAACCATTCATAGAGGGGGGGAAAGGATATCTCTCGCTTGTATTTACTTAGGGAAATATTTCCCTTAAATCAAATTGTTGACTACATTAAGATCATGTCTGATAGGTTCGCCTCCAAAATCCAGACTGACGAAACTCGCTTCTCACGAAGAACGAGTGACGTCATGGATCCCTCTGTTTCCACGCAAGGGCCTGTGTCGCCACAGAGCCTCTCACAGGTGCACACTGACCTTTGATCCGGGGTCTCGTCACACGGTGACCCTGTCACGTCTGTGATTTCTGACTGTGAGAACAGGCCCCATTCTGCACTCGACTGCCGGTCCACCAACAATATCCAACAGATACGTCCATTCCCATAGGGCCATTATCCAACACTCGTTGATCTTCCCTGTTATCGCATTGATTACAGAAACACATCTCTTTGCACGTCATTTTATTCTTTGACATTTGCATCAGTGTAAAGCATCCCATTTTACAATGACAGGAGCTTCGCTCAGCAGTAACTCCTGGAATTGGTGGCAAATCCGTAGTGATTGGCTCGTATGTGCCATTCTTAACTTGTGAACTTAGTGAACGTAGGACTGGAATGGCGACATTTGCATTGTGCCAGAATTTTGTAATGAAATGACTGCCATTAATTTTCAGATGGAACGCAGCAGGAGAAATTCAGATTCGACTTGCAGCTTCATGTATAAATGAATCCGTAAAAAAGGATATCCTACACGTGCTTTGGGCATGAGTTATAGTACAGGTCTCATACAAATGAAGACAGGCCATCTACAACACATGATGGAAACTCAACTAACTCATCTTCTAACTTGCTAAAGACCTCTATTACGTCAGACGAGCTGTCCATGAAAGCTTTCTAACATGACTACAAAATTAAACTTTTTTATTTGTTCTCGCAATAAATATTTTTTTAACATTCATTAAAAGTATTTTCCCATAAATATTTATTTTTAACTACTACATAATTAAACGTTTTTTAATTTCTCATTACAACAAATAACTTTTTAATGGCCATTAAAACTATTTTCCACAATTATTTATTTTTCACTACTACAAAATCAAACTCTTTAAAATATTATCTTGCGACAAATCATTAAAATTTTTCCATTAGTATCTATATTTAACTACTACAAAATTAAGCTTTTGTAGTTTATCCTTGTGACAAATAACTTTTTGGGCCACCATTAAAAGTTTTACCTTCAATAGTATTCATTTTTAACTACTACAAAATTATTTTTTGCCCTTGCAACAAATAATCTTTTTAGCAGTCATTAAAATCATGACAGATTTACTGTAGAACTTTGACGTTTGGTCACAGCCAGTAAGACTGTCCAAAATCAAGGAGGGCCGTGCATCTGTGTTCTCCAAGAGCTTCCACTCCGTGGCTTTACTCGTTTCGTATACTCGTAAACTTGACGTTTGGTCACAGCCAGTAAGACTGTCCAAAATCAAGGAGGGGCGTGCATCTGTGTTCTCCAAGAGCTTCGTAGGTAGCTGTGCTATCTCTTGCAGAGTGATCTCTGTCCATATGGAAAGTTCTTAGAAGAAAATTAAGAGCAGAAACACATCAGTATCAGGGTAACATACTACAAGTTCTTGAAATGGATTAGATCGATTGTGAACAGTATTAAAACAGTGTCAGCTTCTTCATGCTCGTGTCAGCAATAAGAGTACTATGGAGTTGGTTTTTCCATCAGCAGTATCTATCTAGAGATCAGAGTTATCTATGGCGAAATTACAGACGGCAAATATATCCGTACATTCTGAACGGCTTTCTCTTACTGCAGTTGCAATACTCTGCTTGATGTTCATTACTTTATCGTAGGCACTAGAAAGTTTCATAACCCCTTTCTCACACTACTCTATTTTTATTTCCATGGAAGGTGCTCGACTGAGCTCCAATATTTGGTTCCATCTTGTACGACATTCACAACAAAAACTCGTTGTTCTACTGCAAAAACAAAAAAATGGCTTTCCTCTCCATATGCCTATCATCAGGCGAAATTTCCATGAACAAAGTTTCTTTGCAAGGGTTTCCCACCTGTGGACCACATTGTCGTGGAGCTGCTTCCCTACTGATTACAACTTGGTCGTCTTCAAATCCAATGCCAACAAATTCTTGTCATGGACCACCCCAAAAGTAATCCAACGCAGTTCATACTATTGATCAATGTTACTATTCCCATAGTGTTCCTCATCTTTCGGCTGCATTCATTTCTGTTTCATTAACCCTTATCCTCGAGTGGTTCTTAACCTTGATAAGTGCTGATCCCGACAGTAGAAAAGGAAAGAAAATGTCAGCCAACATTTGAACGAGTCGCTTGTTTTTAATTTCCTTGTATAATACAAACCCTAAGTCAACTGCAAGAGGAGTTTCAATTACTTGCCTTATTCTTTGGTTTGATTTATTTACCTGCAGATACTGTACTTACTGATAAGTTTTTACGGATGACATGATCAGTTATGAAAACAGAAGTTGTTTGTATGAATGAAAAGCGCTTTTCATGATCAATGATACTGTTTGAACCTATCGGCATCTACTTAATCAGTGTCGGCAGAAGTTTGGGCTCTTCATAAATTGAAAACGATCTATTTAATTTCAATTTCTGGTGTAACAGCAGTTCATGTCTCATAGACTTGGCAACTTAGAGCATTTCTTCAAGGCTGTCCTTTTTTACTGCAAGTATCAGCAATGTCTATAGCTTGGCACTGAGCAATTTTGTTGGCCACCACCCTTTCTTCTTCTCTACAACCTCTCTCTCACAGATGTCATATTGCTAGTCTCAGCCTTTTTATTAGTACTATTATGATATTATAAATAAAATAAAGTAAAATGTTATCTTTCTTGCATATGGATGTCCAGCGCGAAAGCAAACCCCACAATATTATTTTAAAACCACCCTATATAAAATTAATATCACGATTGGATTCTTTTAAAATTTTACTCAAGACAAATTGTGTTTTATCTTGGTATAGAGCTTAGTTTTCAGTTGCATCACAGGACAGGGCGACAGGCATAAAGAGAGAGACACCACAAATATAGTATACTTTATAGTGAAGCAAGGATAGCAGAATCTCTAACTGAGTTTCTCCTGACCCGGCATTAGATTTGTACAGTGACAAGGAGAAATCCAAAACGAGCAGATGCCATGTTGGGATAAGTAAAGAAAGAATGTGTTATTTAAGAGATTTCCTTCTCCTAAACTGGTTGCCTTATTAATGCTTGAGAGTCTGTCCAGGATATGACATTATCCAAAGTAAGTATGATAAAGTCTATCTATACAAAATAATTAATTTTTATTGACAACTTGATAAGACAATGCAAAATAAAGTATTGCCAATGAATGAGAGTTCAAAAAGTCCACGGAACGTTCTAGATGAAAGAAGAGTTGTTTTGTCTGTAAGGAGAAATTGAGTACATGTGTTAATTTCGGCTGGCGCCGCATGCGTTTGCATGTGTGTAAATGAAATAGGCATTCAGATATTTGTGCGTATATTATTGTGCCTGTTTTGTTAGTGAGAGAGTGTGCTTATGAGCTTGTGTGTGAGAGTTCAGCTAGCAGTGCGTATATGCTTGTGCTGTGTTTAGTAGTTTACGAAAGTCTCTTGTTGTGTCTGTCAGAAGGCCTTCAGCCAAGGACATACCCACGTGCATTGTCTGTGAAAGAAAAATACTGGAGAACAGAAAAAAACTGTGTTTGGGTTTTTATTGCATGTACATAACAACAGAATAAATATTACACTACCTCCCCAAGGAGGAGGTAATGCCTGGGAGAATGGTCTCATGATAACAAAACAGATACTACACTACACCCCCTCCAAAAAAAGGAAAAGGTAATCCATGGGATGATGATATCATGACCAGATCCTCTGTGGTGGCTATTTCATACCAAAATCAGACTGACAGAGTTATGGGCATGCTTGGCTGGTATGACCTTGTTCTCTGTCGGTCTGATGTATGGTCCTGTGCAGTTCTAGGAGGTCCACCCTCCCAGACTTTACCTGCTCGCTCTCTGAGAAGGAAGTAGTCTATTGCTAATCACCTGAGGCTTCCCTACAAGGGAATGCCAATGGGGCTGTTCAGGTATTTTTTGGTCAGCCAGAGGGCTTTTCCTCTGGGACGCTGGCTTTTCAAATCCCATTTTCGTGACCTTGCGTCTTATCTTCCTGCTGTAGAAGGGGGATAAATAAACACATAACAGATACTACATTACACCCCCCCCCCAAAAAAAAAGCACAAAGTAATGCTTGGCAGGATGGTATCATGACGAACGATCATATACACTGCCACCCTTGAGGAGGAGATAATACCTAGCAGGGTGGTATACTATATTACCCCCCCCCCAGAATTGAGCAATGAAAGATAGTATATTAGTCTCAAATAGTATAGTAAAATGAAGTTTCGGCTTCAGAGAGACAGATACCAAATCTCCATTAGTAATAGATGTATACTGAGTGACTCTCATCTCTGCATTTGGCTGGGATCAAAGCGTAGTAATTCAAGCAATTAAGTATATTTTAAGTCGAACGACCCCTAGAGTAAATGTGGTATTGTGGTGACTGCTAATGAGTCTAGTAAAGCGTAGGATAGAGAGAGGATGACCGCCGACTCCCCATTCTCTACACTTTTGATGGCGTTTTGTTGAAATATGCATCATATTTTTGCAAATAATAACTTAATGTGTAGTATCGGTTTTGTCCTCAGTCACTGAAGGAGATATCTTTTTAGACTGAGGTAATTTTTTATTTTTGTCCTAACTCAGAGTGCCCCTTTTTGGGAAGCTTGCTTTTTTCCCACATTAAAACCCGACCTTATGTCTAACTCTGCCCTTGTAGGGGGAGGGGGGGGTTAAGTAATTAGGGATTCTCATAGCAAAGAAGACATTTTCTCTTTGTCTTAAATTATTAATAAAAAGGAGATTTACCTGGCGTTGCCTAGTTATAAAACATGTTGATATTTAGGAAAGGTGTAAATTCCCTCATTTTGCCCATTTATGGATTAAATAGTACAAGTACTTTTTTTTCTAGCAATTTGTTTACAAAATTAAGGCATTGAGAAAAATGGTTCCCAGTAATAAATAACCATAAAGGTTGATATCCCGTTAAACACCCTTTTATTATAAATTATCAAAGTAGAAAAGAAAACAAATTTTAGAATCATTTAAAACCAGGCTAAAATATCCACAGGAACCTGCTGATTCCAAACATGCCAGTGGTTTTATTCGAAGAGGCAGCAGCAGTGAATATTGTCATTACATATCGTCTCTTGATTGAAAAAATCTTCAATCATCAATTTCTTTCAGCCAATCAAAACGCAGGAAATATTCAGCCGGCAGCCCTGAAAATCAGTGCATATAATGAAACTCCGAACACACAGCTTTCTCTCTCTGTTTCTTTTTTTTTTCAAAGAAAAACACATGTGTGTACGATACACTCTGGCCAGACACTCTGGGCTAAACGGCCTTCGACAAATAGAACACACAAGACAAGAGACTTTCATGAACTATTGAACACAACGCCAGAATATACACACTGTTAACCGAACACACTTGCACACAAATTAGTACACACGCTTTCTAAGTACACTAAGTAACAAAACGGGCATGCCAAAATACACATACACTCCTCCAGGCCTGTCGCATTTACACATACCTAAACACACATGGTGCCAGCCGAAACAAACACGTGTACTTAATTTCTCATTACAGACAAACACCTTCCTTTCTCCAGAACGTTCTTGGACTCTTCGAACTCTCATTCTTTACGAACACATATTTTACATTGTCTTAATTAAGTTTTCAATAAAAACTGATTATTTTGTATGGACAGACTTTGTCATTCTTTCTTTTGGTATTGCCTTTCTCTCTACAGTTTTGTTTTGAGATAAGCAATTGACAGACACACACACACGCACAGACATTTTTGCTTTATATAGAGAGAGATTCAGTGAATCGTTGATTTAAAATGGAGGTAAATACATCCAGATGTAATTAAGTTTCTAGTTTGCTTTTTTTTAATTTGTTATTACCTATGATTTTTTAAAAAACTTTAATTCACCCCAAACAAAGTAAATTGCCACTGAAAATTGCTACTGTAAATCTGGAGTCATATCCATAGGGCCATCCTGAGCTTTGTTCACATTTAAACTTCTGCACGTTGGTACAATAAGGGAAATTGGGAGCAGGGAGGGAATTCCAAAGGTAGCAGTTCGAGGAAAGAAGCTATTAGAGTAGAAAGCCCTCTGGCATCTGGGGACCTCAACAGTGACGGGGTGGGATTTAGCTGGCAGGGGGGCACCAGAACAGCAAGTTCATCAGATCACATTCCATTGAAGTATTTGTAAAAAGAGTACAAGGATGCAACATTGCCACGATGGGACAGGGGCTGGAGCTTGGCAGACAGTGTGGGACCTGTTAGATTAGAGATTCTTTTTTGAACCCTGTCTAAGAGGGAGAGACTAGTGGCTAGTGCACCAGCCCAGATGTGACTCCATGCATATGCGAATGGTGATTTTGTAGAGATATAGGATACTGGCAGGTGTGATAAGTTTTCTAGCTCGGTAGAGGGAGCCCACTTTCCTTGCAGCAGCTATGGCAGTATCTGCTATGTATTCGTTCCAATTTATGTTAGCTGTAAATGTTATCATACTGAGTGACTCTTGAAGCGCAGAAGATATTTTCTTTTTGTGTTGAATAATTATTGATAATCGTTGACTTAAAAGGAGGTAAATCATTTCCCAACCATAAAAGGAAGTAAGACGGTTGATCGAGGTCACATGCTTCATGAATGAATCAGATCATATCGTGTATTGATTTTTTTAATGGTTCAGTGAAACGGTCTGAAAAGCAAACTAGTTTGTTTTAGTTTTGTTTTTGTTGCATTTTAGGCCACTGATAACGTAACCTGAAGATAAAGTAAATAAAGTTATGTCATTTGAAGAGGATGTAGAAAATAAAAATCCTCGCAAGGAAGAACAATTTTAAAAGCGTATATGAATGTATGGACGAGGAAGGTCCCAAAACCAGGCACATTCTATCCTGATAACCTCTACCTTTCGGCTAGGATCAAGTTTAGTATCTCATTCATTCATTTCGTGTGAATCACATGATTCTAGTGTTGGCATTGGTGTCCCTGATATATTTCTAGTTAGAATTCTTTCTAGAAAGACATCGGGTACTTACAGGAAGGACCACATGAAGGTTGCCAACATTCCTAAGTGAAAGTGGTACTGTGGAACCGACTAGATTCGAACTTGGAACACACAGGTCGTCAGTCAGTGTTGTTATCAACTTAACCACTGTCACCTCCCAGTTTAGTAACTGTCCTGATACTACACTTCATCTGTTCTGTTCTGGGTCGATGAAGGAGAAATCCTTCTTGACTGAACCAATTTTTTTTTTGTCCAAATCCAGTGTGCGCCTTTTTGGGGGGAGATTGAATTTTCTCCACATTAAAAACCTACCTTGTGTCTAACTTTGCCCTCGTGGGGAGGCAAGTAAATAGGGACCCTTAAAAACTAATCTTCTTCTATTGATAAAGTTGGGCCATTTATTGCACTGACAGTGAGATTAAAACGACAAATTCATATTCAAAATCGAAGAAAAATAGTTTTCTAATGGAGATGCGTTTTTCAGCAACATGCAATTGACGTTCTATGGTTAACAAATTTGCATATTTCTTTACAAAAGGATATATCATTAATCTATTATTCATTCTGATTGTCTTTTTAATTCAATGATTGTTTTCATTTTATTATAAAACATAATTTGATTTTTCTCATATTGTAGATAAAAACTTAGCATTTTGTGTGAAAAGAATTTTTTTCCAAGTCCTTTCCGATCAATTTACTTTTGAAGGTTGCAATTCTTGGTTTCCTCAATGTTCTTGGGCAACACCGGGACATGCGTCCCGTCGTCGTCGTCATCATCATCAGTTTAAAAGTCGTTTTACATGCTGGCATGTGTTGGACAGTTTGTAGAAATCGACTTCCAAACTAACCTATCTCTGGTCAGGTCTTTATTTATCCCTCTTTCTCACAAGTCCATCGTTATCACTTCTCATGTTTTCCTTGACCTTCCCCTTCGAACTGAATCTGTTACCTCAATTGTTCTACATTTAATATTCCAAGTACTCTAATCCATTCTTCAAACGTTGGCATACCATTGAAGTCTCCTGTTGTGCATACATCTCTTGTACCCTCCTTGTAAAACATTTATAACTAGAACCCACCTCGCTACTACCACTGCCAATGGTTTCCCTTTCTCCCTCTACGTGACCAAGATGAAACGAAGCTTCCATGGGCAGAGTTTCTTTCCTAGAACTGCCCGTCTGTGGAACACAGTGCCGCGAGCCTGCTTCCCAGCCGACTACAATATGGTCGTCTTCAAGTCCAATGCAAACAAGTTCCCCGTAAATAATCAGCTACAACCATTGTGCCAGTGATCGCGATGTTGTCTCACCATCCACCAGTCAAACTCTTTAACCCTTATCCTCGAGTGGACTTTGGGCATTGATGAGCGGTGATCTTTATTGTAAAAAAAAAAAATCTCACTATACTGTCATCATCATCATCGTCATCATCATCATCAACAACAACAACAACCGGTTTATTTGTTAAATCAGACCACAATTAATCCTCTAATGAGGGTGGGGCCTGATTGTCTAGTCTCGATCTAAGTCTTCCCCTCCATTCTTGTCTTTGGTTAGGCCTGACGGCACATCCGTTCTTGGCCTTTTGGCTAAGATCAAAGTGTAGTATCTGTTCCGATGGATACTGCACGCCTGTCCTGTGCAGTTCTAGGAGGTCCACCCTCCCAGGCTTTGCCACCCCTCTTTGGGGAGGAGTAAGTTTATTGCTTACTGTCTGAGGCGCCCCTACCGGGGAATGCCGACGGGGCTGCCCAGGCAATTTTTAAATGGCCAGAGTGCTCACCTCTCGAGCGCTGGCTTTTCAAACCCCACTTTCTCGACCCGATCTTGGGTCACATCTTACTTGTGGGAGTAAGATAAAACTGGCCTTGTGCCTAACTCCTGGGGAGGAGTAAATAAAACCATGGCTTTCCTATCATGTTTAACCACATCCTCCCAAGACAACTTTGGGTTTACCAGTGGTGGTCTTCTCTGCTGGCACATTCAACTGTCGGATTTAAGCAATCCAGCTGTGCTCAACGTGCACCAACCAACACAGTCTGATCTTCTGCATGATGTCTGCAAGTTTTTTCAAGTTGACTTGAGCAAGTAGAGATTTAATCTTCCTCTGAGGTCATCAGAACTAAGTTGTCTTTAAGAAATCAAAATATGTGTCCAGAATCGATAGAGACGTCACACTACTAACACTTTTGGCTACCCTTAAAATATTTTACAGAAATAATTCAAGTAAAAAATATTAACCATGGTAATTTAGGTCAGATTATCATCAAGAACATTTTCCTTTCAAAATGTAAAAATACTAGAGAACTTCCTATCTGTGAAACACAATACCACAGGATAGTCATCTTCAAGTCCAATGTCAACAAATACTTGTTGCGCCGTCCTCTTAAGTAATCTAATTCTACCCTTTCCACCCATCGTTTCAAATCCTCTAATAGTATTGTTCATCATTCAACTGATAATACCATATAATAATATCCTCGAGTGGCTTTTGGCCTTGATAACTAGTGACTGATTAGTATTAAAAATACACTTATATTTCAGGTTACCCTATTTTATCCGTTTTACTGTGGGGCCTACTAACCTACTCCTTGGATCATCATCATCATCATCATCATCATCTGTTTAACATCCATTTGACATGCTAGCATGCGTTGGACGACTTTAAGAAATTGACTTCCAAAGTAACCTCTGGCAAGGTTTTTATTTATCCCTCTTTCTTTCAGGTCTACTTTAATCACTTCTTCCCATGTTTTTCTTGACCTTCCTCTGTGAACTGAACCTGCTACCTCAACTGTTCTACATCTACTAACTCAAGAACTCTCATCTATTCTTTAAACATTGTCATATAATCGAAGTCTACTCTTCTGCACACATCTCACTCTGAGGCCTGTCTTTAAGACTCACATTACACATCCATGCTAAAGAATAGTCCCACAAGTCTCCAGTGGAGCCCCAGTTACTGTTGGGCCCTTAGATAATGATGTAGGGAACCAATTCTGGTGGTGGACCAATTCTGGTGGTTCTGAGCACAGCTGAGTACTTACCCTTGATTTTGCTCGAAAGGGGCCAGAGAATGTTAAGAACACCATCACTGTCGGACACCCTTCTGTGGGGCTCTCACAAAATGAAGAATCTAGGTCCTCCCAGTAAGTAATGCCCCTATCTTAAATGTAGAGTAAGAACTAGATATGTTTTATTGTTTTGTATAATGTACGTTTCTTGTCTTTCATATTTGGGTTAGCTGTAATAAATGGGTTAACTGTATTTTTGGTGTTAGCCTTTCGTTTTAATGGTGGATATGTTTGGAATACATGTGTCTGATACATGAGCTATGAATTAAAATAACATATATTCTAACAATAACTTATTTTGCCTATAGGAAAACCCGGCTCTGACCTATAAACACTTTTTTTTTTAATCTTTTGTAATGAAATTAAATCAGATGTTTTAAAATGTGTTATCATCATGAAGTCACATTTTATTTATTGTTCTTTTCTAAGAAATCCATCCCATAATATTTCGTCTCTCTATGGCATTTGTTTATGAATGACAATTGCCTCCTTTACAATTCTGATAAATAAAAAATACGATGGTATACTTCCTACGTCTTTTTAGTGGGTCACTCTGATTAAATAATAAGCAAGATAGTCTATTTAGTTTTAAACTTCATAGACTCACAGCTGTTTTTCCCTTTTTTTATTGCGTGTTTTAACATGAATAGCAAAATAATTGCTACCTTATATGTCAACAGGAAATCCCAGTGAGCCGTGTCTACGAACGAATAATAGAAAATGTCTAGCCGAGATATTGATCTGTCCAAGTGATCAAACAATTTTTCAACAAGACACAAACGCAGCCATCACTCACAAGCTGATCAAATAATATACTACGTTTTACTTTACTTTCACGCTTGACATCCACAAAAAGGAAATGCAACATTCTACTTTATTTTATTTTATTTATAATTTGAAAACTATAGAAATATTTTTTAAAAAAGAAAAAAATGTTAACAAGCCGCGCATGTGTGGTTGGTCCCCCTCTGTATGTGACTTGATGTGGCGTGTGTAAAATGCAATAAATTTGGGCAATTTGGGGCATTTTTGACCCCCCCTTTGACCCCCTGGGGGCACGAACCAGAATTTTTCTGAGGTCAAGGATGTTCATTTTATATCCAGAACAATTGCCTCTACATTTTGGCCAAGTTTCAGAAAAATTGAATGGATACAGGATGTTATGGGAGAAAAGGGTAATTTTTTGCCATTTTGGGGTTTTTTGACCCCCTGGGGGCGCGAACCAGATTTTTTCCAAGGTCAGCGATACTTATTTTCTATTAGGAACAATTGCCTCCATATTTTGGCCAAGTTTCAGAGAAATTGAATGGATGGATGAAAAGTTAAGGGACAAAAAATGTCATTTTTTGCCATTTTGGGGCCTTTTGACCCCCTGGGGGGCTAACCAGATTTTTTTTCAAAAATCGTAGAATGTCACTTTCTAACCTGACAAAAGTTACAACTTCATGCAAAATTTCAGAGAAATTCAATGGATGGTTGCGGAGAAAAATCCGGACGGACGGACGGACGGACACACGGACGAAAAGAGGACGGACGGACGGACGGAAATGCCTCAAAACATAGGTCCCCCGATTTATAAAATCGGGGGACCCATAAGGAGTTCAAGGCTTGGAGCAGGAGTGCATAGGGTTTTTATTGATTTCTGATGAAGTTAAAGACTATATAAATTCATCAAAATTTATTTCAATTAATGTCACGTTACTTATACTCCCTCTCACCCAATCAATGCTGAGTACAACATTTGAATATCATCGAATGTAAAAAAATAAGAATAGAAAAGGTAAAAAGGGAAAAGGTCTTCTTGCTAGTTTCTATTTATATAAAGTTAGGTATGTGTATATGTTTATATATTTCTATGTATAAGATTCACTCGTAAACTAATTAACCGTTCATTATGATTTTTGGAACACAGCTACTAGGCATAACGGCTCCAAATGTGGGCTCTATTTAGTTTAATTTAGTTTTATGCAAAAGGGAAAAAGGAGGAGGCGGAAGTCCTTCATGACAATTCAGGTACCTCCGATTTTTGTGAAATTTTAACAATAGGTATTAGATATCAATTAATAAATATTCCCAAAATTTGAAACCTCCCATTTGAAAATTCAAATATTTTAGATTTAAATTAAATTTGATCCATAGTCATTAGACACCAATTAAGCATGATTAATTGCATTTCAATTTCTTCTGAAGCCCCTTTAAGCTTAGGCCTTAAATTTTAGACATTTTCTAGAATCAAAATCATGTAATAGATTTTGATCAAAATTAGAATAAGGATTTTAAAGATAAGGTTTAGTAGCATTATATCTTGATTTTAATCTTCGTAAGGGGACATAAAAGTGGCGCAAAACTGTTTTCTTCAGGGAATTACTTTTAGCCGTCATGGGACGGGTATTCTTTTAGTTTAGTTATAAATCCAAAGTCAGAATTTAAAAAAAAAAAAAAAAAGAAGCTATTTTGAATTCAATTTACAAACTTCTAAGAAATAATAAATCCAATAATAATGTCGGTAGATAAAATACAATTCTCAGTTGTTCATAAATATTGTTCGTCTGTCATAATTAAGTTTGAAATAACACTTTCGTTGGTCTTTCTTGCTTAAGTTTAAAATAGCATTTTCAATGGGTTGTTTTGTTTTATGGCATATCAACCCTTTTCGGGTTATTTAATGCCGAATCCAGTCATTTTGGTAAAAATGTTATGCTTCAAGTTCTTTACATCTTCATTCATGCTGTTTGGTTTGGTTGTTTTGTAGAGGAAAAATGTTGTTTTTGTTTTTAGCTTTGCAGAACATGATTGAGTTTTGCAAAGGGAAAGGAAAAAAGCAATAACATCAATGTTTGGTGCATTTTAAGTCAGGAAGCCGGTATCTTTAGACCGCCTGATCTGGTAGCACCAGTGCATTTTCAATGGACTGTCATGTTTAAGGGTGTAAAAGCATTTTTGTTGGTCTGCCATGCTTAAGGTGAAATAGAATCTTTGGTGATCTGCCATGTTAAATTTGAAATAGCATTTTCGCCGATTTGTTATACTTAAGTTTGAAAGATAATTTTCGATGGACGGTAATGCTTAAGTTTTCATTAGTCTGTCATGTTTAAGGTTTAAATAGCATTTTCGTTAATCTGTCACACTTTAGTTTTTAATAGCATTTTTGTTGGTCTGTTATGCTTAAGGTTGAAATGGAATTTTCGTCGATCTGTTATGCTTAAGTTTTATTTTCGTTGGATGGTAATGCTTAAGTTTTCGTTGGTCTGTCCTGCTTAAGGTTGAAATAGTATTTTCGTAGAACAGTTGTGTTTAAGGCTGAAAAATAATTTTTATTAGTCTGTCACACTTATGTTTAAAATAGCATTTTCATTGTTAAACATGTACATTGAATAAAAGTATCTTAAGAATATCTATTCTTGTTTTATTTACTCCTCCCCAGGAGTTAGGCACAAGGCCAGTTTTATCTTACTCCCACAAGTAAGATGTGACCCAAGATCGGGTCGGGAAAGTGGGGTTTGAAAAGCCAGCGCCCGAGAAAGTGAGCACTCTGGCCATTAAAAATTGCCTGGGCAGCCCCGTCGGCATTCCCCGGTAGGGGCGCCTCAGGCAGTAAGCAATAAACTTACTCCTCCCCAAAGAGAGGAGGCAAAGCCTGGGAGGGTGGACCTCCTAGAACTGCACAGGACAGACCCATAGACCGGCATAAATCAAGCCCCGAAGGCCAAGACAGTACCAGTATGGGGTGCAGTATCCATCAGAACAGGTACTACACTTTGATCTTGGCCAAAAGGTTCTTGTTTCCTGTGCAAAAAAACGTTGAATAGAGTTTATATATCCACCTATGTTTCTTCACACAATATTTCTCAAAACGAAATAAAAATGAATATTTAATGTAATGATGAATTATTCTTTGGTTTGTATTTAGACGATGTTAATCGAATCACAGTCAATAGTTTTCTTCGAATGTCCGGCTGGCTTGGCAGGCTGAGAGCAGATTCAAGGCATTTCCACGAATAATGGCGATAGAGAGGCGCTCGTAAAGCCAAGTCAATTCACGATTGTCTTCGGTGTGGCGCGTCATTAATAGACCAAGGCTGCCGAGGAAGTCGCACGTGGCAGAGCCTATCACTCCATTCATCTCCACAGCGATCGGTTGAAATACAAATCTGTCAAGAAGATCGGCATATTTTGACCGCTTGCAGCTTTCTGCTGACGCTGCTGCATGTCCAGGGTTTGTTGCTGATTCCATCACTGACGAGGCCGCAAAAGTGTTGACACAAGTTGCATCCCATATCAGTGACTTACCGTTTGTAAAGGGAAACACCGTCAGGCCATCAGGTCGTTTGCTATTCTCAAAACTATTTATGAATCTCAGAATTTAACAGAACTTTTCTGCCTGTTGGGCCAGAGTTATCTCCCTTTGAGATATATTTGGTTGTAACATGAGAGAGCACGTCTGGCACAAGAGTTTGTAAAACTCGTTCCATCTATGGGAAATTAAAAAACGAGACTCTGCCTCTTTTTGGCTTGACATTTAAAGTGGTCAGACGTGTCCTATGCGCTCTCAGTCTGAGCATAACGTTTAAAACCCTAACGACTTTGTCTGTTAGGTTATGGTTCTTATGGAATCAACCAACTCTAAGACTATAGTCAATGAACCAGGCGATGCTAAGTGGTATGTCACCGCTGTTGAAATTCCATGCAAGTAAAATGTACATATTCTGTACATTCATACATACTCTAATTTTTATGTTTGTAACACATGTGTTTGCTTATTGTTATTGAAACAATTGCGCTTTTGTTTAAGACTGATTTCGGAGTTATTTTCGTGTATTTCTGTCTTTCTTACAGTCTGTATAATGTTTGCTGCAGACAACCTATCAATAAATTAAATGTTATTATAATCCAACTGTTTCTCTATTATACGTTTCTTTTTGATGCACATGTCATATATTGTTAATACAACAATAAAGACACATGCGGATATCATCAACAATAATACACAACCATGGACGGCGGCACCGGGGGTGGGGGCAGGGGGGGGGGGGCTCAAGCCCCCTCACTTTTTGACTTGGGCCTCCCCACCCACTTTACGGTCATCAATAATTAAGTTGATATGCATGTGTTTAACCGGGGCCCCCCCACTTTTTAGGAGAAGCCCCCCCCCCCACACTTTTATAACTGTTACGCCAGCCCTGACAACGTATGGTGCTTTCCCATGGATGCAGTGAATAATATTATATTCTCCGCATATGTAAAGTCAAAACATGATAAAGTTGAAATATCAAATATTCTTACTTGATATACCTTTTAATTATTTGATTATATATTAATAACTAATTCCTCTTCTTAATGCTTAAGGACCCGCAGCGCAATGGATAAAAGTGTGATCAGTTCTAAATGATAGTCTTCTGGGGGTTAAAGGTTATATTCCCAATATGGGCGATACTAAGAATATGAATTACTTAAACTTCTCTCCGATCATGGCTGACAGAATGAGAGCAAGCTATCCACAGAGATTAAATAAAGGGTTCCGTTCGAAATTCTCTACAGAAAATCTTTGAATTA
Source organism: Sepiola atlantica (assembly GCA_963556195.1). Taxonomy (NCBI): domain Eukaryota; kingdom Metazoa; phylum Mollusca; class Cephalopoda; order Sepiida; family Sepiolidae; genus Sepiola; species Sepiola atlantica. The sequence goes on along the minus strand of OY744527.1, from coordinate 98,095,301 downwards.
TTAATCAATCTAGTAATAGTCTGCTATCTCGAAAATGCGAAACTTCTTTCTGACCAACAGTATGGCTTTAAGCAAGCCCGTTCTACTGCAGATATGCTAATGGCTATTTCTGAATGCACATATCATACACTGGATAAGGTAGGTGAAGCTAGGGTGGTAAAGCTTGATATATCTAAAAACCTTTTATAAGCTCTGGCATATAGGTCTTCTCATGAAAATTAATTTGTACGGTATTACTGGGCGCATATCGAATGGAACGGGGGGGGGGGCAAGTTTTTTTTTTTAATTTCTTGTATTTAAAAAGTAAATTGCCCCCCACCCTAAAAATATTTTTCTTGTATTTAAAAAAAAATTCGGAAAGAAAAGAGACACAAAAAAAACAGACTGATTTAAAAAAAAGTTTTATTTTTAAATAAAACTCGGAAAAAAGAGACACAAAAAACAGACAGATAGTAAAAAAAATTAATTTCTAGTATTAAAAAAAAAAACCTCTGAAAAATGAAATAAAATTGCTCTTTCATTCTAATTGCTTAAAAAGGTCGTTATTAAAAAAATATATTTCCTTAAAGTCGTCTGGTTAAAATCCATTCTTAACATGGAGAGGGTGGAGGGGGCCTTCAGTAACATTCGGAACGGCGTCACTTGGTTCGTATTTTTCCGTTCGGTTTCGTAGCATTCGTTGTACATACGTCACACCTACGCCACACCTGTAAATTTTTGGTTGTCTTTTCCAAAACAGTACCAATAAAATAATTAAAGTATGAAAACAAATCGGTCGGAAAGCAAAAGCAAATGAATGAAAGGAAATAGATTATGTAACATTTGTAAGTATTTAAGTTTCATTATATGTAAAAATGGCAATTGTTGAAACGTAAGTGCTACGCTTCAAGCAAATAACTATTAATCCAACGTTAGAAGATGTACTTATGATAATAATAAATAATAATAACTTATAAATAACTACAGAGGTGCGATTAACAACCGGTGTATCTGGGATAAAATGTCCCTTTTTTTCTGTAACGTAATATATTAATAAAAATCCTAACGGGTTTCTTTGTTTTTTAGGACATTTTGATGAAAGATATTTGTATATATCCCCCCCCCCTATCTCTCTCTGTCTCCCTTTCTATCTGTGTTTATCTCTTTATAAATTCTAAGTAAATTTTAAAAGCTCACGTTCTCTACGTCCGCATGAGCCCTGTTGTATAAGAAGCGTTTCATTGTGTAGTAACAATCATAATGGGTTTATTCGTATATATATAAAATATAATGTTTACATTATATGTATTAATAATAACTGCAGTAATAGATAACAGTTGCATCTGATAATAACGATGGTGGCCATTGTAACTGACATTTGCTGCTGACAACAAACATGGCTTCCCTTCGAAAAATATTCCGAGCAGGATAAAATATTTCCTGAAAGCAATTAACTCGAACTATATCTTTTGAAGAACATGGTGCCACAAACCACAAAAAAATATTGATTGCAGTCAAACTTTGAGAATCCGACTTACTTAATTTTATATATTTGATTTGTTAAATAATGCGGTTGATAAAGTTCTTCCTTTAGTGTCAGTTAACAATAAATAATGTCCGTGCATTATCAAATAAAAAGTTTGTAGTATGTTTGTTTCTTTAGATCGTCTCTTTGACATATTTTGTGTGTGTAAAAAAGCAATGAGAGTTTTTATGAATCCATGCGGCTAGCTGTTTGCCACTATGTAAGTAACTTTCAGCAGTGAACATGAAATGTTCAAAGGTTAATTATTTCACAAAAAGTCTGTGTCGCAAATCCAGTTGCAAAAATCCAAAGGGCAAAAACAAGTAAAACATCCAAGAACATAAATCAAACGTCAACAATCCAAAAGGCAAATCAATAAAGAAAAAAAGTCACAAATTAATAATGAAAAGGAGTAAAAATCAATAAAGAAGGGTCACAAATCAATAATGAAAAGGGGTAAAAAAAATCAATATAGAAAAAGGGATCGAAAATCAATAAACAGAAAAGGGTCACAAATTAATAACGAAACAGGGGTCACAAATCAATAAAGAAAAAGAGGCCACAAATCCAATTTTCTAATTGTAACAAAGTGAATTTATTCTCTTTCACAAACCAAAAATCACACTAGCAGTCGTTAAAAAAGTGAGTTGAAAAATTAACAGCTGATTTTCGGATGAGTAACATTTTGAGATGAAACGCAAATCGTGCTAGGCTTGAGTGTGGCTTATTCATAAAAATAAAGAGTGCAAGGCAAAATTAAAAAATGACAGAAGTCAGACGAGATTATGACCAGCATAAGTTACAAACCAGCTTATTCAGCCCATAACATTAGCTTTCTCCTCGTCCTCTGTAGTCAACCTTTATTTGAAGACGCCTGGTGACCAAGTCATTAATAATATACAAAATAACTTTGTTTTGTATGCATACAAACGAATTGCTCAAAACGTTAAAAGAGTGAGCATTTTGTGTTACCGTAGTTTAAACAATACGGCCACACATGTAATCTTATTATGTAATAGGTAAAATTTTAAATTGAAATAGAATAAAAACAACTTGTTACCTCCGCCAAGGAGGTTATGTTTTCGGTGGAGTTTGTTTGTTGGTTTGTCACTATATTTTTTTTGTTTGTTTGTATACAGCCTAGCGTCTACATCGCTTAACCAATCACAACCAAACGATCAAAATATCGGTCATGGTTTAACTTGGAACTGATTTAATTCAAGGATATCTAGATAAAATGTTACGGTTCCCGAAAAAGATTCTGTTCATCATAGAGACTTGCTACTTGACCCATATTGTAGCCAATGAAGTCCTGCATCTTATTTGACCTTGATCTTTGACCTTTGGCTTTGAAAAGTTCGGTCATGGTCAAAATTTTGATGGAATTTCAGTTTCCGATTTTTCCAAATTTGATGTACGGATCTGATGCTTTCATAACAGTAACCACCATGCAAAATTTCAGCCTGATCAGATAAATAGTTTTTGAGTTATAAACGTTTCCATGGCATAACTTTGGGAATACTTAATATTATATGGCGAAGTAAGGCCCAAATCAAACTTTGGCCCATCTTAACATTGTCAGCTGAAGGTGTGCAGTCACACGATGGACTTATGCTCTTGTTTATTATACAAATGCACGGTGATTGGACTATTTAAAAAATAAAGCGTTTTTTTTTTCATCATAACGATTTACCTAATGGTGAATATAGTGCATTTGAAGTGTTTAATGTCGGCTGAAATGGATGGAGCCATAAGAACTGGATGAGCCAACTATATAAGTTAAATATTATGAACTCTGAATTGTGACTCAGAGTTGAATGAAATCTGACCAGATTATCTGTGAATGCAACTTTTATAAAATGATTCATCACTTGAAGCTTAACACGATGACCTTTTTACAAACATTGTTGCATCTTTATGAGAAACTGTTTTTTCAATTTGTCGTTTGGTCGATTTGGTTTAGTTGTTTTGCTTTGTGGCATATCAACCAATTTTGGACTGTTTAATGCCAAGTTAAGTCATTTTGATAAAAGCTTCAATTTCTTAATATCTTAAAATATTTACAAATTAATTCGTTTTGTAGGAAAATATTTTGTAAATAAATAGTCTGAAAATGATAGATTATATTTCATTTAGATAGGCCCTCAACAGACAGGTACTACCACCCCAGAGAGGATCTGGTGGCAATGGCAATTAATGGATGACTCCACACTTCCTAAAGCTTCCAAGTTGGGACTTCACCACCGGATGTAGTTTCATGACATACTCAAGACAGATTCTATTTAGCCCATAGCTGGAACCCTGACAGGTACTACCACTCTGTGTCAGAGTGGACCTTGGTGTAATTGTAACTAAGGTTACTCCACACTCGCCCCAAAGCTCACAAATTGGGGCTTCACTGCCCGATGTAGTTTAAGGTCATACTAGAACCGACGGTTCATTGTCACACTTAAGTTTAGTCTGTCAAGTTTAAGTTTTTTCAGTAAATCTTAATATTAAAAAAAAAATACTCTCTCAAACTTCATCAAAATTGGTGAGTCGATTGTGACCATGGCTCTGAATAGGCGCTTAGAATTTGGGTTGGATTGACACAAGAGTTACAAAGTTATTTAACATTTATTTTGGTATGTCACACTTAAGTATGAAATAGAAATTTTCTCAATCTGTCATGCTTAAGCTTGAAATAGCATTTTCATCATAAATAAAATGAATGAGTAGAGACATCTTATTTGAGATGATGCAATCATCTCCATCAGGACAGATACTTAACTTTGATCGCAGCCTGAAGGCTTTGTCCGTTGGTCTAGGTCCCTTAAGTTTGAAATAGCATTTTTGTTTGTCTTAGTCACTTAAGTTTGAAATAGCATTTTCGTTTGCCTGTGTCCCTGAAGTTTGAAATAGCATTTTCGTTTGTGTCCCTTAAGTTTGAAATAGAATTTTCGTTTGTCTGGGTCCTTTAAGTTTGAAATAGAATTTTCGTTTATCTGAGTCACTCAAGTTTGGAATAGCATTTTCGTTTGCTTGTGTCCCTTATGTTTGAAATAGGATTTTCATTAGTACGGGTCCTTTAAGTTTGAAATAACATTTTCGTTTGTCTGGATTCCTTAAGTTTTAAATAGCATTTTCGTTGGTACGGGTCCTTTAAGTTTGAAATAGCATATTTAAAATCACAGAGATATTACAAATGTGTAAGATATTGGTAAGTTCGTAAAGAGGATAATAAAATATAACTATTGGCATGTAGTGCTTGCTAAAATAATAAAGGTAATAAAACTATACCAAAGAATATTAATGTTCCCAGATAGACAGGGTTGAGAAAAGTAGAAAAGGGAAGAAAGCTTACTGTAGTGGACTGTTATTCAAGCCGGAGACGAAATGAAAGAGAGATTTAAACTTCGCCCTTGCTTTTATATTGGGCTAGCATGGCTAGTGTCGAGATTCTTGGGGAATCCCGGTTACATGTTTATAATACAAGCAATGTCACATGCAAGGCAAAATAATACTTCACAGGCAATAAGTCGTTTAAATAAAGCGTTTATTGAACGTGTGTAACGACCATGAAACATAGTACATTAATACATATACAGTGTGTATGTAGAATGATGAATGCTGTGTGTATATATGTATGTATGTATAATGTGTGTGGAGTTGAAATAGTTCATATGATTGAAACTCACGTGGGAAAATATGTTCAATAAAGAAATTTTGTACATGAAAATAAAATGTTCGGGAGAATAAATTGTCTCTGTAGGAATATAAATGCGTGTGTGAAGAAAAATTTCTTACCGAGAAAAAGGTGTTTATGAATTTGAACACGTGTGATCTTGTGGGTCAGACAAGGAGACTAGCAACATCTCTGATGACTACCGTCTGCCGTGGCCGGCACTGAAAAATAGGCCTGTCTTTTGTTGTGCACCGGTTTATATAATGAAGAAGTGCAGATAACTCTGTGTCGTCTTCCAGCGCCATCTGACGGTGAAAAGCGACGCCTACTGGCAAACCGGTGCAATTATGTTTGAGAGGGGGAGATAACTGCTACACTAGCATGGCTACCTGGCGTTGTCCGGGGGCATGGACAACAAAATAGAAGGATTAAAACGTGTGTGGTACAACTGTCTTTTAAAACTTATCTCTTTCTCTCTCTCTCTCTCTCTCTCTCTTTAGATCTTTCTATCCTCTTCTATCTATCTATCTATCTATCTCTCCTCATTCCCTTCCCAGTCAAACAGGATTCCCTTCCACCGACTGGAGACAGACCAAATAATACACTTTGAATGTCAATAAAGTGTATTTTAGTTCGAGTTTCACACCAAAGTTCAATGGAAAAAAATCGCTCTAGATGACCCCTCCCCACACCCAACTGAATAATTTTGTTTCTGGTGATCCCCAAAGAATGAATATTACACATTACCTACTGGAGAGTTTGAATTACCTACTAGACACCATCCTCGAGTGTCTTCGGTTTCTCTGTACAAGGGTTTGTCAGGACAACCTGACATGAGGATGCTTCATCCTACAAGTAAACCCTGACCAAATATTCAAAATAACAGTATTCAAAGTCCAAATAAGATCCCCTCGACACGGCTATACACTGGCCCATACGAGGAATGGTGCACCTTCTCGAAGTGATGCTGCCTCAAGTAACAGCACGTAGCTGGATACTCCATCAGACTAGATGAATTCTGATCCTGGAATGCGGTAAGACCAAGAGACCACAATAAAGATATACTATAACATAGGTAATCGGGGAGAGGAAAATTAATGTTCTTCACTTCTTTACTTACTTAACGTTTGAGAGATAAAGGAGAACTTTAATAGAATATTCGAATATCTATGTATCTCATACAGAGATCAAGTGTTAGCCCCAGGAAGAGGCCCCTTGATTTCTGAGAACTTCAACTGAAGTAAAATGAAACAACAGAGATAACACACACACATATAAACATACAACTTGCATAAATTAGGGACAAGTGAGTGGTTGGTGAATCTTGTTCAGGCAATGTACAGAGTGAATGTTGCCAAAACCAAAGTGATGACCAGTGGTTGTAATGTTGAAAAGCTCTTGGTGAAATTTGTTCCAGCAATGTACAGAAATGCTCAAAGCCGTATTAGAATTATCAGCACATTTAATATTAAATATTAAAATGGGAGTATATCAGGGTACTGTACCGAGTCTGTTGCTTTTCATTTGTGCCTTAGAATCGTTGCTATATGGAATTGTGTATGGATTTTGCAAAAGACTCGGAGAAATGCTATGAAAAGTAAAGGTCTGATAGTGAATGTTGCCAAGACAAAAGTGATGAGCAGAAAGAGGAAAGTTCCCCTGCTCAGTTTGTTGAAAGGGAGTTGAGTGCAACTCAATTTTCTGTGGTAATTGAAATATTGGGTATGCAAGAAGTGCAGTGGAATTACTGATAGGTTGAGAGATGATAATCAGTTTCTGTTAAAGAAGTGTTAGACAATAGAGACAGATGCCAACTCAGATGTGGAGAAAGTATATTTGTATGACGAGGCTATTGAGGTTGTTCAGAATTTGTTGTTACCTTGGTGATACCATTAGAGCACAGAGAAAAACTGGTGCTAGTGTGATTACAAGTGTTAGGTTTGGTTTGGTAGTTTTGTTTTACGGCATATCAACCCTTTTTGGGTTATTTAATGCCGAATCTGGTCATTATAGTAAAAGTTTTTATGCTTCAAGTTCTTTATATCTTCAAATGTTTAATCATCGTTTTTGGTTTGGTAGTTTTGTTTTACGGCATATCAACCCTTTTTGGGTTATTTAATGCCGAATCTGGTCATTATAGTAAAAGTTTTTATGCTTCAAGTTCTTTATATCTTCAAATGTTTAATCATCGTTTTTGGTTTGGTAGTTTTGTTTTACGGCATATCAACCCTTTTTGGGTTATTTAATGCCGAATCTGGTCATTATAGTAAAAGTTTTTATGCTTCAAGTTCTTTATATCTTCAAATGTTTAATCATCGTTTTTGGTTTGGTAGTTTTGTTTTACGGCATATCAACCCTTTTTGGGTTATTTAATGCCGAATCTGGTCATTATAGTAAAAGATTTATGCTTCAAGTTCTAAAAATAAAATAAAAAAGGGGAGGGAGAAAGGGAGAGGGGCTGTTGTTTTTGTTTTTGGTTTTGTAGAACATAATTAAGTTTTACAAAAAAAAAAAAAAAACAAACAAAAAACGTCAATGTAGGTGAATTTCGTCTCAGGGAGCCACAGGGCAGCCTGATCTGGTATCACCAGACAAGTGTTAGGAATGGATGGAATAAGTTCAGGGTACTTCTATCATAAGCAGTAGAGAGATAAATTAAGATCTGGCCAGAGATAGGTTAGTTTGGAAGTCAATTTCTAAAAGCCGTCTAACACATGCAAACATTTAAAACAGACGTTAAACTGCCGCCGCTGCTGCTGCTGCTGCTGCTGCTGATGATGATGATGATGATGATGATGATGATGAATAATTTAATGCTTTATTGTAACAACAACAAAAAAAACGAACATAAATTGGTTCATAACATTTTGTGTTGAATGTTTTATAATTTTGTCAATCTCCGTTTCCTTATTTTTGTCTGGCCTTATTCTTGACCAATGATATTGTCTTCGGAACATTTTGTAATATTCCTATGATCGTTTATTGAATTTTTCATGACATATCTAAGACTATTTGCCTACTTATGCCCTCTTCTTGCTTGGATATATTGTTTTCAAAACAACTGATAATATTGTTATCTTCACTTATTAAATTTTTCATGTCTACTCTTTTTCTTGCTAATTGTATCTTGTTCTTGTTCAGTGATATTGTCTTCGGAACATTTTATAATATCGTGATTGTCATTTACTGACTGAATGTCTTTCTTTAACTTGTGACAAACCTCTTATGTGGAAAGCAAGTAAAACATCCCAAGGTTAGAAACGGCTGATCTAATGTTGGTGATGTGTTGTAGTCTGTAATTAAGAGTAGCGTTTACGCCCACACAGAAGTCAAAATGGCTTGCCTTTGTTAACAAGTAACAACTAAATTGATGATATCATAGATTAATGGATGCGGACAAGTGATGACACTGCCAGAATTTCCGTTAATATGTTAAGTGCTCATCATTTAAAGGGAACAAACGAAACTGGTGAATATTTGATAGAGGAAAATACTACCAAAATATAATTTTTAGTCATTAGTAACGCATGGTATCCAATCGTTTTGTTATGGCAACTGGTATCATAAGTACACCAGTTCTCAAATATATACTAACAGTAGTGTTAGTATGTATTTGAGAGTTACACAACGTTGTCTGGGTGTCAAATACATCAAACATTTATATAGCTACTAGAAGAATACCCGTCCCAGGACGTGTAAAATTAATTGTTTTGCATCACTTATATGTCCCTTTATGAAGAGTAAAATAAACATATAATGCTACCAAACCTTATGTCTTGAATCCTTATTTCAATTTTGATCAAAATCTATTACATGATTTTGATTCTAGAAAATGTCTAAAATTTAAGGCTTAAGCTTAAGGGGTCTTAATAAAAAATTGAAATTCAGGGAATCTTGTTTAGTTGGTGTAGAATGAATATATATCACATTTAATGCAAATCTTAAATATTCGAATTTCCAAATAGGAAGTTGTGCCTATTTATTAGATATTGGGCGAGTAGTCACACTATTATATAAAATAGTTAGTTGAGAATAACAGGAAATGGAAGGTCAATCGAGGTCAACTTGATGAACCCGAGGTGAGGATTGCTAGACTGTGGGAATTAATAGAAATGGATATGTCACATGATTCAAAGAGAGAGTGAGAGAGAGAAGAGGACAGTCCATTTTTTAAATGATAGGGGCTGACAAAATATAATTAATTAGTGATTTCGATCACTCTCTCTCTTTCTCTCTCTACCCCCACTGGTCAGTGATTTGAAACAAAGATCAAGTTGAATAAATGTCTGCTGTCTTCCATCAGTCCTTGTCTTGCGTTAGTCCTTTTCGAGGTATGAAGGAACTTATTTGCAGGCAGCATTCCCTTGATCGGGAAGTATCACACAGACATGCATATAAGGAAAATATGCAGCGACCAAGGCAGGAATACAATTTGTGGACCTAAATATTTTTGTAATAATTACAACAACTTGGTTGCTACATGTGTGACACAAGGTTGAAACGCAACATATATTATACCCCTGAAAACTCCTTAAAATACTCCAATGAAACCGAAATTTGGGGGATATTTATTAATTGATGTCTAATACCTATTGTTACAATTTCACAAAAAGCAGAGGTATCTGAATTTTCACGAAGGGCTTCCACCTCACTTCTGCCCCCTTTGCATGAAACTAAATTAAACTAAATACAGCCCACATTACCCACACTTATGTCTAGCATAGCATATGTATAATAATGGGTTGGGTTATTTTGTTTAACAGTATATTGACATTTGCTGTCATTTAATACTAGTTCACAATGATCGGTTAATTAGTTTAGGACTGAGTCATATACATAGAAATATAGAAATATATACACATACCTAACTTTATAAAAATAAAGATATACTACTAAAACTCTGTCGGTTTTGTATCTTGTCACCGTGCACACTGCATGATGTCACGAAGGGCGAATGACATGATATCTATCTATCTCTTATACTACTAAAACTAGACCTTGCTGATTGTCATCTTGCTTGCTTGTCATCGTGCACACTGGATGACGTCACAAAATGCAAATGCTGTAAGTAAAGGAGAATGATAAGAGAAGTAATGGGAAGAGGCGAATAACATAAATAATTAAGAGAGAAGCAAACAGAGAAAAAGATTGAAAGAGAGAGAGAGAGAGAGAGAGAGAGGAGGAAGAGAGAAAGGAGATAGAAGAAAGGAGAGAAAGAGGAAGTAGTAGAGAGGGGGAGAAAAGAGGGAGATGAAAGAAGATCAAATTAATAAATGATTATTATCAAGAAAGAAATATATATATTTACTTGAAAATGGATAACGTCACAAAATGAGCTTTATTTTTGAATAATATATAACAACTACTGACCCAACGGGTCACGAGTGGTTTAGTAACTGATATTATTTTCGAATGGTATAAATCACTTCATTCCTCCCATTTATGGTGTAGATATTATGACTATTGTTCTTTTAACAGTTCGTTTACAAAAGTAAAACATTTCTTTAGCAAAATGGTTCCCAGTATTAAATGACAGCAAATGTATATACACCGTTAAACAAAATAACCCAACTCTTTATTATACATCTTATTATAATGGAGATTATGTGTTTGTCTTCAATTGACACCCTATCACCACGTCACAATTCAACACACACTATTTATAGTCCTTTTCGGACTTAGTCCATTGTTGTGAGGGGTGTTATCACTCTACCCCTCCCCCCTTTTTTGAAATTTTACTTTATCCAAAAGTCATGCTTTTTTCTTTTTAGATTAATGTCCGACGTTGAAAATCGTTGCCTTTTATGATTGCTAGAGCGTTTCTGTTCTGATAATACTTGAGGTTTCGGTGCATCAAATAAATCATAAATTACCTTCATAGGTTCTTCTCTATGAGGATTTGATTCAGCTGTGTACAACTTTTGAGCTGGTTATAGTGTTGTTTAATAATCAATTTCGGAGATTTGATGATATATTAGTCTTCCAATTCTTTTCTCAATAATGCCTTCTTTCCAGCTAACCTTTCCATTGTTATAATCTTTAAAGTAGATTTTTCTTCGCTAGGCTTGAAACATTTTGTATATTTTAAAATATTTTTGTTTTGTTGTTAAGTATTAGTTTCTCGTGAACATATGTATTTGAATCTTTGTGTTGAACTCAGGAATCTGTATGGAATTTCGAACTGAACCCTTTATTTGATCCACAGGAGTAGATTAGATAAACCTGTGGCGCAATAAATAAAGTATTAAGTTGCAATCAGTTCTAAGTGACAGTCTTTTGGAGGTTTAAGGTTCAATCCTCAGTATAGGCTATATTAAGACTTCTACCCGGTTATGGCTGATTGAACGAGAACAACCTACCCCCGTGGATTAAATGAAGGGTTCAGTTCGAAATTCCATACAGATTCCCGAGGTCGACACAAAGATCTCCTAGTTCTGACAAGAAGGTCGGAGGTTACATTGGATGAAATGTTGTGAGGATAACATCCAAGATGAGAACAGTAGTCGAAATAATACAAATTATCAATCCTTCTGCAACATAAATTGGAAAAGCATTAAATTTTGGCCTCTCAAAGATACGTATGTTTACTAGTTTAACATAGTACCATCTCATTATTATCATCAAATATGTGGTGTCAGTTTGAAACAGTCGACTCACACACGTTTACAATCAAACAAGAACGTCATGAGTTATGTAATATAAACGGAAACTCATGTATGTGGCTATTCACGCATAAACTCATAACTAAAGAAAAACTCAAAAGATTTTGAAAATTAAAAAAAAGAAAAGGTGTGTCTAAGCAATATGCAGACACACGTTTTTCTCTGTCACGTTGACTGAAGTATATAATACAATTTCGTCGGTCAGTCATGATTAAGTTTGAAATAGTATTTCCATCTGTCTGTTTGTCACGCTTAAGTTTGGAATAAGATTTTCGTCCGTCTGTCACACATGTTCGAAATAGTATTTTCGTTCATGCCTGTTATGATTAGGTTTGAAATAGCATTTATCACACTTCAGTTTCGAATACTATTTTCGTGTGTGTCTGTCATGCTTAAGTTAAGTTTGAAATAGAATTTTTCGTAAGACTGTCATGCTTAAGTTCGAAATAGTATTTTCGTGTGTGTCTGTCATGCTTAAGTTTAAAATAGAATTTTTCGTCAGACTATCACACTTAAGTTCGGACTAGTATTTTCGTGTGTGTCTGTAATGCTTAAGTTAAATTTGAAATATAATTTTTGTCAGACTATCACACTTAAGTTTGGATACTATTGTCGCGTGTGTCTGTCATGCTTAAATTAAGTTTAAATAGAATTTTCGTCAAAGAAAATTAAATTTGGCGAATATTCATAATTGATATCTAATTTCTATTATTAAAATGTAACAATTTTCACACAGGCCTAAACAATTCCATCTACATTCCTTTTCCCCTTTGCATAAAACTAAATTAAACTAAATATAGCTCGCATTACTCACCATTATGCCTAGCAATTGTGTTGTAAAATTCATAATGATCGTTTACTTAGTTTAGGGGTGAATCCTATCCATAGAAATATATAAACACTAGCTGACCCGTGTCCCGGCGTTGCCCGGGAAAGTAGATTGACTCCAGAAATTATATGCCTATCTTTGAACTATTGAATTATTTGCTGCTTCTGATTATCCGGTGTGAACACAATGTTAATGTAAAGCAGCAATCAGAAAAGTATAAAACAAACTTTCGGGCTGAACCCCATATAAATATCTTGTGTTTTTAATTTTTACTTTGTGTAAATATATATATTATCAAGTTAAAAATAAAAGTTTTGCTGCTTATGTATCAAAGTCTTTCTGGAAACAGGCATGAGGTTTTAGGCTAATTGGATGGCAGAACAGATTAAGCATATGAAGGTTTTGGTTATTAAGCTATTATGTCTTAATGCAGACGAAAAAAAACGACTTTAATTTATTGTATAGAAAATATACATATACTTAACTTTATATAGAGATACAAGTTCTCAAATTTAATAGCATAACGATTGAATGGCAGCTTGACGGAGTTTAATTTTGGACCAGATTAACACACATACGCATAACGTTTTCTTTTATACGTTATTCGTTAAAAGCGATTCTATATAATTTTTGTTGGCAACATCCGAAGTAAGGAGACAAAAAATAAAATTAAGAATGCTTTGAGATTACTGTTGAAAACATCCTTTCCAGAGGAGGGGGTTCGGATGTAGATAGTAAAGTACCTATAGGAATGTGAATCAACCTTGTAACATAATGTGGTTATTATCAGACATTGTTGGGTGGACATTTTCAATGAATAATGTTTAATCGCCTATTAATAATCGCCAACGCATTTCGATATAACTGATAAGAAACGAATACTGCCGAAAAATAAATAGAAAGAAGATAAATTATTTCATTGTTTTTTGTTGTTTTTAACCATGACACTATTGGGTTATTGATGCCCACGTCACATATAATAAATATCCTGTATCAACAAAAACGGATCCTCTCTTTATCTGACCAAATTTAGTTTTAATATTTACTAGCTGGTGTACCAATCACAGGACGGGCTCATAAAAAATTAGAAATCACAATTGAAACTTTTAATAGGTTTAAGCATGGAGATTATTTATTCCCTAAAACAAGTTCAATTCTCACGCGTGAGAATGTAGGAATAATCCTAAAGATAAGCGCTGAAATTGAAATGGAGCGACAACTTTTGGAGAGAAGGAACGGCTATTACTTTTGGTGGTGACACGACTCTGCTCAAGGAGATGAACGAAAAAAAAGATCTTGGCCTTCTGGTCGACTTGTCCTTCAAGCCATCTAAACATTGCATTCAGGTTGCAAACAAAGCAAGGAGCACCCTATTTCTCATTCAACGCTCTTTCTGCAAACTCACTCCTGAAATATTTCTTCAACTTTAAGTCTCCCTTGTCAGACTACTGTTAGAGTATGGTGCCCAGACCTCTGCTACATATCTAATGCATGATATCCAGTATCTGGAGAGAGTTCAAAAACTGGCTACTCGAATGGTGCAGGGTCTATGGGATCTGCCCGATGTAAGCCGACTCAAGAAACTTAACCTTTTCTCTCTTGAGCATCGATGATTACACAGTGATCTCATTTTGGCCTACAATCTCCTCGATGGTCATTATGATATACCTCAGGAACTATTGTTCACTCCTATACCAGAAAGAGGTCTACGTGGATACCTTAAGAAACTATTTTACCACTGATTTTGATTGAACTGGAGGAGGGCCGCTTTCTCAATCAGGATCCCTGGACCTTGGAATAAACTTCCAAGAGAAGTGATAAATGCGGTAACTATGCAGCAATTCAAGGTGAATTTTGACAGGTGCTCGGCCACTGTATCCTCTTCTGCGTAAATTTCTACTCCTCTTTTCCTACATGGCAACTGAAGCATGCTTGTTTTATTTTTTGCCAAATTAATTGAATTGGATTGAATTAATTAAACAGTTTTACTTGGGCAAGTAATAAAGAACGATATACAACAGAAATTGGTGAAGGTTCAGAATGAGGAAATTAGTTTGCTTTCACAAAACTTATCTGAGAAAGATTATTCGAGTAACTATTTTCATACAGGAGTCCGTCGATTCTGGCTTTTTCCGTCATGGAAGAAATGGCCTTTGTCTGTGAACTGCCTTCATTGACTTCTATCGCAAATGCAGTCATGCTGATATCAACCAAAGGAGAATCTAGAAAAGGAATCAAACCTTGTCCAAGATGGTAAATAGCAGGGAAGGTGGAGAAAGAGTGGATTGGCTGCCAGCAACTGCTGACAAGGGCTTCTGTGACAAAGCAGTCAACCGATGTCCTGCTGGTAAGAGGAAATAGTTGAAAAGATGATGCAGTCCAGTGTGCTTGGGTTTATATAGACTGGCTTACATGGCCCCTAAGAGAGCGGTGATTGGGTTACCTGTTGGCCAATCTGCAGGATCCTTAAAGGGATAAAAGAGAAAATCACTGACCAATCAATGAGGGTGTTATAAATTCCAGTATAAGAGATCAGACTCTAAGATACTTCAACGTAACCAATAACATATTATTATGGAATTAAATGTGATAAAATAAAGATTACACAACTTAAAAGTTATTGGCTTAGGAAAGATTTAATTTTGTGGTGTTTAGCTAGTATAGAATTAAATGGTCTTAGAATGAACCAAATTTGCTCAACAATACAATGTTTTTTATGGAAATCGCTCCAGACAAGGCATGAAGCCACTTGATGTAAGGAGCTAACAAGAACGAAATATGATTATCGCAAAGACAGGAGATGGATGTCTATTGGCCTTAGTCTTGAAAAGACCAAGGCTATAGGTAGGAGGAAAACAGTCAGCAGGAAGAGAGTTCCACGAGTCTGCAGTTCTTGAAAAGAAGCTACTGGAATAGGAAGCTGTATTACAATGAGGTATAAAAACAGTAAATTGACAGAGACTACTAAACAAACAAGATTTGTAAGCGGTTAGCACTTTTTAGAGCATCAACAGGAAATGCCTCCAGTCTAACAGTTTTGCTAGCCGGAAAAAGTAGTTTTTGAAATAAATTTAAACAAAGTTATTATATTATTATATTGCTAATACCAATAAGAAATGAAAATTCGTTAGTCAGAATCAAAGTTTAATTTATCAGATTAAATGCTATTTAGGCCCAACTGTTGAAATCCCGCAGACTTACTTTTATATGTTAGAAGAAGAAAGAAAGAATACTAATACTTTAATCGAATTAATTACTCTTTTGTTTTACTTTTCTTTTCTTCCAAAAGACACTTTTTCGTTTTGAAAAGTTGAACCAACATTATGATGTGCCTTATGGTCTGAATACCAAGCTAGCATTTTTATTCTAAGTAAAAGTACATAAATAACATGTACTAATGGAATAAAATAGGTTTTCACTTCTTTTATTTGTATACATATTTATTATAGCTTTATGTTGTGAGGTACAAATCACCCCTATTGAAGAACTAATGGAAGCAACCATCTATAATAAATACCATGGTTGCAAAGACTCAAACAGAGCACACTCCTATCATGTGAGTGTCCACGTGTGGTATCTGTTCCGATGGATACTACACCCTATAGACCGGTGTTGTCTTGGCCTTCGGGGCATGATTCCGCCGGTCTATGGGTCTGTCCTGTGCAGTTCTAGGAGGTCCACCCTCCCAGGCTTTGCCTCTCCTCTTTGGGGAGGAGTAAGTTTATGGCTTACTGCCTGAGGCGCCCCTACCGGGGAATGCCGACGGGGCTGTCCAGGCAATTTTTAATGGCTAAAGCGCTCACGTTCTCGGGCGCTGGCTTTTCAAATCCCACTTTCCGACCTTGTGTCACATACTCCTATAGTGGGTAGGTTTTAAATATCGAGGACATTCCTATCATGTGAGTGTCCACGTGTGGTATCTGTTCCGATGGATACTACACCCTATAGACCGGTGTTGTCTTGGCCTTCGGGGCATGATTCCGCCGGTCTATGGGTCTGTCCTGTGCAGTTCTAGGAGGTCCACCCTCCCAGGCTTTGCCTCTCCTCTTTGGGGAAGAGTAAGTTGATAGCTTACTGCCTGAGGCGCCCCTACCGGGGAATGCCGACAGGGCTGTCCAGGCAATTTTTAATGGCTAAAGCGCTCACGTTCTCGGGCGCTGGCTTTTCAAATCCCACTTTCCGACCTTGTGTCACATACTCCTATAGTGGGTAGGTGTTAAATATCGAGGACATTCCTATCATGTGAGTGTCCACGTGTGGTATCTGTTCCGATGGATACTACACCCTATAGACCGGTGTTGTCTTGGCCTTCGGGGCATGATTCCGCCGGTCTATGGGTCTGTCCTGTGCAGTTCTAGGAGGTCCACCCTCCCAGGCTTTGCCTCTCCTCTTTGGGGAGGAGTAAGTTGATAGCTTACTGCCTGAGGCGCCCCTACCGGGGAATGCCGACGGGGCTGTCCAGGCAATTTTTAATGGCTAAAGCGCTCACGTTCTCAGGCGCTGGCTTTTCAAATCCCACTTTCCGACCTTGTGTCACATACTCCTATAGTGGGTAGGTGTTAAATATCGAGGACATTCCTATTATGTGAGTGTCCACGTGTGGTATCTGTTCCGATGGATACTACACCCTATAGACCGGTGTTGTCTTGGCCTTCGGGGCATGATTCCACCGGTCTATGGGTCTGTCCTGTGCAGTTCTAGGAGGTCCACCCTCCCAGGCTTTGCCTCTCCTCTTTGGGGAGGAGTAAGTTGATAGCTTACTGCCTGAGGCGCCCCTACCGGGGAATGCGATGGGGCTGTCCAGGCAATTTTTAATGGCTAAAGCGCTCACGTTCTCGGGCGCTGGCTTTTCAAATCCCACTTTCCGACCTTGTGTCACATACTCCTAATGTGGGTAGGTGTTAAATATCGAGGACATTCCTATCATGTGAGTGTCCACGTGTGGTATCTGTTCCGATGGATACTACACCCTATAGACCGGTGTTGTCTTGGCCTTCGGGGCATGATTCCGCCGGTCTATGGGTCTGTCTTGTGCAGTTCTAGGAGGTCCACCCTCCCAGGCTTTGCCTCTCCTCTTTGGGGAGGAGTAAGTTGATAGCTTACTGCCTGAGGCGCCCCTACCGGGGAATGCCGACGGGGCTGTCCAGGCAATTTTTAATGGCTAAAGCGCTCACGTTCTCGGGCGCTGGCTTTTCAAATCCCACTTTCCGACCTTGTGTCACATACTCCTATAGTGGGTAGGTGTTAAATATCGAGGACACTCCTATTATGTGAGTGTCCACGTGTGGTATCTGTTCCGATGGATACTACACCCTATAGACCGGTGTTGTCTTGGCCTTCGGGGCATGATTCCGCCGGTCTATGGGTCTGTCCTGTGCAGTTCTAGGAGGTCCACCCTCCCAGGCTTTGCCTCTCCTCTTTGGGGAGGAGTAAGTTGATAGCTTACTGCCTGAGGCGCCCCTACCGGGGAATGCCGACGGGGCTGTCCAGGCAATTTTTAATGGCTAAAGCGCTCACGTTCTCGGGCGCTGGCTTTTCAAATCCCACTTTCCGACCTTGTGTCACATACTCCTATAGTGGGTAGGTGTTAAATATTGAGGACATTCCTATTCATGTTTTACCGCATGATAGGAATCCGGTCATCTCCTACCACATTTAGTGGCGTTACTGTATTGCTATAAATAAATACATTGTATATTTTAACCTGTCACAATTTGTGGTTGTTATCTTTGTGACCCCTAGCACGGGTCTACAACACTTTATTTATTAACTAGCAGGAAGACACAGCGTTACTCGGGATTGAATGAGGAACCTTATATCCTCCTGCTCCCATAACATCATGTTACCCTTATTTAATTCTTATTTTGTATATTTTATACAAATTTTGATGTGGATCGCAAAGATGTACTCAGTGACATTAAGTAAACTTATAGTCTTTAATAGCGATTGGACGATTCCAATATTTTTTTCGGATTTCGATACAATTACCGGTTCCAATTCCAATAATAAAAGCGCCCGAAAGAACACAGCCACAACAACATAAAAAGTAATCACCTGCGCAACTATAGACCCACGTATCGTCAGAGTTCATTAAATGGAGTCGATTTAAGGTCGTTTGTATAGAGATTTTCCGATATTTGGAGATTTTCTTATTGTAAACTTTTTCCTAAAAAGACCAACACTGATGCATGAAGATAAAATGTAAATATAATAAAGTTATATTTAAAAAAAATCAACTAATAATTTGCTTACGTCAGTTTTTTGTTTTTTTTGCACTGGAATAAAATCTATAAAAAAACGATATGTTAATTTTTTGTATCTCACTGATAAGTTATAAAAAACAATACACATTGGTAAACTTGTAGATAAATCAATTTCCTTTCGTGCGATAGGATGTTATGGATATTTTACGATCTTATAAGGGCCTTTCCGACAAATCTGCCGTCAGAAAATTATTCTAACCCAAAGAATTTGACCCACTCGATATTCTTTTTTCTTAACACTGAAGAGTTTTTTGGACAGATATTTTTGTATTACCTTTTAGAACATTAATTGGATATCTGACACTGACTAATATTGGCAAACAATTTATTTATATTTTGCGGCCATCTTATGGAAAATAGTTCTTCTGGATTAAAAAAATTTTCTATCTTAATTTTGAAGAGTCAAATGACAGGGGGGATAATTCAAAGTGTTCCCCCAGGATTTATCTAATATGTATTTTAACGCTCTGAACTTGGGGATAATGCCAAAATAATAGACTTCTTGCAAGCACACAGATTAATTTCAGGTGCAGAATCTATTTCAATAAATTTGTTTACTTTTTATTGGTACCGAATACCATAAAGCATTGTGATTGATTCCTAAATAATCCTTTTATGTATATATTGTTAGAATCGGGTCGTGTTCCCGACTATAAGCGAGTTCATCAAATCAAGCAATTGTTGCATGCAAAAACAGAGTAATAATTAACAAACAAAAGGAGGTAGTTCAAATAAGGTTTATTGAACGTGTGTATATGTGGGATGATGACGTGTGTGGTGTATGTATGTGTGTCGATAGAAAACCGTTCTTGAAAAGAGTATGTGAAGAAATGAGTTCGGCGTGGGAAAGTCCTTGAAAACCGTATACAAAGAAAATGAGTTGAGAACTCTTACCGTTGTTGAACACGTGTTGACGGAGCACTGGTGTCTTAGCGTCGTTCAGCGAGGCCAATTGAGTATTGATTTACTCCTCTCCAGGAGTTAGGCACAAGGCCAGTTTTTATCTTACTCCCACAAGTAAGATGTGACCCAAGGTCAGGTCAGGAAAGTGGGGTTTAAAAATTGCCTGGGCAGCCCCATCGGCATTCCCCGGTAGATGCGCCTCAGACAGTAAGCAATAAACTTACTCCTCCCCAAAGAGGGGAGGCAAAGCCTGGGAAGGTGGACCTCCCAGAACTGCACAGGACAGACCCATTGACCGGCGTAAATCAAGACCCGAAGAACAAGACAACACCAGTACGGGGTGCAGTATCCATCGGAACAGATACTACACTTTGATCTTGCCTTTTTCCGGTGTCTCTTGGTTATATATCCCCTAAGGGCAGATAACTCCTGGTCGCTTTCAGCGCCACCTGACGGGTAACAACGACACCGACCGGACGGTTAATGCAGTTATGTTTTGAAAGGAGGGGATAACTGCTACAATATATTTTTTTTACTTTACTTTAAGTTAATTAAAATGCATAACAGTAAAATACCTTTGAAGATAAACCCTGGGAGAACACTTTGAATTATCTCCCCCTCCCATTTGACTCTTCAAAATTAAAGATAGAAATTTATCTTTCGGCCCTGTAATACAGAAGCACGCCGATTTTTGTACAAAATATGCAACTCCTATTTTTAGTTAATTTTTATTAGCCCAAAATCTAGTATAATTATAATTCCAGAATAATGATGTTAATTATTTTTGCACATGTATATGGTATACATTCGGAAAATTACATATTTATTTATATAGACATAAACATTAGATAACTAAATATATCAAGATTAATTTTTAAATCTATTAACATAAAAACAGTCGAACACAAACAAATTTGTATTACTGATGCTTTTCCACGATATACTAATCAAACCACGTTACAACTTCTGGTATATTCGTGGGTGTTTTTCGTCTCTACGTGACTTACACATTTTTTTATTTACAATTACATTATTGAAATAAAAAATGCAATAGTACTAAAACGAACTTTAAAAATTACGAATTTAAATCCACCAGAATGCATTTCTATTTCTACATAAGCAAATCAGTCATTTTTATCTTTTTTTAATAATAAAAAAAATATAAAAAGAATGGATGACTTTGTGACCCTTTGAAATTTTAAAGGAATTTGGAAGCATTTAAACTGTGGAATAGAAAGTCACTTAAACTGGCTTTAAAATCTTTAGAAAATTCTCATGTATCAAAAGATTGAACACTTTAGAGGTTATTTACATCCAATCTTTCTATATACACAATTCGATATGTGTTTTTGTTTATATATTTCTATGTACAGGATTCACTCTTAAATTAATTAATCGATTATTATGAATTTGGGAACATAACTACTCGGCGTAAGGGTGGGTATTGTGGGCTACATTTATTTTAATTTAGTTTTATGCAAAGAAAAAGTGGAAGCCTTTTGTGAAAATTCAGATACCTCCGATTTTTGTGAAATTTTAATAATATGTGTGAGACATCAATTAATAAATATTCCCCAAATTTCAGTTCTTTTTAGGTATTTTGGAGGGGTTTAGGGGTCATAATGTGGCCATAACCTCCCATTTGAAAATTCAAATTATTAGTAATTAGTAGTTAATAGTAATTCCCTAAATTTCATTTCTTCTTTAGACCCCTTAAGCTTAAACCTTAAATTTTAAACATGTAATGGATTTTTATCAAAATTGGAATAATCCTTTTTCCAATTTTGATAAAAATCCATTACACTAAAGTTTAGTAGCATCATATCTTGATTTTTATCTTCGTAAGGGATATAAAAGTGGTGCAGAACTGGGCGAACCTTTACTTTAGGGTTAAAAACTCATAGCACTTTCAAAATTTAATATCTTTGGAAATTTTTTTCAGCCGAGGACTTTTGGAACCATAGTGAATCATATTTCATAAAATAATTTAAAAAATCTTTTTATTATTTTAGATTTTAGAGCGGGGATCACTTTCCTATATATAAATATAACCTAAATTGACCACCCACTTCTTGGCCATGTTCAGGGTAAAAAAGCTGGTAGCACTGTCTAAAATTTATATTTTTGGAAAAAATCTTCAGGAGAGGACTTTTGGAACCATAGTGAATCATATTACATTAAAAAATGTTTTGTTTTTTTCAAAATTTTCAGAAAATTTTCGAAATCTTTTTTTTCAAAAATGTTACATTTGTTTTTATTCGGACTACTATTCTCATCCTGATTGTTATATTCACAACGTTTCGACATATGTAACTTTCTTCTAACGTAATAATAAATTAATTTTTAAAATTAAAAAAAAATGTTTATATTTAATTTTTTTAAATAAAAAAAAAAATTATTTTGGTGGGTTTTTGTCCTACCACTGATTTGCCATACACAAATATTAAAATGCGAGGCACAGTTAGGTTCCAATAGAATAGTTAGCGATTGGTGTAACTTTTGTCATGATGTTTGTGAGGCACATACCTCATTCGGAACCCTTCACAAGTCGGTGGTATTACAGAAAATATTTTGGCTCTTGTATAGATCGAATACACGAGCGAAATTTATTTTAGAAGAGTTCCAATGGTGTAAGGGGCAGATAACTCTCTTTTTTTAGTACGCAATGTCATGCAAATTCAATTAATAGAACATTTTTCGAAGACCCGATCTATACAAGAGCCAATATCTGCGATAATTTAATAAAATAAAAAATCTGTTAATCCAAACAATAGGACTGTTCGTTTTGCTGGTTTTGAAATGAAAGAATATACTGTTGATTTTCCCAAATTCTATTTTGTTCAATAAATGTTCTATCAATATACTGTTGATTTTCTCAAATTGTTATTTCTTCGAAAAATGTTCTATTAATTGACTTTGTATGACTTCTTATTTTAAAAAGGGATATTTTCAATTTTCGGAGACATTGCGTACTAAAAAAAGAGAGTTATCTGCCCCTTAGACCATTGGAACTTTTCTAAAATAAATTTCGCTCGTGTATTCGATCTATACAAGAGCCAATATTTTTCTTTGTTTCATAGAGGTAGATTGTTCTTATTCCGCCAGCCATGATCAGGTAGAAGTGCTAGTGCTAATTTATGTTATTATTCTTAGTTATTATCGTCTGTAGTAAGGATTGAACCTTCGACCCCCTCAAAAGACGGTTACTTAGACCTACTGATTAACCGACGTTCTTAACCGTTATGCCATGGGGTCATGCTGACGAAATGAGAATATTCCACTCCCGTTGATTAAATAAAGGGTTCACTGTTCTGTTAGAAATTCCGTACAGTCCCCAAGTTATAAAAGATGTACCTGAAGAAAGGTACATATGTCGAAACGTTGTGAATATAACAATCAAGACAAGAATAGTAGTCTGAATAAAAACAAATGTAACATTTTTGAAAAAAATTTTTTTCGAAAATTTCCGAAAATTTTGAAAAAAAAACAATTTTTTCCCATGTAATATGATTCACTATGGTTCCAAAAGTCCTCTCCTGAAGATTTTTTTCCAAAAATATAAATTTTAGACAGTGCTACCAGCTTTTTTACCCTGAACTTGGCCAAGAAGTGGGTGGTCAATTTACGTTAGATTTATATAGGAAAGTGATCCCCTGCTCTAAAATCTAAATATTTTTTGAAAATTTAATTTTTTTTATGGAATATGATTCACTATGGTTCCAAAAGTCCTCTCCTGAAGATTTTTTTCCAAAAATATAAATTTTAGACAGTGCTACCAGCTTTTTTACCCTGAACTTGGCCAAGAAGTGGGTGGTCAATTTACGTTAGATTTATATAGGAAAGTGATCCCCTGCTCTAAAATCTAAATATTTTTTGAAAATTTAATTTTTTTATGTAATATGATTCACTATGGTTCCAAAAGTCCTCTCCTGAAGATTTTTTTCCAAAAATATAAATTTTAGACAGTGCTACCAGCTTTTTTACCCTGAACTTGACCAAGAAGTGGGTGGTCAATTTACGTTAGATTTATATAGGAAAGTGATCCCCTGCTCTAAAATCTAAATATTTTTTGAAAATTTAATTTTTTTTATGGAATATGATTCACTATGGTTCCAAAAGTCCTTGGCTGAAAAAGATTTCCAAAAATATTAAATTTTGAAAGTGATATGAGTGTTTAACCAAGGCCACCGAGATTAACTCTCGGTGGCCACGGTTTAACCCTAAAGTAAAGGTTCGCCCAGAAATGTTATGATTGGGGAATTAATTTTACCCTTCATAGAACGGATACTCTAGTACTTTTCATAACGATTTAAATAGCATTACCTTTAAAAAATTATATTTAAAAAATAATAATAACTTAGTCATTACAAAAAATGGTATAGTTCAAAGAAAGAAGAAAAAAAACGAAAAATGAAAGTAAAAAATGTCGGGAGTGTACACTGGACAGCTATTTATATTTAGATATATAAATGGCTTGAGCTACTTTCATTTTAAACCAATTTCGTTTAGTATTTCATCTCTTATTTGACTATTTGTTTTTATCAGAATTAATGGATTTTGCGGACAGGGAAAAAAAGGAAGGCGTGGGTTCATAAAACGTGACGTAAAATTTGGGCGTTTTATTTATGATAACAATTGTGCGGGAATCCCCAATTTTGTGGGAATCCCCAATGGAGAACGTTTTACTTACGTTGAAGTCAATTCGCCACGGTCAAAAGTCAAGTTGGTTTCTTTCTAAGTATAAATGACGACACAAAAATCGTAAGTTTCTGAATTTGCACGAAGGGATGCACCACCCCTTTTCATCCACTTTGCATAAAACTAAATTAAACTAAATATAGTCCACATTACGCCTAGCAGTTGTGTTCCAAAATTCAAAATGATCGGTTAATTAGTATAAAAGTGAATCTTGTACATACAAATATATAAGCATTAGTAAAATGCTCGTCCTAGTATGGGTATAAGCAATAAATATAGCATCAGCTTAAAAAAAAAAAAAATTTGGGTGGAGGGGGGGGGGGGTACCGTTTCAGCGGCGCCCCCTAAATGGTAAAGTTTACGAAAAAAATGTTGCCTATCCAGAATTACTCAGACATGGCAAAAATAAGACAAACTGAGAAATATCTGTATTATTTACGTACCCGTGACGAAATGAATATATCGTATACCAAAATCACGTAAATTAATCAAGTAGTTTTTATTTTATAAAAGAAAATAAAATTTTATCGATAAACGGGTAATGTTGATATATCGGCGGCATTATTGGTCATATTCAAGGGAGCTAAGGGATGTAACACCCAAAATTCCAGACTGTATTTTCTTTCGCAAGAGTTTGGATTATCTCCCTTGAATATGACCAATAGGGCGCGTATATTTCAACCTTATTTGTTTATCGATAACAACTACTTGATTACTTAATGTGATTTTTAGTATACGATATATTCACACATACACACACACAAACATACATATGTATATATATATATATATATATATATATATATATATATTATATTATATTTATATGATATAAAGCCGCTTTAAGAAATTAAAGTTGAGCACTGTTCGAAGATATTAAAAACAGACTGTCACTTAGCTATAAGCAAGGTTCGATAACATTCGCCGAACCCTCTAGATTGTCTGATGCATACTTCCTGCTATATTTAGGCATAAATATAACTTAATTTCTCCTGTATCACGTGATAATGTCCGATGGGCGTGGGGATAGAACGAAAGCGTACAGAGTCTTTGTTGACTCTGTGAACCGGATTTGCGCTCTGCTATCGGCTGAAATTGTCACTTCCTACACTGATGAGAGCGTAAGCTTGAAACGTCAGCATATGTAGGTATAAATAATTTAACATTTCTTTGCATATATATATATATATATATATATATATATATATATATATATATATATATATAATTATTAATAAATAAATATTTTTATATCCATAGATATATATGTTTCACTTTTTTTAATTTTACGCTCGTCAGTATGGAGTTATGTAACCATACTTCCGGTCGGACAATTCAAACCACAGGTATTATGACCCCTGATCTCATTACCATTCGGGCAGCATGACGATCACACTTTGAAATGTGAGAGAAATATGTCTTGTATCCTTTCAATATAAACACCAGTACTGTGATTCTAAAGAGAGTTCCGATCTCACAAGGGAGAAAACCTTACAACATGGCTGATTTATGACTCATCAATTTATTATCTCTCGAAAAGGCGCAAATTTATGGGAGCTTAATAATTATTATTAATAAATAAATATTTTTATATCCATAGACATATATATGTTTCGCATTTTTTAAATATTATGCTCGTCACATATATATATATATATATATATATATATATAGAGAGAGAGAGAGAGAGAGATATAAATATATACACATACCTCACTTTATATAAATAGAGATGAATATATAAAAATAGCTAGAGCCACTTTCATTTTAAACTAATTTTGACTTTAATATTTCTTTTTATTAGAATTATGAAATTATTTCATTTTGCAGACAGAGAAAGAGAAAATAGAGTGCATAAAACCTGACCTAATATTTGTGTTTAAGACACACTAAGTGTTAAGTCACGTTTTCATGATAACAATCCTCAGTATTATGGGAATCCCCAACGGACAACGTTTTACTTACGTTGAAGCCGATAAGACACGGCCTAAAATCAAGTTGCTGTCTTTCTAAGTAAAAATGGTTTCTCTCGTCGTCCAAATAATACAGTAATAAAAAAGATCAGTAAAAAAGAAATACCTCTGCTATTTTCACAAAACAGATTTAATGGTAGAAACTAAATTCTAAAGATTCCAGACCCAGTTTATAATATGGCCTTAATGTTGGAATTAAAATAATCCTGAAATAAAGTTCAATTCTCCTACGTGAGAATGGGGTAACCATGTGCAGATAAAATCATCAAAGATATGTATAAGACGGAAGTCTGAAGAAGGAACACAAAACACAAGGGTGTAATTTCATATCAATTTAATAAGAAAGAGAAAGTTGGATTGAGTATTTACAGTTTCAAAAAGTTCATTAGGCATTGGTAAATCATAGAGAGGATGGAAGAGAGGTGGTTTGAGGATGGTTGTGAAAACGTGGTTCGCGAGAACTTATCTGTTTTAGAGTTCTGGTAACGGTGGGAGATCATTCTCTGTGATGCCGTCGTGGGCTGTATCACTGAGAAGACCGCCCGATGTGTTGTTGACTGGAGTGGAGTCGTTGAAAAAGAGCCTGTATAGAATTCGAGTATTGGCGGGAGGTCATTTTCTGTGATGCCGTCGTGGGCTGTATCACTGAGAAGACCAGCCGATATGTTGCTAACTTGAGCAGAGTCGTCGAAAAAGAGGGCGGGAAGCCGTATACAAGGGTTTTTAAGGGCTGGCTCATGTGACACCTATACTAAAAAGGGGTTGCAATGCCTGACAGCCAATCCGTGAGGCCCTTAAGGGACATGGCAACAGCCAATCAGTGAGGGGGGCTTTAACAAATTCCAACATTATTTCATTCTTAATTGTTGTACTGCATTATGCCACCAAGTGTATCTCTTGAGTTCAAGTTTGCAGTTCGAAAGGATGTTTTCATGTTTTTCTTTCCATACATCTGCATTGATCGCTGTCATCTTGTTTCCAGTGAACTAGGTTAACTGGGGATGGCATAGCATCTTATGTTACATTTATACGAAATGAGGTTCTTGATCTCTCCCATTTCCATATTTCCTTCTATCCGATTTTCCTACTGACCACATTCTCCTGCCATCTTAGGCACTGTACCTGTTTACCTGTTGAGTGCATTAAACTAAATGGATGTATTGTTGTAGTCAGTGTCGCCAATTTTAGGTTGAAGGAAGAAAGTCAGAATGACGAACTTACTTTGAAGAGTAATACGTGTGGCCGAATCTTACTGAAATAGAAATGTTACACAATAAAAGGGTCACCATTCTTCCTGGAAATAAATAATGGCTCCACAGCTAAATAGATATGAATCTTTATTCACGGGAACACAGGAACAAAATAGAGATAGTACAATGAGCTAATTCATGTCGGTTAGATTAAGTAGTATCCTGGAGTCTGTCAACTCGTCTGCCATTAGCCAGGGCAGAGTGAGAGCAGGATATGCGAGTGTCTTGTAGGGTCGGGGGATGAGCTGGAACTGAAGATCACCTTGTAGTTCGTCTTCGTGCTAAAATGTGTTAGGGTTAGGGTTAGGGTTATGTGTGCTAAAATGTGTTAGCACGCATAACTCTAGTTACACGTAGAAGTGTCGTACGCCCATGTCGTGAAGAGGCAATGATTACGTAATCGCAAAACCGAATTACAATCTCAACTGAAAATAATCTAAACCAATACAAAATAGTTCGCTCATGCAACTGCTACAAATATATTGTTTTTCCTGTTCTTTATTCCTAATTTCCTTCAATACAGCACAACGTTTTTCACAGCTGTTGCTCATGCAGAACAGCTTAGAGTGTTAGAGTTCGAAATCCTCCTTTGTATCTTCTACAGTGCTTTTGATTGCTGAATGATTCAAGTTGCCAATCACTTTACATGTTGCATCTTCAACTTTCCATTTCTTGCCTATTCTTACTTCTGGTGGCTTGCCTCTTATTTCTGGATCTTTGGAAAATCGTGACATCATCATTGGCTGCTTTGTATTGCTCAACCATGGAAGCAATTGGTAACTCTAGTTGAACCATCTTTCCATATATGGTCGTGATGTTTGGTTGGTAAACCTGGCCATTTTCTGATAAACACACTACATCTTTTCTTAATCCTTTCAACTGGTACCTCACACATTTGAAGAAGCTACCTCAGTTGAGGGTACTAACCAGCACTTAAATTTCCATTGCAACTCTGTCTAATCAATTGTTTAAGTCCATGCTCAGCCAGATTTTGTATCTCGGAACTTTGGTTTCTATCACTAAGAGATCCTTTGTACCATCTTTCAAGACTTTTCACAAGTTCCACCTGGTTGAAATTTTTTTAAATTGTGAAAATCTGTAGACAGACAGACAGACAGACAGAGGTGGGAGAATCAAAAAGAGCGACTGTAGGGAGTGTCAGAGAAACAAAAAACAGAAAATGGAGAGAGAGAAAGGGAGGTGGAACAGAGATAAAATTGATAAAGAGGGTAGAGAGAGAGAGAGAGAGAGAGAGACAGACAGACAGACAGACAGACAGACAGACAGACAGACAGAAGAGTAATGCTGAATTTATCCCTCCCTTCCTATGATGCCTGTCTGGCAGAGGACAGGACCACTGAATCGTTGCTCACTGTTTTTTTTTCCTTTGAGTTCAGTAGCACGTCGGAGGGTGAAGGACCGTTTCTTTCATCCAAAGACTGATACTCGGGGTTGCGAATGAGAAAGGGAGCTGCTACGTCATCTTCTAAAAAAGGAAGCTGTGGGTGCTGCCATTAATACCAACCAAAAAAGCAATCAAGGAAGTTGGAACAGGCAGTCTAATTCTTCTGATGACTGGCTCTCCCTACTGAAAACACAGTCGAGCCAAACAGAGACGGAAAAGTAAAAACATTTTAAAAAAAAGATCTGTTAACTGAATTGGCATATTTTCTATTTTTGTCCTTTACAATTGCTACATTTAGCAAATGACTACCTTTTTCTCTGTCAGCTTTCCACCTAAGCAGGGGATGATGTAACAGTAATAAACATAGACCTATTTTCTCCCTCCGAAAAATGTCCCTGTTAAGTGATCTGGTTACATACTGACCAATCAGTTTGCAGGGCGCATTAATTCCATCTGACCCCTGAAGAACTACTTCAGCTCCCTTTGGGAATCACGGCCGGTCAGCAGAGAGACACTGCCAGCAACAAGGAAACACGCCTACATTCTCTTTCCTGCCCCGGTCCACTGGACGCTCATAGCACCTACTATCTTCACCTGAAGATATCTGTTGACAGATCTTCAGCAGTCTGAAGAACTTTCCTCACTTGGACACTGCAGCCCAAAGAACTTTCCTCACTTGGACACTGTTCAACTTCTTTTACCTATATCATACGGCATAGGTAACTTTATTTAATAAACCCATTATTTGTTGTTATTAAAATGTTTTGTTTTTCCTTTCGTGCGAAGGTTTTGTAACGTAAGCAATATATATGGACTACATCTCACATCAATACACCCTCCCTTCTCTGAAAAAACTCCAAGTTAGGTTTTCTATTTATGTTCAGCCTTCTTACGTTCCTCCTTGATATCAGAAGTGTTACCTGAGACGAGCAGATTATGCCCAAACTCCTGAATAGTAGTCTTAGACAAGCCTGCGGCGTCCTCAACTCATGTGTGACACTGAGTAGGTTCAGTGATCATGGCTTTATATCTGGTTAGTTGAAATACAAGGGTCATGAGGACTCAAAATCGTTACTCTTAAAAATCGTACTTTGTTTTTGGAGAGATCTCTTGTCCCTTGGAGTAGATATAGCTGTGATTGAGGAGATCCACTACATTTAATCTGGAGATTGTCAAGTGCTAACTGGAGACTTTGATGTTTTCTCATCAAATGGGAATCCCCAGAGTAGAACGTTGTCCATATGGATGTGGAAGGCAGGCTGTTTATAGCCAATGTTGTCATAAGAAATAGTGAGTCAAGTTTTTGCGATTCATGTGTCCAACACCGTTTGGGAAAGGTTTTCTTTTTTTTGGTAGTCTGAGTTGTTCGTCATGCACAGTTTTAATTGGGGATTGGAATGCCATCCTTGATCCCAAAATGAATAAGGTTGGAGGGACTAAAAGGTCGGATAGTTGTGAAAGGAGTCTGTCTGAGCTGATGGATAGATGTGAACTTGTTGACAGTTTTAATGTTTATCACTTCGGGTGGGAGATGTGGACATGGATCAATAGCATACCTTCTTGTCCAAATACTTAGAAGGGGCTATGCAGATTTTATATCATTTCCTACTGGTTAGGACAATCAGAGCACAACTTGATTATAGCCCAGTTGCAGTCAAACAATCAGCTTAGGCTAGCCGGATACTGGAAGTTAAATACCTCCTTGCTGGAGATACACGATTCCTGGAAAAGCTAGAAACCCTTATTCTTAGGATCTAGTGGGGGCGATTACCAGTTTAAAAACTAAGATTAAGCGTTTCTTTGTCAGATATGCCAAACGCCTCACACTAGATAAAACCAAGGCGAAGAAATACTTAGAAAATAAACTGGCCTGGGTGGTGGCTTATTCTCTAATCATAAATTTAGCTATGGGGGACTTGCAATGCTAAGCTAGCGAGTATTATCAGGGTCAAGTAGGGCTAGGCTAAAGAAGATAACTAGCGAAGCCTTGAACTTTGATACAGATGAGCATGAGGAACAGCTCTGTCATGGTTTGGATAGATACATTCAGAAAGTCAAGAAATTGGATGAACATACATTAACATTGATTCAGGAGATTTGGAGAGGACTTCAAGAAGCGCTTTATTCAACTGCCTTATTTGGTTATTTTTTTATTTACAGCATATTAACCCTTTTCGGGTTATTTAATGCCGAATCCGGTCATTTTCGTAATAGTTTTTATGCTTCAAGTTCTTTATATCTTCAAATATTTAGTCATGGTGTTTGGTTAGGTTGTTTTGGTTTACAGCATATCAACCCTTTTTCGGGTTATTTAATTATAAATCTGGTCATTTTGGTAAAAGCTTTTATGCTTCAATTTTTTATATTTTCAAATATTAATTCATGTTGTTTTGTTTGGTTTGATTGTTTTGTTTTACGGCATATCAACCCTTTTTAGGGTCATTTAATATGCCGAATCCGGTCATTTTGGTAAAAGATTTTATGCTTCAATTTTTTATATCTTCAAATATTTATTCATGGTGTTTCGTTTGGATTTTTTGTAGAGGAAAATTGTTTTTGTTTTGTTTTTGGCTTTGCAGAACATGGAAAAGGGAAAGGGATAAAAAAACAATAATGTCACTGTTTGGTGCATTTTTTGTCAGGAAGCAAGTATCTTCAGACAGCCTGATCTGGTAGAACCAGGTATCCACATGCCTAGACGCTACATCCAGGAGTTTGCCAACTATTTGACTGCCTTGATGCAGCTGGAGCAGCTAGTTGTGAGATCTTGGCTACATTGAAGCAGGTCGGCTACAACAAATCGTCAAGACTTGATGGTCTGCCCTACAAATCGTTCTTGAGGCTGTCACACATGTTTATATCGCTTCTGACAGATGTGTTTAATTATTGGTTTGATCAGAGATCATTGATTATAGAATAGAACTGAGATGTGCACTGATAAAATTACCAAAGGGTGAGATCACATTGTTGAAGAAATGGAATAGGTATCGTGCGGAGAAACTAGATGATTACAGGCCCATAACTATCCTAAATACAGTTGAAGATCTTGGCATGGATACTATTGAACCAGTTGAAGATTCTTGTTGGGGAATTGATTGAACTTGAGTAAAACTATGCTGTGAAATGAAGATCGATTCAGAACAATTTGCATATGATTCTCACGATCATAGATGGGATAGAAAACGACACAGAGGATCAGTCTAAAATTTTCCACATCGCTTCTTGTCATCCGGGTCCTTTCTGCTAGATGGATGATCTCATTCGAATTCTTGGTGTGTGGTTCGAACCAGATCTCCGGCTTGAGAGAACTCTATCAAGTCAAAGGTCAGACTTGGCTTCGAAAGAAATCTACCTTAAAACCGAGATGTGCGCCATGTACGTCTTTCCTTTTGTTATATCCACATATTTTGCCCCATGAAGCATTAAAAGAAGAATATGGGACTTGTTGGCATATGTTCTCCTACAATAACAAAAGTAATGTGCAATTCACCAAAAAGGGAACACA
This sequence comes from Sepiola atlantica, assembly GCA_963556195.1. Lineage (NCBI taxonomy): Eukaryota > Metazoa > Mollusca > Cephalopoda > Sepiida > Sepiolidae > Sepiola > Sepiola atlantica. Next base: position 98,062,645 of record OY744527.1, on the reverse strand, counting down.
CATTAAAAATCGGGATCGGATGTAGTCTAGACAGCGAGAGGCCAAGAGCCGACCAAACAGAAATCGAAATAATAATATATATCCCCGCACATGGGACAGATTACAACGGTGGAGGAAAGATGACATTTCCAAGATTTGCTGCCGACCAAACAGAAATCGAAATAATAGATCCCCTCATACAAAAAACAAAAGGAGATTCACAAGGAAAAATACAATCCGACAAAGTTGGCCATATAGACGAAGTTAACAAATTCCTTTCTGGATATGAGATTACCTATATCTCGCCACCAAAAACCTATCCGTGAAAGACGGACATCAGAATCTAAAATTCTGTGAAATTATCTTTCATATCGCCGAAAACTCCACACTAAAAACTATCCGTGAAGGACGGATTCAGAATAAAAGAAATCTGTTAAAATATCCTTCATATAGCCGTCAACTCCACACTAAAAACTATCCACGAAAGAAGGACATTAGAATCTAAAATTCTGTGACACTATCTTTCATATAGCCGAAAACTCCACACTAAAAACTATCCACGAAGGACGAACTCAGAATAAAAGAATTCTGTTAAAATGTCCTTCATATAACCGTCAACCTTACACAAAAGAAACTATGGGAAGAGAAGGATGAAGGTAAGAAACTATCCGCGAAAGACGAAACAGTCAGATTTCAGGAGCGGAGGGGTGAAGTTGTGTTAAGATTTTGTGCCGACCCAGCACTTCAAATCGAAAGCTATATCCCCGTATACAAGGATCTGAGAAAGAACGGACCTAAAATCCTGTGTAAATATCTTCCACTCAGCGTGTCAATTAACACAAAAAAAAGGCTATAAAAAAGGTATGTGCCCTATGAAAAAAAACAAAAACAAAAAGGAAAACAAATTACTTATTTTTAACTTTCATTATTTTCCAATTTTTATAACTATGAACTGATCCACCATTCTCAATCTTATCTAAACCAGCCCCATATCAAAAACTCCCCAGAGCGGAGCAGAACTTTTATTTTGTCTTTTTTTATTTAATAAACACTTGTTATGTTTGCATAATCTCGCCTTTGGTTAATTCTTACAAGTGTCTTATTTCTAATTTTATGTTTATGAGCTGTGATTCAAATGTGTCCCGTTCTTTCTCTACCATGATTACTTGCTGTTCTCCCTTTTATCGTTTTAATGAAAAGTCGTTTTACTACCGCGGGTCTTAACATAAAGGTAGGAGACGCATGATGGGGAGAGCGGGGGTTTCCACCCGTACATATAATTAACATTCGGTACTAATTTACACGTTTATAAAATTGGTGCCATGGGATCACGTTTATAAAACTTTCATCTTTAACGACTGGCTGTACTTCTTTTAACTGCGGGTCAGGTAATGATCTTCCAACACTTTCTGTCCTCGCTTCTTTGGATGAGAGGAATGCCATGGGTTTGCAGATCTGCAGGTCTGTATTCAACATCCGTGAGCAGGAGGTTTGGGGATGTCTGACTTGGTTAATCGACATGCTGAGAGATTAGCTTTGTTAGGTCAAACCTTGATAGAGGAGTCTTTGTGGAGCCTGCAGTCGAGAATGCCTTTACTGACCTCATCCTTAGTCTTTCGGTTGAGAGCCATCATAGACCAAGGGGTGAATCACAATTCTTCGCTGAGTACCGAGCCCCACTCAGAAAGCTTCCTCGATCTAATGCTCTTTTACAGTCTAGAAAGATACTACATAGGAATTTAGTGAAGGGTTCTGCTTTGGCTCCACTTGAGGAGCGGCTGGGATAGTTGTTGGAGGAAATATACTCTCAATAGAGTTGGGTGCTAGGTTCAGGATATCTCAACAGTTCTGAGTATGCTCTAACTTGGAGATTGGTTCGGAACATGTTACCTCTCAATATCATACTTTTTAGTTCAAGCATAGCAGACATGCCTGATTGTCTGTGCAGCAAAAGCACTAAAGAAGAAACAACTGAGCGCGCCTTCTACATCTATAGTAAACTTCGACTGTTCTGGAAGTATGTCAATGAGGTGACAGCTTGCATTGATCCAGTTGATATCCATGCAAGTAGCATATTTGATCAACAAAATCGAACTGCCGTGGACTAGGGAGAAATCAATGGTGTTTCTTGCAATCCTGGCCATAGCTAGAACAGTGGTGTAGATGATGCATTTAAGGAAATTGCATAGGATTAACTCTTTTTCTCATCTGGATCTGATTTTATTCTTCAAGCATCAGCTTATGGTTAAAATGTGATAAAAAAGATCTCATGGAATTCAACAAAAGGTGAGTACAGGTGGCAAGTTTGTGCATACAAAAAGGGATCAGGTATGAGTATGTGTTACCTGCCTGAGCATGACACATGTGCTTCTGGGTCCTTTTGAAATCGATCCCGATTAAAGTAGATTCTTAGCTAGCTGAGTCAGTGAACCATGCCCTATTTTTGTAACAGAGGTCCTCGAAGATGCCCTCTTCCAAATTTTATTTTTGCCCTTGGTTTCTCCAAATTGATTTTATCTTAGAAAAACATCATCCACTCCCAAACTGCACCCCTATTTCTTTTGCTCCCACTTGTTCCACTCCCACTTAGATATTAACTTGCTTGTTTTCTGTTCTAAACAAGCTGGAAAAAAATGAGGAGTCTACTCTTAGAAATGGTTGAGAGGGTCTTACTAACCTGCCCCTGATTTTATTTTGTTTCTGTTTTTTCTTTGGTTGTGGGGTATTTTTTGTTTTTCTATTCAGCATTTTTTTCCAATAAAATTGTAAATATCTTTTGTAAATAAAATTGATTTTAAAACATTGGAGATATTGTAAGTAGGCTAGTCCATAGAGTAAATGTGGTATTGTGGTGACTGCTGAAGTGAACGTGATGGACAAATGATGAAAAAATGTCAGAACAATGCTTGGATGAATAAGTCCAAATGCGTCTAGTTATGAGTAAGATAGACAGAGGATGACCACACTTTTGAAGGCCTTGTGCCTAATTTATAAAAATTGTATTTGTCGCCTTTATTTTACAAATAAATACTTCAAAGTGTAGTATCAGTTCTGTCCTCTGTCAAAGGAACAGAAATCCTTCTAGACTGAGGCAATTCCGTATTTTTGTCCCAATCCAGGGTGCCCTTTTTGAGGGATCTGGATTAAAACTGACCATGTGTCTAACTTTGTCCTCGTTGGAGAGAGGAGGCAAGTAAATAGGGACTATTTACACGACTCTATAGTTCCCTGGCCTTTTGGCTAGGAGCAAAGTTTAGTGTCTGTTCTGATACTACACTTCGTCTTTTCTGTCTTCGATCAGTGAAGGAGATATCCTTCTATACCGAGGCAATTGTTATTTTTGTCCCAATCCAGAGTGCCCCTTCTTAGGGAGCTGGATTTTCTCCACATTAAAAACCGACATTGTATCTAACTCTGCCCTCGTGGAAGTAAATAGGAACCCTAAATAAGGAATACTAAGTTTCAAGCAAGTGCAAAGGAGGAGGTTTTTTGTGGGTGGTGGTGGTGGGGGAGTTGCATTCATCATTCAAAATATAAAACACCTCAGCGTCTGGAGTTAAATCGCGCAATTCATGCGTGATTGTCGTGATTTTGCTTTCTCCAATTTCTGTGAAAGAAATAATAAAGAATGAAATGAAGATCTAGTGATACAAGCTGGTGTTTACACTTGATGTGTCACCCCTGTGCCCATTACGTCATCGATAAATCATGGAAGGCAAAAATAAATAAAAAAAGAAAAGAAAAGAAAAGAAAAACGGACGTATTTCGTACAACACCCTTGAACTTTATGGCGATTGCAATTTTATTTCGTTTTTCAAAGACTAACTGGATTAAAGGAAATAAATAAAGTATAAGATGCATTTTATGAAATTAAATAAGAATAAAGACATTACAGTGAATTATAAAAAAAGCTCGTTTCTATGCTCATACCACATGGCCAGACATTTTTACTTCACTAGAACATAAAACAAATAAAGAAAGATTTCATCTGTGCGCTGCTCTTGGGTCACTTTCTCCACTCATACACACTCACATCCTTGGGATAGGGAGTGATGTGTGACACTGCTAAAAGGAAGCCAACTTGTGGCCAGCGTGTTATACACTCATCAAAATGTCATAGCCCCGGGGGGGGGGGGGGAGTCTCGGGAGAGGTTGACTGCTGACATCTAGCATGAGTCTGGCTAATGCCATCAAAACCTTAATCTGGAAAAACGAGAAACAGATAATGGTTACATCGGAAGGAGGAGAGCGCTTTAGACATCTGAAAATAGAGACCCAATTAACACGTCCTGCAGCAAAATGACAACTTTCAGAGATAAACTGAATAATAGCATTGCACATGTGTTGATCTCATGTTTCATCGTGTTAAGAGAGGCTGCAGGTTCATCTGCAACCGTAGGTTAGTTATAATGAAAAAAACAAACAAAGGTAGTTGCGTGAAAGAGTTGTCTCCCTCTGTTATCAATTTCATCTTATAAATATTCATGAGTTGGCTGAAGTCACTGAAAACTAATTTAGAATTATATTTCCACTGTTTCATATTCCATTTATGCCTTTTGTTTCAGTGATTTCTTCATACTTTTAGTTTCATTTTGTCACAGATAATTTGACCGAATCAGAATAATCAGTTTTTATTAAAGTTTAATCGATTCTATAATTTCCTTGTCTAATCGTTTTCATCCCTTTATCTCTCTCTCTCTCTCTCTCTCATTTTTTCTTTCAATAGTTTTCTTCCTTTCTCAATTTTATAATTCTATTTTTCACGTTCTAACTCCTCCTCCCCCCTCTTCTTTCCCTTTCTCTTTCTCACTCAGTTTTTTTTTTCTTTTAATAGTTTTCTTCCTCTCGTAATTTCATACTTCTCTCTTTCTCTCTCTTTTTCTCTCCTTCAGTTTTTGTCTTTCAAAAGTTTTCTTCCTGTCTTAATATCATACTTCCCCCCCTCTCTCTCGTGTTTTCTTTCATTAGTTTTCTCCCTTTCTCCCTTTCTCAATTTCATACTTCTCTTTCTCACACATTCTCCCCCTCTCTCTCTCTTTCTCTCTATTTTTCTCTCTCTCAGTTTTTTCTTTCAATATTTTTTCTTTCTTAATTCCATACCATCTCTCTCTCTCTCTCTCTTTCTCTCTCTCTCTTTCTCTCTCTCTCTCTCTCTCTCTCTCTGCCTCCTTTTTTTCTTGCTTTCTTAATTTTATCTATGCTTTTTTATGAACTTTATCTTTTTCTCAATGTGTTTACAAGCATCTTTTTTAGAGGCTCTGTCCATTGATTCGTGCATCAGTATATCACAATTAAGTGTGAAATAAGATTTTCGTTGGTCTGTGATAATTGTTTGAACAAGAATTTTATTCAGTTTGTCACGCTTAAATTGGATTATACTATTTTCGTCCGTCCGTTGTGCATAAGTATGATCATATCTGTTTTGTTATTCTGTCATGCTTAAGTTTGACATAAAATCTTCTTTGGTCTATCATGCTTAAGTATTAAATAGTGATTTCCTCGATCTGTCACACTTAAGTTCTTATTTCCACGAGGACAGAGTTAGACACAAAGTCGGTTTTTAATATGGGAAAATCGAGCTCTCCAAAAAGGGGCACTTTGGATTGGGACAAAAATGACCTCGGTCTAGAAGGATTTCTTATTCACTGACCAAGTACAGAACAGTATCGAAACAGATACCACACTTTGATCTTAGCTAAAAAGCTAATAAGTCTGTCACGCTTAAGTTGGAAATAAAATTTATATCAGTCTGCTATGGTTGAATTTAAAATTGTATTTTCTTTGGTCTGTCATGTTTATCCTTGAAATAACACTTTCATTATTCTGTGACATTTAAGTTTGATATAAAATGTTCTTTGGTCTCTCATGCTTAAGTTTGAAATAACATTTTCGTCAGTCTGTCATACTTATGTTGGAAATAGCATTTTTATCGCTAAACGTTGTTTTATATGACATGCTTAACTTTGAAATATAATTTTCTTTGGTCTGTCATGCTTAAGTATGAAATAGTATTTTCTTCGATCTGCCACATGTAAGTTTTAAATAAAAATTTTGTCATTCTTCTTTAGTTAAATTTTAAATAGTCATGTTTATCATTGACATAGCATTTGGTCTGTCACACTTGTCTCAAATATAATTTTTGTCGGTCTGCCATGCTTGAAATAATATTCTCTTTGATCTGTCACACTTGAATTTGAAATAGCATTTTTATCGGTCTGTCATATTCAAGTTTAAAGTAATATTTTCCACAGTCTGTCACACTTCAGTTTTAAATAGCATTTCCGTCAGTCTTTCACTCTTAAGTTTGAAATAATATTTCTGTTGGTGTGTCATGCTTAAGTTTGAAATAGCATTTTGTTTGGTCTGTCACATGTTAGTTTGAAATAACTTTCAAGGCCAATAGGGCAGGTTTTTACATACAGCACCTGGTGTTCCCAAATGGTCACCCATCTAATAACTGTCCAGGGTCGATGCTGCTTAACTTCAGTAATCTGATGTGTAACCTGCATGTCAATGTGATATAGCCGAACTATCAAACTAATGAAGCAGAAACTTCACGGCTTTCAATCCTGGAGTTCCACCTCGACTGTATGTTTAATGGATGTATTTCAACACAATAATTGGACATTTTTTAAAGTTTGTTATTATAATAAAAGCCATAGAAATATAAAAGTTCCAAACAAGAGATATAATGTCCCGATGAAGAACAGTTCTGGTGGTGTGATATCTTTCCGACTTCATTCATTGTAGCAGAAAAGGGCCATGCTATCACAAAAATGGTGTAGAATAGAGAGATTCTTCGGTCTTCGTGTCGAAGTCGAACCCATGGCCCAAACGGCCCAAAGGGTTTTGGTTGTGTCTCAAGAGAGAAGTTTTTTGGCTGGTTCGAGCAACGTGATGAGTTGTTGACAATGCCCGTCTCATGGGTAAGAAAGAGGAAGTAAACAGTGTGTTACCCCTTTTATAATCTCTTGTCAGGTGCTCAGCTCGCATGAGAGATGGTCTCTGATCGGGCAAGCCAGAAAGGAAGTTAAATGCTTGCACCAATCAGTGCCGAGCTTAGACAGTAAGCATAAATTCAAAATCGTTAACTGCGAGCTGTTGCTACTGTTGTCTGTAGCACCGGCGCTGCAATAGCACAATATAATTTTTAGGAAGAGCTTCAGAACAAGGCCAAGATAACTAGAAAGCCTTGTCATGAGACCAAACTTACCTCTACAACATGTACAGACTACCAATATCCTGTTTACCTATATCTCTGTAAATGTAGACTTGGACTATTGAATCACTTTTGGGTTCACTAGCTTATACACAGATATATATATATATATATATATATATATATATATATATATATATATATATATATATATATATATATATATATAGTCTTGGAAGTTTCTCAACCATTAAAACTATATTTAAAAAAAACAACAAAAAAAACCTTAAGTCTCAAGTCGTTCAGTGGAAAATCACTCATGTAAGTCAATTTAACTTTTTCAGTTATTATATTAGTTTGCTTCTAACATTATTTAAGGGATCAGTTGTTTACCATGAAAAACTATGAAGTTAAAAGTAGAATGTATACTTTTAGAAATATGAACCTATCGTGAAGTGTTTAAAGCTCAATATACGGGATAGAGCAATTATATAGATAAATGAAAGAAGGGAAATAAAAAATGTAAGAATAACAAATCTATTTCATCTTCAGTTGTTCAATGCAAGGTGTATTCAATAAAAGCATGTTTATTTTTTAATTTTCTTTTTTTTCTTTCCTTAAGCCAGGCTTTTCAAAAAATGGTATCTTATCATCAGAGGAAATGACATAGATAGATAAGTTGGTGGGGAATATTGCAGACTACTACTACTCTCATGGCTGATAGCACCCTTCCCAAGAGTACAATGTTAAAACTCCTCAGACTGACATTTTCCAGCAACATAACATAAAATGAAATAAGTACATAGAAGATGTTGTCAAGTCTGCTGCAAAGAAAGTAGTCTCCATTTACTGCGTTAAAACATTTCTCACACTTGTCAGTATCCTATATCTCTACAAAGCCACCATTTGCCCATGCTTGGAGGATTGTTGCCACATTTGGGCTGGTGCCAAAACAATGTCTCTCCCTCTGACCTAATAGGTTCTGCACGGTTTACAAGGCTCCAACCCCTGTCACATTACCACAGTGTTGTATCCCTGTGCAAGTACTTCCACAGAATGTGGTCTGATGAACTTACTGCACTTGTACCCTCTTAACAAAAGTACCATAACCCACCCAACTTAACAAAAGTACCATAACCCACCCAACTTAACAAAAGTACCATAACCCACCCAACTTAACAAAAATACCATAACCCACCCAACTTAACAAAAGTACCATAACCCACCCAACTTAACAAAAGTACCATAACCCACCCAACTAGCAGAAAAATCCTACCACTTCATTGTAGAGGTTTGTAGACTACTTTCTACCTCGAAACCGCTTGCTTTTAGAATTTCCGTCCTGTTCACTATTTTTCTGCCTGTACCAAAATGCGAAAATTTAAATGCAATGTGAACACACATCCTGCTGCCACCCAACTTTCCACCCAGATTGCTCCCCCTATAAATCTGGCTCCTATCACAGTAGCCCCTTATGCATTCGTGGCAACATGCTTTGTTTGTGGTGAATTAAAGTAAAAAAAAGAGAAGTCTATTGAAATAATAAATGATTCAACCTTTTTCCTGGCACTGTTTGTTTGTTACAACTCTTTGGGCGTCTGCCTTCTTAACCCTCTTCTCAAAAACAACATTGCACTGAACATTTATACCATTGATACCATATCAATAGACAGAGGAAATTCTGTTAAATATTTCATCCGATAGTTCCTAGAACCGTCATCTTATTTACTTTTTTTTACCAAATTTTATTAAATTGATCTTTGAATTTTTTTTTTTTGTTGTTGCTCTTTTTAACTTGATCTGACAACTTGTTCCAAAAATATATTACTCTATTAGCAAAAAAAAAAAATCAATTTTCTAATGGATTTAGATTTTGAAAATTGCCTTTAAAGAACCTTCCAGATTGAGGAGAAATATTAATAAAACTCTTTGCCATGTTTTTCTTTGTTTTGTTTTTAATACTAAAGAGTCACCACCTATCAAGGCAAAAAGCCACTCAAGAACAAGGATTAATGAAATTGTTAGGGTTAGGGTTAGGGTTATGAGAGAATTGGAAACGATGGAGGAAATGGCCAAAATTTGATTCCTTAAGAAGACGGCTCAACAAGTATTTATTGACATTGGACTTGAAGACATCCATGTTAAAAATGTCATTAATTATTTTGAAAATTTAAATCATCTTTCCTTCTTCTCTCTAGTAAAGTAATTAATCCTAATCTGTCCCTGTAACAGTAATTTTTTACTCTTTCTTTTAGTTTTCTCACTTTATTGTATCATAGATAGATAGGAAAACATGGAATAATTGTTCATATTTAAGTGTTCTTGCCGAACAAGGGGGATTCATTAGTTGAGATATCAAAGAAGTCTGAGTCGATAATTTAAGGGCTGTGAATTATCCACGGGTCTGAAAAATCGTAATCAAAACTTCCTCACTCAATTACATAAATTACATTTCATTGAAAGTTATTAAATAGAGTCAATCATCATTTGTTTTCATAGTAGAAAGGTTAGTGAGAAATGTATGAAGTATTAAAATGGTTAAATTTATATGTTTGTTTTCAATCAGTCTAAATCAGCAGACGACATTGAAAGGGGATTCAAGGAGGGTGTGCGTGTGCGTAAGACAGCGAAAGAGTTAATGCAATGTGTATGTGTGTGCATTGGTGTCAGTGTGGTTATGTGTGCGTGAGTTTAGAAAAGGCATTCTCAGCGTTTCAAGGCCCTACAGAGGGGGCGATTAAGCTGGCGTAATGTCGATGTAAGCTCTCTCGTGGATTTGTGCTAAACATGCAGTTGAAGGAAAATCTGGCCTTATATGGGGGCGAGGTGGTTCCAAAAAGACAATTTCTATAAATTCAGGAAAATCCGCTGATTGGTTACAAAATATTATTTTTTGTTTTTATTAATTCTGACGGATTCGTGCGCAAAGCGGTGTGTGCAGAAAGAAGTTTAAGCACTTTCATTTTTGGCACTGAAGTGTAAACTTCGCTGCTACATACTATAGATTTGTCAGATGCAAACAAGAATAAATTACGTTTAGTCACAGAAGCGGTCAAAAATAAATTATGTTTTCGTCACTTACATAATGGATAGAGTACAAGTGTATCTCTTATATATATATATATATATATATATATATATATATTATAATATAAAATATTATCTTTGAAAACTCATGAGCTAAAGACTTAAGGATGCTTTGCATGAACTTTGAATTCTAATAAAATTTGATTGACACCTTATTTTATTACTTCATTTTATATTATAATATTAATGCTCTATCCAGTATATTGAGCTTCAGTTTTTTATCCGGATGTTTCACTAATTATAAGATATTAGTTGACGCTTATATCTTTTGTTGGATTGCTTCATATATATATATATATATATATAAATTTTTAAATTCCCGAAACAGTTTTTCATGGTAAACAACTGATCATCCCTTAAAATAGTGTTAGAAATAAACTAATATAATAACTGTAAAAAATAAATTGACTTACATGAGTGATTTTCCACTGGAAGACGTGGGACTATAATTTTTTTTTTTTTTTTTTTTTTTTAAATATAGTTTTAATGGTTGAGAAACTTCCGAGACTATATATATATATATATATATATATATATATATATATATATATATATATATATATATATATATATATATATATATATATAGAGAGAGAGAGAGAGAGAGAGAGAGAGAGAGAGAGAAATCAAGTGTTAGCCCCAGGAAGGAGCCTCTTAATTTCTGAGAATTTACACTGAAGTAAAATGAAATATATATATATATGTGTGTGTGTGTGTGTGAAAAGATGACAGACGGAAAACAAGTCAAAATGAAGGAGAAAAACAAAAACGAGATTTTTTGACCGGTTTCGTTCGTGGGGAACGTCTTCAGAAAATGGAGAATACAGAAATAATTTTATTTTATATTGAAGGCACACACATGGGATGAGGGAAAAAATGATCTGATTGGATCATATGAGAAAGACATTAAGGGATGTTGGGACATGATAAGTAGGTGATACATTCTTCTAAGGCGGTGGGGAAGGGGGGAAAAGACAGCAGAGAATTTCACACCCTTTTTGTTCACCGTAGTTTGATTCTCTGCCGCCTTTTCCCTCTCCCCCACCGCCTTAGAATAATGTATCACCTACTTATCATGTCCCAACATCACTTAATGTCTTTCTCATATGATCCAATCAGATCATTTTTTCCCTCATCCCATGTGTGTGCCTTCAATATAAAATAAAATTATTTCTGTATACTTCATTTTCTGAAGACGTTCCCCACGAACGAAACCGGTCAAAAATCTCTTATTTTTGTTTTTCTCCTGCATTTTGACTTGTTTTCCGTCTGTCATCTTTTCACACATTTTGTCCATCACGACACTTCATTTTCATGAATTATCGTGTACCTTACCCCATATATATATATATATATATATATATATATATATATATATATAGAGAGAGAGAGAGAGAGAGAGAGAGAGAGAGAGAGAGAGAGAGAGAAAGAGATAGAGAAAGAGAGAGAGAAATCAAGTGTTAGCCCCAGGAAGGAGCCTCTTGATTTCTGAGAATTTACATTGAAGTAAAATGATATATATATATATATATATATATATATATATATATATATATATATATATATATATATATATATATATATATATATTTCATTTTACTTCAATATAAATTCTCAGAAATCAAGGGGCTCCTATCCTGGGGCTTACACTTGATTTCTATATGAGATACATAGATATCCGAGTGCTCCATTAAATTTCTCGTTTATTTCTCAAACGTTGAGTTAGTAAAGAAATGAAGAACATTAATTCTGAAAATACAATGCTTAGACTTGTATTATTTGGGATTATTCAGACTACCGTTCCAATCTTTGACGTTATTCTCACAAGGTTTCGGCTGATGTAACCTCAAACCTTCTTCAAGTGTATTGTGTCAAACTCTGGAATGTATGTTTCCTTTCTCTTCTTTTTTCCCCACCCTTCCTTTTTTATTCCCCCTTTTTTATTCTCATCTCTCTAGTTTTATTTAATTAGTTTTCCCTCATTCTTCAATGAAGAGAAATAATTTTATACTGTTTTGATATTATAAATATAAAACATGCAAGTGTCCCCAATTTAATTAATCAATTGAAAACAATTAAATATATGTTAGAATAAAAGAAACTATTTTATTAATAACTCGCCTGTATTATTTGGATTGTTCGGACTACTGTTCTCATCTTGGATGTTATTCTCACAACGTTTTGACCAATATAACCTCCAACCTTCTTTGGGTGCATCTTTTCGAACTCGGGAATCGCTAGGTCAAACTTGGGAATCTATACAGAATTTTAAGCTGAACCCTTTAATTACTCCACGATGTTAGATTGGTGTCCTTTTGCCAGTCATAACCGGGCAGAAGTGTTAAGTAAGTACATTTTTATTTTATTCTTAATTAGTATCGCCTGCAGGATTTGTTCTGTCCTCAGTCAGTGAACGAGAAAACCTTCTAGACTGAGGCAATTTAAATTTTGTCCCAATCCAGAGTGCCCCTTTTTGGGGAGCTGGTTTTTTCCCACATTAAAAACCGACCTTGAGTCTAACTCTGCCCTCGTGGGGACGCAAGTAAAAAGGGATTGTCACTTAGAACTGATTGTACTTAACGCCTTTATCCGTTGCTCCACATGACCGAAATGATGCACCTGTAGAAGGTCGAATGGTTACATCGGCCAAAATGTTGTGAGCATAACATACCTGATGAGAACAGTGGTCTGAATAATCCAAGTAATTCAAGCATAAGCATTGTATTTTCTGGATTTCTATTGTTAATACCCCAAAATTACAATGTTAAAATATCAACTTCTTATACAAATTATCAATCCTCATCTCAAAAATTCAGAAACATGATGCTTATACTTGTTCTTAAGATGAGGTCATGTTCCCATATGGAAGTTATGAACAAAATATTGCATAATGAATTGCTATACATTTCAAAGAGGAAACAAAACTTATTTCAAATGAATGCGAATTTCATACGTGGAAAAGTGTTTCAAAATGTGTCACCAAAAAAATGCATAGCTAATTGGAGCATAGCACATCAGTACATGTATTTTTATTTGATCTAACACCTTGAAAATGCAATTGCTATTCGTGAAAATAAAAATATTCGCCCTATTAATTTCTACAAACTGAAAAGTTTAGTAAATACTAGACCATCCGTGACAATTGAGTCAGTATTTGTTAAATATATAAAAATAGATACTAGACATCAATCAGCAAATGTTTTCCTATTACAGTTTCTTCGGGGAATTTTAAAGGGTTTTTAGGTGGCATAATATAGGCAACAAAAAAAAAACATTTGAAAGTTCACATATTTCAGATTTGCATTAAATTTTATCCATAGCCATTAGACACTATTTAAACAAGATTCCCTGAATTTCAATTTCTTCTTAAGACCCCTTAACCTTAAACCTTAAATTTTAGACATTTTCTAAAATCAAAATCATGATTTTGATCAAAATTAGAATAAGGTTTCTAGACATAAGGTTTAGTTTCAGTATATCTTGATTTTAATCTTCGTAAAGGGTCATAAAGTGATGTAAAACTGTTCTGTTCAGGGAATTGATTTTACCTGGTATTATGGAATATATATTCTAGGCAACAAGGTATGTACGGACATCATTTTTTTGTAGAATCAAAATCATGAAATGGATTTTGATCAAAATTGGAATAAGGATTCTAGACATAAGGTTTAGTAACATTATATCTTGATTTTAATCTTTGTAAAGGGTCATAAAGTGATGTAAAACTGTTATGTTCTGGAAATTAATTTTACTTCTCCTGGGACGGGTATTCTTCTAGATTACTATATAAATGAATACCATTTTGAATGTTTACATGAGACAACATCAAATTTAAGTAGTATTTGACAAGAAAAGATAACTCGATCAGACTAAATTATGGTTAAGTCTTCAAAATGTCTGCCTACCAGTTTCTATTAACCAGCCACAAAAAGTTGTTGTCTCAAGAAGCAAAAAAAGTTATTTATTACTTTAGAGAAACTTAGCATCTACTCATCTTCTGGATTATCCCAGTTCTTGAAACTAGCCATGGTACCCTGCAATATATACGATGAAGAAACTTCAAGACATCACAGTTTTTTAGCTTCGTTAAGTTCACGTGAAACACATTTATTTGCCTAGCCTGTTGCTTTGAGATGACGAGATATGGTCGCTGTTGAAGCATCAAAGTTTTGAGTGAGTTCTTGATCATCAGTTATTGGCCACAGCTTTTGATAATTCATCATTATCAAGAATGGGTTGTGTTTATTATTTATATCCATATTGACAGATTTAAACTTACTAAAACAATGATAAACAGTTTTCCTATAGTAGAGAGATCCTGTATCATAAATTTTACTTTAGAAAAGTTGTGTTTGATCTTTGCATAGAGCTTTGTTTTCAATTTCATCCCCGGAAATGGAATGAGTACATAGAAGATATTGCCAAGTCTTTTACAAAGAAGGTAGGCTCCCTCTACCGAGCTAGAAAATTCTCACACTTGCCAGTATCCTATACCTCTATAAAGCCACCATTTTCCCATGCATGGAGTACTGTTGCTACATCTGGGCTTGTGCACCAACCACTAGCCTCTCCTTCTTGGACAAAGTGCAAAAAATAATTTTTAACTTAATAGGCCCTGCCCTATCTGCCAAGCTCCAGTTTCCATTGCATAGTTGCATCACTATACTTGTTTTATAAGTACTTTCACGAAATGTGCTCCGATAAACTTACTGCACTTGGCCCCTCTAAAGGAAAATACCTAGACCCACATGACTAGCTGCTAAATCACACCACTTCACTGTAAAGGTCCCTAGATAGCAGAAGATTTTCTACTCTGATAACTTCTTTATTCAGACCACTTACATTCGGAATTTCCTTCCTGCTACTGTTTCCCCGACAGTACCAACATGCAAAGATTTAAATGTAATGTGAACAAACATCTTGCTGATCAACGCTCCACCGAGATTGTCCCTATAAATCTGGCCCATACCGCAGTAGCTCTTTACGCTTGAGGTGAATAAAAGTTTTACAAAAATCTTTTTTTTTAAGAGACAGACAGAAAAACAAAACAAATACACACATAGTCTAGAGAGAGAATCTTAATGAAAACATAATGATGGTTTTAATTTATTTATTTATTTATTCCTGACTAATATGGGAAAATAATCCATGAATGATCACTTAAAAACTGCCATCCTACTCGGCTCCCCTCTCCACATCGGGGGGGGGGGGTAGGTCTCACAAGCACTTTTCACACACGATTGTCTTCTGTGGCAAAAGAGAGAGAGTCGGGGGGGGGGGAGAACGTTGTCACTCAATTCTCACCGTGCTCACAAGATCCCATCTCTCCCTTCGTTTCTCTTTCTCTCTCTCTCTCTCTCTCTCTCTCTCTCTCTCTCTCTCTCTCTCTCTCTCTCATTATACAACAATAAAACCATTAAATTCCTCATAAAAGTTTACTTGAGAAAAGTTGTGTTTGATCTTTGCATAGGGATTTGTTTTCAATTTCATCCCAGGAAAAAGATAAAGGCAGACAAAAAAAAAACAGAGAGACAACGAGATACCACATATATATTATAGATTGTCATCATATCTATAAATAAATGCAAAGAAATCGTGAAACTATCGCTTTCTGTGTGTGTTTGATTAACTCTACCTGCAACGCAGGTTTTCATGTGTAATGACATAATACAACTCGACATCTTTATGAAGTTTTCTGAAACGTAAGGACATAGTACAAATGTTTGTGTGTAATGAGATAATAGCTAAAGAATTCAAGACGACATTCTTAGTTACTGATTACGTTATGGGTCAACCTACTTTCAAACAATTCACCATGACCAAGTAACTGAATAATCAACCGACCAAGTTTTTAAAACCTTGAAGACTACAATAAACTTGTAGGCCATTTCAGCATCCTCAGACACAGAGAAACAGTGTAATAAACATTAAGCATCCAGTGTAGCAGCAAGTCCTGGGAACATATACCAGAAAGAACTGTTGGAAATAAGTCATACACCACCCACTATGACTATGCAATCCCTACAGCTACATACTTAAAAGACGAAGCTGTGAAACCTGACATAGTTATATGGGGCAAGAGGGAGAGAGAAGCACTCCTAGTTAAAGTGAGTGTCTCAAATGATGCCGACCTAAACAGAGCTGAGAAAGAGAAAAGAACTAAATACCAAGGTCTTATGTACAACATGAAAAGAAACCAGAACCTTAGAAAGATTTTAATCATTCCAGTAATCATAGGAGCAACTGGGCTCATGAAAAAGAATATTAGAACTACCTGGCGAATATACCCGGTGGACCAAATATAACAGAGATCCAAACAATTGCATTTAAAGGGAAGGTTAGGACCCTAAAAAGATCTCTAGGTTAGATTCTCTGAAATAGCGGGTGAATGTCTAGCATGCAACAGAGTGCCTCATCCCCAGCAAATCCAAAGAGAAAAGAAAATTGAAAAAAAAAAGAGGACAACACAAATGGCAATGTGTGAGACCAATAATGATGATTAAACAAAATTGGAAACTTTCAGAGAGCAATAACAAACTATTTTGTGTATGCAGAGAGTTATTATGCTGAGCTGAAATTGGTCAAGTCTGGGCCAATCAGGCAGCTCGGCTTAGTGACCCCCTGGCAAACTTCTTACAGTATTTGGCTGACTGAAAAAGAGACCGGATATCAACTTGAGATTGGCAAGAAAACAACCTCCTTCTCCGACTCCTTGCCTTCAGTTTAGGCTGGTCTTTCTGCATGGCTGTAAAGATGACAACACCATACAATGTCAGAGAAACTGCTAGCATACCCTCTCACACACACAGTTGCTCACAGAGCAACTAACCCTCTTCTCTTTATTTTTATTTTTAGTTTTTTTCACCCCAAACAAAATATATATTGCCACTGAGACGTAAGGGGATATTGTGGTTAGGGGCATGATTTAAAAGGGGCATCTTCAGTGGGCA
Organism: Sepiola atlantica; assembly: GCA_963556195.1. NCBI lineage: Eukaryota > Metazoa > Mollusca > Cephalopoda > Sepiida > Sepiolidae > Sepiola > Sepiola atlantica. The sequence continues at coordinate 98,045,470 of OY744527.1, read as the reverse complement.
GTTGTGCAGCAAGGTGTTTGTTCATATTGCATTTAAATTTCTGCATGTTGGTAGAGCTGTGGAAACAGGGTGCAGAAAAGGAATTCCAAAAGCAAGTGATCTTAGGAAAGAAGCTATTAAAGTAGAAAGTTTTTCGGCATCTGGGAACCTCTACAATGAAGCGGTGGGATTTTGCTGCTTGGAAGTATTTACATTGAGAGGGTACAAGTGCAGTAAATTCATCGGAGTACATTCTGTGGAAGTACTTGTAAATCAAGCATAGAGCTGCAACATTGCAGCGCTGGGACTGGGGCTGGACCTATTAGGTTAGAAACTCTTTTTTGCACCCTGTCCAAGAGGGAAGGGTTAGTAGTTGATGCACCAGCCCAAATGTGGCAACAGTACTCCATACACAGTTGAATGGTTCCTGAAGTTACTGAGAAATCCTGATGAGGCTGCTCGGGCATTTTTTGACAGCCAGAGTGCACACACCTCTTGTGTGGTGGCTTTTCAATCTCCAACTTTCTGTCACATTTTCCTGTGGTGGGAGAGATGTAAATAACAACTTTTAGTCTAGCTTCCTTGGAGGGCTGTAAGGGTTTTATTTATAAAAAATAGTACTCTTAATTTTATTACATCCGGAAAGCCAAGGGTTCTTTATGCCAAATTTGGTGCAATTTTAATCGATAGTTTTCCAGTCTATATTGGTGTATAAGTATTATTATTAACTAGCAAGAAAACCCTGCATTGCCCATCCCTGAACCCTTAATTACATTTTTTTGTTTTTTTGTTTTTTTCTAGAATTTTCAAGTTATAAATAAAATAAAATAAATTAAAAGGCTGTATTTCCTTTTTGGGGGGGGGGCAGGGGGAATATCTAGTGTGAACGGGGACCCAAGATATTATTGTGCTCCCTTATCCAAATTAAATATACTTATCTAAGTACCCTGAATAATGTAGTTTCAGAATATATATGTTCTGGAAGATTATTAGTATGTTAAGTCACTGCCTTTCTTTCTCTTATCATTCTGTTTTACTCTTTACTTTCCTTTTTGTGTCTTCCTAAAACAATGCTCACATACTAGTGGAAAAAAGGAGAGACATATAACAATTGCGTTTGATACAATTTAACTGATCAAGTTTTGGATCCTCTTGAGTGAAATAAAAGAAACAACTCGTTGACCAAAAGAAGAGTCTCCAGCTGAAACTCCAACGTTAGTACAGGAGCCCTAACTCTTAGGTAGCGCTAAAAGCGGCTGCTCCATCAACATGGGTATCTGTATGTGCCATGTCACGCATGGAAAGGGACCCTACAGTTATTCCCCTTGAGCTTTCTTGAAGCCACAATCCCCATGCATCAAGTCTCGACTAATGGTCAGATTGTGTTACTCCCAAAACTTTCATCCTAATTCTCAGTAGCCTGTTACGTATACAGTGACAACTTTCCTTGTTTGGGGTGAAGTAAGTTTTTTTTAAAAATGGCTACAAGAAACAGAATGTAATTACTATCTATCCCACCCATACTTTGGAAGTCACACAGTAATGTACATTAAAAATATCTAAGTCTTTGTAACACAATAAAATAGAAAGTTGTGTAGCGGGAACAACAGCATAGATAGACAATAGCCAATCGTCCAGTGTACCACAACCTCTGCTAACAAGTAAAAAAAATAAATGAATGGATGAAACTGTGATGAACTACAAATTCTAGTCTTGAATGTGAGGCTTGGATGATATAATACCTACAGACTTACAGAAAATCTGGCCACCCTTAGCAGGGAAATTGGCTTGCCTGAACGAATTGAAATTTCCAAGATATGCTATTGATCAGGACAATCAATGCATACAATTTTGTGATTTCTGGAATTCAAGAAAGCAAGTCAAGCAGTTTTTTTTGGGTTTTTTTTTAAACATAGTTTACCCCAAACAATGCATGCTGCCATTATAGATGTAAGGGGTTACTGAGAATTTGTGTGAAAGTATTATGGGTCATCCTAAATTGGGAGCTGTGCAGCGAGATGCTTGTTCACATTAGTTTTAAATTTCTGCATGTCGGTACAGTCAGGGAAACAGGGAGCAGGGAGGGAGTTCCAAAGGTCGACAGAAAAGAAGAAAAAAACTATTGAAGTAGAAGTTTTTACGGAATCTGGGGACCTCCACAGTGAATGGATGGGATTAGAATCGGAGATCAGTTTTGCATGTAAATTTAATGTAAAATGATCACAATTTCCGAATCACCAGGTGTTAATCATAATCCACCATCTCACTGGATAGCGTTTTAAGGACATGAAAAAAATCTTTTGTCTTTAAAGGAGATAAATTGTGTGTGTGTGTTTTTATGCTGAAAAAGTTACCATGTAAAAAACAAATAATTGCTAAAAGGTTGATAGCAATATTGATTGAACCTATGTGCATGACGATTAAAAAGATGGAGTGAGAGATTAGTGAATGATTGATCCAGGAATAGGAGATTAAATTAAAAAACAATCTGAAAAACTTTGCGATTAAAAAATAAATCAATGATAATAATTATGACATGCCCTAACTCCGGGGGGGGGGGGGGGGGGGGGAGGGCAATACACAAAAACGCAGGAAAAAATCTCAAACACACACACAATTGATTTCCAAGAAATTAAGAAAACGGCTAATAATTAAATAAAAACATAAATTGGTTATATGTCCTTAAATACGCTGTCTGGTCGGGAAGTGGGTGATCATTTTACGTTAAATTTATATGCAAAACTGGCTCTTCACTATAAATTCTAAAGTAATTGTTGCGTTTTATTTATTTTACCGCCAAGTTTTTCAGGCTGTTTACAATGTAATCGCTAAAACAAAAATGGGGGGGGGGGGGTAGCACATGATGTAAGGGCAAAATACATTTTTTTCTCCAGACTTTTGTTAAACTAATTTTTACCTCCGTCAAGCTTATGTTTTCAGTCAAGTTTGTGTACAGCCTAGCGTCGACGTCGCTTGACTACTCATCACCAAACCTGGTCAAAATATTCGGTTCTTGGTCATTATAACTTCATTTTTGCACAGGAGGATGTCCTACGGATAGAAATATATGGGTCGCAGAAGGACGACAGTATTAGTCTTTGAAGTCCCCGACGTCGTACCTGGCGAATATATCTGCGCATTCTTTTTAAAATATGGAGATATTACAGCAATCTCCGTGGACGAATTCAATGGCACTTGGTCTTTTGCCATCTGACTAAATGAGAAAGCTTTCAAACAGATACAGTATTACATTGAAGCTGGTGGAGAAAAATTGCCTGTTGTGGTGGCTGGAAGGAGAACCGCTTGCTGGATCTATGGAGAGGTCGGACATCTGACATTCACCTACTTCTCCAGAAATAAGCCGACACCATCCAACTCCAAAAATAGGGTTCTTGAGCACCTGGCTCCAAAAGTTGTCGAGAGAAACAAAGACCAGCCATCTAAATCACCACCAAAGTCTACACAACCTCCCCCAAAATCGACCATTTCCCCAGACGATTTTAAGGATATATTTAATTCCACTTGTGAATGCCCAGAAAAAAAGAACAAGTGGACTTTGATCACTTCAAAGAAATCCTTCGCGAAAGCTCTCTCTGAAGAGGAATTACTAGAAATTGAAACTAGTAAGGATCCAGGTGGGAAACAATTTAAAAACTTACTAAGACAATTTGGACGAAAACAGAAAAACTGAGGAAGAAAAAAAGGGGAAAAAACTTGTTTCCAGAAACGCCATGTAAGTCAGTTAATCCAACTTCCCCTCTCAAAGAACGTCGCTCCCCAGCTAAGCCTGTGCCACCTCCGGTCAAATCCGCCTTACCAAAAAGAGATAACAACATGACACACCTGACATCCTCTTATAAAATTAAGTCCCCTTTCCCCAGACCTTTCCCGTTCTGCACACTGTGCACCCCCCCAAACATACCCCCCTCCCCAATGAAAATTGAAATTCTGCCTCCACCCTCACCCATTTCTCCCTCCACACCAACGTCCCAGAAGAGACAAAAAAGTCCATCACTTGAGAAAGAGTCAAGAAAAAAGAAAGCGTTATTTTTCATCACAAACCCCGAAAACTTTCTTAACACAAAAAGGGTATTGACTGTAGTTAGGTCTAGAAACGAGGCAAATTCGGTTTGGACTATGATGGAGGATACGAACAACACTTTTAAAATATTGCCTCTCCTTGCATACTTTAACGATAAAGAACTAATCGAATTGAAAAAGCTTTGTGTTGGAAGGGTGCCGGTAAGAATGCACTCATCCCTTTATAGAGCGATAAAACTAACATTTCCCTTAGACATCGGCGGTGTGTCCCCAGACGATCTCATAACTAGTGAAATGAGACATGGTTCTCTGGGGACGACCGTCAGTGTCTTGAAACTGTCGATGTTCGTTTTGGGGACTCAACTCTAAGGCATTATAAGGGCACTCAGATTAGCGAGTTTAAATAGCTGAGGATTTAGGGACACCTCTCGTGAATTTCGAGTAGCACATGACCTTCAACGGCTCTGTGTGGATATATGTTGTTTGCAGGAGACCCACTTTATTCCAAGTGATTATCAGAGTGTGCTGTCTAGAGACTTTCAGCTCTATTCAGCATATTTTGATTCTCACTCTAGGAGGTTTCCTGGCTAGTTAATGTATCGTGTGATCTTGTTTTTGCAGATCCAGAAGGTAGACTGTGCGTTCTAAATATTACCGTAAAGGATGTGGCATTTTGGCTTATGCACCCAATGGCTATACTGAGCAGGTTCCCTTTTTTCGACGAATCGAGCCCTTTATGGATACGACTCGTCAGATAATTTTAGCGGGAGACTCGAATACGGTCCTGGATCCTGAGTTAGATTACTTGGGAAATCTTTCTATGAGTATTAAGATGAACGGGGAGGTTAAACCATTTCGGGACTTTGTCGATAAGTTCGATCTTGTTGATAAATTTCAGAATGAAAAATTCCATGAAGTAGTATAGACTTAGACTGCTAGTTACGGCTCCGATTTGGAGCAACTTTCGAGTTACCTCAATCGGTTCTTAATTAGGTGAGTCGACGTAGGGCTTTAAGATTGTTCAAGTTTTCATACATAGTTTACTCGGATCATAGGCTTGTCTGGGTTCGGGTTGTTATATTATTAAAGCGTATGGTGGCAAGCAGAAAGGAATAGACAACACAGGATGGAAATTATAACAATTCAATCATTTATTTTCCAAACAAACGGAAGGAAATTACCAAGAATTGTCGTCGTTGTTGTTGGTGGTAGTGATGGAAGTAGCGGCGGCACTTGTCGTTGTTGTTGGTAGGAGTGGACACAGCGATGATTGCTGTTGTTGGTAAGAGTAGACGCAGTGATGACTGTTGTTGTTGTTGTTGTTGGTAGGAGTAGACGCAGCGATGACTGTTGTTGTTGTTGTTGGTAGGAGTAGACGCAGTGATGATTGTTTGTTGTTGTTGTTGTTGGTAGGAGTAGATGCAGTGATGACTGTTGTTGTTGGTAGGAGTAGACGCAGCGATGATTGTTGTTGTTGTTGTTGGTAGGATTGTTGTTGTTGGTAGGAGTAGACACAGCGATGATTGTTGTTGTTGGTAGGAGTAGAAGCAGCGATGACTGTTGTTGTTGTCGTTAGTAGAAGCAGCAGCGCTGATGAACGGGGCGGAGCGGCTGCGATGCCCACTGCAGCAGCCGCGGGTCTCGTGGCCAGCGGTCCCTCTGCCTGCCTGTTGCTTGACCCCACTATTTATAGAAAAGTAGCGGACGTAGTAGTAGACATATGTCTTCGGATGAAAGATGGCCCCTGATTCAGAAAATTGTGTTTCTTTTGGGACGTTCTTTTTGCCACAGTGAGCATGGCACATCAGCAATCCGCGTGTAATTTCTATGGTAACAAGTATGATCATGTGCTTCGACTTTTGTACCATCACAGCGATTACAGAACGAGTCCCAATGCAGCCGATTCCACTTTTAAGCGGTTGGGAATCACGTACACAAGGCTTACTTGGGTAGCGGTCGTCATGGTAACATGTGCCAACAGTATGACGGTGTCTTCAAACCAAAACGAGATCTAAAAACATAACATTCGGGTAAACTTATATAGTCCTAAGCCTAGAATGGCTGAGTACTGGAAGTTCAACACATCGTTGTTTGATATGAAGGACTTCCAGGAACAGCTTTTACTAACAATACAGCGGGAATTGATGGGTGCTATCATTGGGAATAAGTGGTGGGGGTCATCTTAAGAAAACAATTAGGTCTTTCGTTGCTAATTATAGTCGCCGACTCAACCTTAAATCTAGGGCAGTGAACATGACGCTAAAAGCTAGATTCGATCGGGTGGTGGAGGCGGGAGTAGTAGTACTTTTACTATAGTTAAGGCTGAACTGAACCCTTTGGATAACAAGGAGGATCAAGGATTCTTAGTTAGGGCTAGGTTAAAAAGGCGACAAACATGGCTGCGTCACTGCGTGCAGAGGAGTGTCGACGGTCCACTGATCAACAGTGTCACATTATCGGATGGGCATCTTGTGACTACAAACGATGGGATTTTGGAGGGTTTTTGCTCTCATTTTCAGGAATTTTTCACCAGGGAACCCTGTCTGACAGTGGCTCAGTTTGATGCCTATTTAGCTGACTTTTCTTGTCTTGAGGCGACTGAAGCCACTAAGTACGAAGGGTGTATAAAGGAGGATGAAATCCTGGAGGCCATGAAACAGGTCGGGCTTGAAAAGTTGGTCAACAGCAAGCTTGTTCATTTTATGAAAAGTCTGGGCCTCTTTAGTGATGGTCAGCATGGCTTTCGTGGTTTTCGTTCAACTGCTGATCTTTTAACTGTTGTAACTGAGCGGATCTGTCGGTTTATGGATAATTTGGGAGAGGGAAGAGCCATTGCCCTTGACATTTCGAAGGCGTTTGACAGAGTGTGGCATTCTGGTATCCTACATAAACTTCAGGGATATGGTATTGGTGGTAAGGTTCTTGACATTATTAGATCTTTTCTTTCTAATCAAAGCTTGCGAGTAACTTTGGACGGGATCTCTTCATTCTCTTTTCCTATCAATGCTGGTGTTTCACAGGGCTCTATTCTAGGCCCAACACGGTTTCATCTCTATATAAATGATCTTCCAGAGAATCAACATTTATGCTGATGATACCACTCTCTATCCTGGTGTTGCTTCTCGTCCATCTCCCTCGGATCAGTCGAAATATGCAGCTGATCTAGAAGTTCAGTTGTGGATTGGGGTACGAAATGGCTTGTTTCATTTAATCCAGTTAAGACTCATGTCTTTCAATCGTAAGCGTGCCCCTTTTCTTCCTAAGATTCTCATGGATGGCTCTGCTCTTGAGAAGAAATTGACTCTGAAACTTCTTGGTCTTTCTCTCTCATCAAATCTTTCTGGGAGTTCATACATTAGATAAATTGCTCTTTCTGCTTCTCATAAAGTCGGTTCTCTCTATCGCTCCAAACACTTTCTCACACCTGAGGCTATTCTCTATCTTTACAAATCTACAATCAGACCATGTATGGAGTACTGTTGTCATATTTGGACTGGTGAATTTCTGTCCCATTTGAGGGTTCTTGATAAGGTGCAGAAACGTGTCTGTAATTTGATTGGCCCTACCCTTTCTTCTTTTCTGCATCCTCTCTCTCACAGACGTGATGTTGCTAGTCTCAGTCTTTTCTATAAATACTATTATGACATATGTTCTTCAGAATTATGTGATCTATTCCCCGCTTCTTTTGTTCCAGCTCGTTTGACTCGTTGGTCTAGTGGTCTCCATCAATTCGCTGTTTTGATACCTCATTGTAATAGAGCTTCCTATTCCAGTAGCTTCTTTCCAAGAACCGCAGGCTTGTGGAACTCTCTTCCTGCTTACTGTTTTCCTCCTACCTATAACCTTGGTCTTTTCAAGACTAAGGCCAATAGGCATCTCGTGTCTTTGTGATAATCATATTTCGTTCTTGTTAGCTCCTTACATAAAGTGGCTTCATGCCTTGTCTGGAGCGATTTCCATAAAAAAAAGTCTCCGGGGATCGATGGTCTGCCTTACGAACTGTATTTGAGGTTGTCGCCCAGTTTTTTTCCCTTGCTGGCTGTGTTGTTTAACTCCTGGTTTAGGAACGGGTCTATCCCTCAGTATTTTACCAGGGGTATCATCAAATTGCTTTGCAAAGACAAGAGTGGTGGGAGTGGTATAGGTAATTTCCGGCTCTTAACGATGTTAAATACAGAGTTAAAGATTTTGGTCAAGATCTTAGCTAATCGACTGCAACTTGTCTTGCATTGTCTCATAAGTCTCGAACAGACTTTTGCTGTTAAGGACCGGACAATCCAAGATAATTTGCACATGATATGCTTGATCATAGATAAAGTCGACACTGAAGCCACGCTGATTAATTTAGATCAGTCCAAAGCATTCGATAGGGTCGATCATCATTATTGGGAGGCTGTCTTGTCTTCGCTCCTGGATTCGCCTTTTTTATGCAACCCCCGGTGCGCTGGTGGAAGTGAATGGTTTGAGATCAAAGCCTTTCAATTTGTCCAGATCTATTCGTTAGGGATGTCCTCTTTCACCGATGCTTTATGTGTTTGCGTTGGAACCTTTCTTTCGCAGACTTAGGGTGAATCCGGTCCTAACGAGAGATTACTTTGTCTGGTACTTGCACCATGATTAAGTACTCCGCCTATGTCAACGATGTTACTGTGCTTGTAACGAGCAGTGCTGAGATCAGGGTCGTCGACATGGAAATAAGACGGTATGAACAAGTGACAGGGGCCAAAATCAACTGACGACAAGTCTGTTGGCTTAAGCATTGGTGCCTGGAGGGGTGTACCCTTTCAGGGGCCCTTTGGCTGGACGAGTGGGCCTTGCAAGATACTCGGCATCTGGTTTGGTCCTGATCTCCAGTTGGAGAAAAATTGGTCGGAAGTGTTGAAAGCGGTTACGGCTGCAGCCCGTCTGTAGTCTTTGAGAAATCTTACTTTAAAGGGAAGAGCGGAGGTGTGTAATTTTCACATTTATCCTCTCATTTTGTACCATCTTTTAGTGCTCCCACTCCCGGCAGTCACACTAATTGAGTTAGTGAGGGCTCTTTTCAAGGGAAAGTAGCCCTTGGTTCGTTGGGAGATCTGTTACTTACATCCGTCTGGAGGCAGTCTGTGTATGCCAAATGTTGAGATTCGTGAACATACGCTTCGCTTAAACTACCTTGACCGAATGTGTACACCTTGTGAGGGAAACGGTGAATTCTGGAAGGAAGACACCAAGAAAGCCTTTGCGACTATGAAAGGTGTGCACTCACATGGAGGTGAGACATTTCGATTACCTCGAGGTGAGTGCTCCTTTTATCGCAAGTGTCGACAGTCCTTGAGGTTCCTTCTATGGGTAGCAGACACCCAAGTGTTGTCCCGTAGAGCATTATATCGGGTAATGTTGAGGGGATCTGTTCGAGACGATATGACTGAGTAGTTCGGTCTTTCGAAGGGAGAACTTTGCTTAATTTGGTCTTGGGGGTCTGGGTTAAAATGTTTCGATAATTACGAGGCATCACTCACCTGGCTGATAATAAGAAATGAACTCTGGGTCAGCAAAAGACTTTAAGCAGCGGGCATAACTGAGACACCAAGTTGTGTCCGATGCAGTAACTGGGAGGAAACAACCAGTCATACTTTCTTTTCTTGCGCCATCGTTCGCGTGCTGTGTGAGTTAGTTGAAGGCTACACGGTTCGCATGTTGAACGGACATTTCTTTGTTCTGGAGTCTTTTTCGATTTGCTGCAATTGGGTGCCGATCATGAAGTAGGAGGAACACTATGTGTTTCTTTGCTTACTGGCTGTTATGAGAGGCGTGATTTGGTTGACACGACAGAAGGAAGTTTAAGAGGAAGAGACCTTCACTACTCCTCAGCTTGTCCTCATTTTCAAACATCGCCTGAAAATGCGTATCAGGCTAGAGAGGGTGAAACTCCCTCCGACAAATTTCAATGAATGGTGGGTGAAAATTGCAAGTTTGTGTCGAGTGAATGGAGCTAATCTTGAGTGATACTTGGACGTACCTTAGACAGAATATCGGGTAGTCGAAACAAACACTGACCCTTTTATTTGACCTGGTTTAACAAAAGTAGGTTATGTTTTGTTTACTCCCTTCTTGTTTAACTTAGCTAGTGTATGTAAGATGTCATAGGGCCCATTTTAATTTTTGTCCTTTCCCAGCACGTTTTTTTTTGTCCTCCACTTTTATTTTATAATTCTCAGTTAGGTGACAGATTTGCTGTTTTGCCAGAGATGCAAGTCTGCTTTCTTATTTTCGAAAGAGGTGTTAGAAATAAAGCTTTCGGGATTGCATCGCCTTTTTTCGACTGGCAAAACTACTTATCTGACACATACTTTAGTGGGAGGTTCTTATACTAACACTGAAATTTTTGTCATTGTATATATTTCATCCATTTGTATATAACATTTTTATTCCCCAACTTCCCATTTCATGTTTATATTATCATTTTTGGGTTTTAAGTAGGTTAATCATGGAGTTAATTAATGTTAGTTAGGTCCACATTCTCCTCAGATCCCTTTTTCGGCCTTGTGCCACATTTGGTAATATTTTGCAAATAAATATTAACATTAAGCAACGAAAAGTTGACTAAAGCTTATCAATAAGTTATTCTGACTTCCAGTTTTTATTACAAAGGGAATAGTTTAATTTATTAAACAAAAACAAAACATTTCTATTTCAGATACAATACACATACACAACCATTTCTAGTGTTTCTCGGTTCAATTGTAGCATAGAGATTGGTAGAATATCCCTACCTATCTCACCTGGTTTTTGCTCACACTTTCGATAAAATCGATCGTTCGTCTTAAATTTTTATTTATTGTCTTGAAATAATATTCTATTTTACATCCCTTTTTTAAAAGTGTTGAAAATACTGCTCGTATCCGTTAAAAGGCAAAATACAGTTTTATTTCCGAACAAGAAATACAACTTAAGACCAATGACCAACAATCAATTTTACATAAGGCTAGCCGTACCTACCCGGCGTTACCCAGGAATCTTTCTGACTTTCGTTTTTGTTCCGATCATTTTTTCAACTATTAACAAAATATTAAAATGGCTGACTTGTTCACGAAGAAACGAAATGCATTATGGTGGACGTAATTTAGTCATTAAACTTTTTAGTTTTTACCAATGATGGAGTATAGTTAACTGCGCAAAAATGGCGGGAAAATATACAACAAATAACTTTTATCAAATGCAAGAAAATTTAATTTTCTACCGACCTGTAAATTTTTTAAGCGTGGAAACTGATTGTAAGATTTATTATTTCCAAATGTAATCGTCACTTTTACTTAGTCAAACACGAGTTTAAAAAATGACGGTCAATTTTCTTAGGGGGTCGCTAATTTCAGGCTTAAAAGATAATAAAAAAGCTCACCCTAATCTGACTGACAACCACCCCGGACATACGGTTAAATAATATCATTCTTTTAAGCCTGAAATCGGCGACCACAGAAAAAAATCGACCGCCATTTTTTTCTTATGTAGAGGCGAGGAACACATACAGACACGAGAAGTGGTCACACAATATAGAGATTAGAAAATGTTTGTTTCAATATTGTGTTAAAATAAGAATACAGACCATAGGTGTCAAATTGGGTAATCATTTTTTGGTGACAGGTTTGATTATTTATTCATTGGTTCAATTGGTATAGAGCCCGTTTAAATATCTCGTCTAAATGCTGGACAAAATTGTTGGTTTAAAACTGTATTGCATGTCCCGAAACGAAATTTTAATTTACTTTTTAACATATATAAATTTCATTTTTGTTCAAAATTTTTCTCTATGCCCATTTTTGGGAAGATTTTTATTATTAAATCATTAATTAAATTAACGTTTTAACCGCTTCGTTTTCATGTTTAAATTCGTTAAAATTTATTTGTGTACTGTACAATGATAATGATTGTTCAAAGTTTATTTTTTTATGTATAACATTTCCTTTTAAATGTTGGATGTAAAAAAAAGAAACTTAAGTTCTGGCCGCCAGCGATTAAAGCATTAAATTGAATTTAGATTTTCAACACTTTAAAAAAAGTAAATTAGAACTTCATCTCAGGCCAAGAAGAAGTACAATTTAACGCAAATAATTTATTCAAATAGTTCAAAATGAACGCATCCATTAATGATTATTATTATTAATAATAATAATTAATTGTGTTTAACTGCGCAAAACCACCTTTTTACACTAAAATGAAGAAAAAATATTTTTAAAGATGTTAAATTACAATAATTATTTTATCACATTGAAGAATGATAAAAAATGTTTTAAATATATTAGTAACCAATTGCTATGGTAACATTATAAATTATTTTACAACATAAAACCTAATTAATGAGTTCTTGTCGAAAATTACTTAGAGAAAGAGGAAATCGGGAAAAAAAGAGGAAATCGGGAAAGGGAGAGAGAAGGGGAAAGGGAGAGAGAAGGGAAAGGAGCGAGAGATGGAAAAAGAGATAGAGAAGGGAAAAGGCGAGAGAGAAAAGGAAAGATGCAATAAGCCAGTTGTTTACCATACAAACCCAAAAGTCTCTATTTACTGCCTCCCCATGGGGGCTGGATGTGTGGTGAACACCACAAGGAGGTACTCTCTCTTTCTCTCTTTCTTTCTTTCTTTGTTTAACCCTTCTTCGTCCATGAAGTGGAGAAACTCGTGAAGTCTCGCAGAATCACGTTGGCCGAAGGATTTCGGCCAGCTTGACCACGCGAGATTTGAAGTCGATAAAAGAACACGTGTTCCCTTCCTCATCCTCTCTTTTTCCTTCAGCGTTCTGAGACGAAGAACACACAAAGAACTCTCGACGATTCCCCCACCCCCCACCAGCTCGAACGAGCTGTGTGGAGGAGGGAGGAAGAAGAAAGGTAACCCTTTTCAATCCAAGAATTAATCTTTCAATCCAAACGAACTCGTGTTTCTTCAACACATATTGCATTCTACACACAAAAAGACATTTCAACACGCATCGCATTATACGCCCCAATTATGAACTTACACTCTCTTTTAAATATTAAATAAATAAATTGTTTTGTTAATATAAATGTTATTCCTTTCCTTTTTATTAACCATTATAAAAGGCCTATTCGTATATGTTGTATAGCTTACTCATTCCTTCGCTTTCTTTAAGGTAAGTTTAAATAATATTTTCTTCCTTTCTCTTTGTCTTAAATCTTAAACTGTTTTATTTAATCTACATGTGGTCCGATGGTGGAAGCCTAACGGTGTGATAACATGCAGTTATAAAGGCATCTATCACACTACCTATGGTTGGGGGATTCATTATCGCAAAACCATTTGCGAACGAAGATTATGTCAATGAAACAAGAAATTGACGAACCAACCAATCATCAAATATCTACACTGTCTATGAAATGCAAGTAGATATTGTGAGTTTGAAAAACACGGAGAAGAAGAACAGACTATCGAATAAGATTTAATTCAATTAAGATTAATTGAAGGTATATGAAATGCATCACACAGGAATAAAATGATGAAACAGCTACAAATAGGAAACATGTTCTTAAATACTTGCATTGACTTTTTACAGCAACAAGAATAAATACAGAAATACAACAATCATAAAAGTCAACCAGGCGAACAAATAGTCGCCAATATGTACATGTTAACATTTTTAAAAATGTTGGTATTGTGGACGTGAACACAAAATAAAAAGGAAAAAATGCCCAGCATTTGAAAAAACTTGTACAAATTGCTTAAGAATGAACCATTTTCAAGCAGTGTGCAAGTTCAAAAAGAAAAATATCGAAAGAGTTGAAGAAAATGAAACTAATAGGGAAGTCTTTACATTAAAAAACAAAAATAAGAATGTTGAAAAAATTGAACAAAAGAAGAAGATATATTATAAGTCAAAATTAACAATGTCGATTTGGATGTGCAAATGGATACCGGCAGTATGGTAACGCTTATACCAAAAAATTTCTGGGAATGCATTGGAAAGCTGACTTTAAGAAGGAGCAGTGTACAACTCCGCCAATTTGACGGATTGGTCATAAAAACTTTAGGATACTTTGAAGGTTCCTTAGAGTTAAAAGACAAATTCGAGGTAATACCTATAATTGTCATGAATTGTAAAAAGAACCATGAACTCCTGGGAAACTATGTGCTTAAAATAAATTCTACCAAACTAATTAATGAGATAAAATGGAAAAAAAACCGGGAAATTAAAAAACTACAAAGATAGGTTAAAATTAAAAGAAAATGTTACCCCCTCTTATTATGAAGCACAAAAATTTTCAGTAGTAGTAGTAGCAAAACTACGCAAATGAATTGGACAGGACCTTATTGAACATGTTTCACCTGGATGGAGCAAGTGGGCATCACCCATTGTAGTTTTGAGAAAGTCTGACGGAGACATACGTATATGTGGAGATTATAAAATAGGTGTAAACCACAAAGTTTGTTCGGATTCGTATCCTATACCTAATGTGGAGGTTGCATTACATGCGCTGGCAGGAATGAGCGTTTTTACAAAAATAGATTTGAAAACGACATACCACCAATTTCCAATAGATGATAATTTCAAAGAAGTAACAACGATAAATACGCCAATAGGGTTGCTAAAATGGAAAAGAATGCCATATGGAATAAACACAGTAAGCGCCATATTTCAAAAAGCCATCGAAACGGTTTTAGGAGAAGATATAAAAAATATGGTCTGTTACCAAAGCGATATTTGCATAGGAGCAAATAATGAAATTGAATTTTTTTTTAAAACCGACATCGTCTTGATCAAATTAAGAAATGCAGGAATGACTATGAATTTTAAAAAATGTGTAAACAATAGTAATAATATATCATTTTTAGAGTATTCCATTTCAAAAGAAGGTTTATCACCAGATCAAGCCTTAATATAAAAAATATTAAAAATATCTATACCTACAAAATAAAAAGAACTTGAATATTTTTGGGGATTGGTCAATTTCTACAGTCGATATTTACCAAAATATATAGACCTGACTGAACCGTTTGAAAATTTAAGAAGTAAGAATGTTGAATTTATTTGGTTAGAAAAACAACAAAAACCTTTTGAGAGATTGAAATTAGTTATGGCAAAGAAACCGGTAGTAAAAATATTTGATCCCCAAAAAGGGCATTACGTTAACCACAGATGCAAGTGAACATTCAATATCTGGAATATTATCACAAGAAGGACATCAGATAATGTATTTATCAAGAAGACTAACGAACACTGAATTTAATTATTCAAATATAAAGAAAGAAGCATTGGCCATTGTATGGTGCACCGCCAGAGCTAGACAATTTCTAATTGGAAACAAATTTCTCTTAAGAAGTTATCATAGACCATTGGAATTTATATTCAATCCAAGAAAAGAATTACCCAAAGTTACGACATCAAGAATATTAAGGTGGGCAATAAAGTTAATAGCATTTGACTTTGATATAGAATATGTCAAAGGAAATTCAATTCCACACGTAGATGCACTATCAAGGTTGCGATTTTACAAGGAGTCAAAAGATAAAACAGAAGAAAAATTTGAAGATACATTCTTACATTGGATAGAGACTGATATTTTATCTTTAGATAGAATGGCTATGGAAACTAGACATGGCTGCCGAGCCCTTGTTCGCACTGTGATAGCATGCATTGGTATATGGACTGTCCATTTCGTTTTAAGACCTGCCTGACTTGTAAAAAAGTCGGATACAAAAGTTTGCACTGTAGAACTAATGGAAGAAATAAAATGCGGATACAAGCCACAAGTATAAATAATCAGGAATGTATTAATATAAATAATGTACACGTAAAAATCCTGGATAAAAATATTAAATTGCAATTAGATTCGGGCTCGGACGTGTCAATAATAAATCTACATACGTGGAAGAGGTTGAATAAACCCACTCTGTTAAGAACCGACAGGATAGCCAGCACAGTGACTAGTGAAAGAATTAAATTTGAGGGTGAGATAATTACAAATGTGTTCCTAATGGGAAATACCAAAAAATTAAAAATACTGGTGTTAAAAGACGCTAATAACCTTTTTGGAACTGATTGGATACACGCATTTAATTTATGGGAGTTACCGATAAATACATTTTGCAAAAAAATAGATAGTCGGGCGACCGAATCAGAAAAACTAAGGCTGTAGTTAAAAGAATCTTTTGTCAAAGTTTTTTTCTGGCGGCCTTGGTAGATGCACAAAGATGACAACCACATTTCAACTGAACGCAAAGGTCCAACACATATTTAAGAAAAAAAGGAATGTGCTTTTTGCCTCGTTGACCAAATAAATGAGCAATTGGACCGACTTGTGACGACCGGCATCTTACCAAAAGTGAATTACAGTCAGTGGGCAGCACCCACTGTCTATGTGAAAAAGAAATCAAAAGAAATTTGCGTGTGCAGACTTTTCGACAAGATTAAATGCAACACTAAAAGATTATCATTATCCACTGCACAGCCCGGAGGAGGTTTTCTCAAGATTAAATGGAAGCAGATTTTTTTCAAAAGTAGATCTGAGTGAAGCGTACCTCCAAATGCCCATGGAGGAAGAGAGTTCAAAACTGTTGTGTATAAATACGCATCGCAGTTTATACAAATTCAAAAGGCTAGCTTTCGGGGTCAAAGTTGCTCCAGCTATTTTTCAACAAGTGATGGATACAATGCTGGGCGAACTTGATTTTTCTATTACATACCTTGACAACATTCTAATCAACAGTAGAGACATTGAACAGCACCGGAAACATGTCAACCAAGTATTTTCGCACATCCAGGATTATGGGTTTAAAGTGAAAGAGGAAAAATGTGATTTTTTTCTTGAGGAAATAAAATACCTGGGTCATGTTATAGACGAGGACAGAAGAAGGCCGGACCCAGAAAGGGCTACCGCGATTAAGAACATGCCGGCATCACAACACTACAAAGTTTTCTGGGACTAGCAAATTACTACCAAGCTTTCATTCCAGAGATGCATAATTTGCGCGCTCCACTGAATGAACTATTAAAAAAGGATAAGGTCTGGGAGTGGACGCCCGAATGCCAGGGGGCATTCGATAAAACCATTGAAATGCTAACGTCAGATTTATTCCTTACGCATTACAACCAAGACTTAGACATAATCGTGGCTAGCGACGCTAGTTAATATGGATTAGGAGCGTGAATTCTGCATATGATGCCGGATTGAACCCATAAACCCATCGCGCATGCATCAAGGACCTTGCTTCCAGCGGAGAAACAGTATTCCCAAATTGAGAAGGAGGTTCTAGGAATAATATTTGCTGTAACCAAGTTCCATCGCTATATACACGGTAGACTGTTCACGTTACAGACGGACCATAAGCCGTTAATTACCATTTTTGGATCGAAAAAAAGCCTACCTGTGTATACGGCAAATAGATTACAGAGATGGAGAACGATTTTACTGAACTATAATTTCAAAATGGAGTATTTACTCTCAAAAAAGATCTATCACACGGATGGATTGTCTATACTGGTGCCAAGACAGAGAGAGCCACTAGAAGACACCGTGATCGCTTCCCTGCAAGCAGAAGTGGATATAAAAGCAATTTTGTGCAACGTGGTTAGAGAGCTCCCGGTAACTCTATATGAAATTAAAAAAGAAGCCTCCGAGAATGAATTCATCATCAGTACAAAAGCTAAAATTGTGGATAAGGGCGTACATTTTGCAGAGAGCTTTTCATTCTACGATAATGTACTCATGTACAACAAGAGAGTTGTCATTCCAAAGAAATTACAAAAGAGAATTCTAAGGGATTTTCACGTTGGCCATCCGGGGACAAACAGGATGAAGAGTTCATGCGGAGCTTCGTGTACTGGCCTAGAATGGATCAGGACATTACGTATGTCGTAAATACATGTAAAGGCTGTGCCTTGGTGGCAAAAGCACCTCATATCAAACATAGTCCGTGGCCAAAGACAGACCAACCTTAGTCGAGAGTACACGTGGATTTTGCGGATCCATTGGCGGGATTCTACTATCTAATTGCGGTCATCCGACTTAAAAGAATTCTGCGAGATTTTTCAGATCAGACACATCACGACTCCCCCGTATCCTAGATGGAACGCTTTGTGGACACTCTAAAAAGAGCCCTAAAAAAAGCTCGCGATACTCCCATGGAAAAGGCCCTGCAACAGTTTTTGCAAGTGTACAGAATCACGCCAAACATGAACATACCATCCTCATTGTCTCCCACAGAGATAATGTTTGCACGGAAAGTGAAGTCTGTTTTTGAAAAGTTACTGCCTAAACAGACCAAACAAAGTTGAGCCTCTACTGTACCAAAGAAACGATAGATCCCAGGAGACAAAGTACATTTTAAAATGTTTAAAAACAACGCATCTTACATTGGTACAATAGAGAAAAGGATTGGATCTATGGTCTACATAATCCAAGGACCTCAGTTCTCTCATAAGAGACACCTAAACCAGATTAGGAAAAGACTGTCAGATAACACGTAGAAGAAGCGATGAACGTAATATACAACACCTTTGACTTACCAGTACCCCAAGCAGCCACAGAAAAGCGATAGTCTAAAAGGAAACGGATAGCTCCGGATTATATCGAAATTAATTCAAAACGGAAACGATATTAAGCCTTCTGAGGAGGTAAGGCTTGGGAGGGGGGTGTTATGATGCCGTACCTATATAACGAAGTTGTACTCGTCCATTTCTAATAAAATACTGGAAGCATTTAGGCTTCTCGTAATTGGATTGGACTTCAGTCTACCCTGGCAGTCAGGACTGATATACCACTTCTCTTGTTCTCTGTACATATCTTTTCTTCAATATATATTGTTCACCTAACCCTGTGTTCCGTGTCTTCATTTCGGTCCCTAAATAGGGTCACAACAGTGTTCTTTGTCTTTAACCTTAAATCTTTCTGAGTGTTCGCATAGAAGGAATAGTCTTTCTTGTTCCCTTCTGATGGGGGTTCATATACAAAGGGTTTGCCATTGATTTCCATAGGCTGCAGTTTGTTGAACACGATTTCTGCAGCTTCTTCCGAAGGAAATTTCATTTGCATGTATCCTTTCATCACATCCATTTTGGCTTTCACATATTTGATATTCAGGCAGGTATCATCCCAATAATCGGACAGTTCACTTGACACAACCACTTTCATGTCCTCCAGTTTCAATTTGTTGATTGTCAACAAGTTCGGATAAATGTCTTTAGATAATGTTGAAAAAAAGGTCGCATTAATTGTAGCCTCGATAGGACCCCCCCCCCCCCAGTCACCACCGCTGCCACCACTGCCATAGTTACCATAATTCATGTTGTCATTGTTGAACCCTTGGTTTATGCTGCATCGAGACTGATAGCCTCCACCGTAGTTACCTCCTTGGTACATGCCTTGACCCCACGACTGATTGTCATACTGGCCATCACCTTGGCCGAATATCTGGTAGTTTTGGTTTGGTAGTTTTGTTTTACGGCATATCAACCCTTTTTGGGTTATTTAATGCCGAATCTGGTCTTGTTTTCTTCTCTTTTTTGTTTCTTTCCCCTTTTAATATCTGTTTCTATTTAACCCATAGTTGGGACCCTAACAGGTACTACCACTCCGGGTCAGGGTGGACCTGGGAGCAATGGTAATTAAGAGGAGGCTCCACATTCCCCAAAGTCCGTAAGCCGGATCTCACCATCGGATGTAGTTTAAGGTCATATCCAGGACCGGGAGTAGGGTAGGAAAAATAAAAATAAAAAAGGGGAGGGAGAAAGGGAGATATATCTGGTTCGGATTCAACAACTATTGCCCAAGCAAACTGGTCAATCCTTTGAGTAATTCACTTGTCTGAGAGAGAGCCTGCGTAACATTCTGGCCACCTTGGTTCCACTGGCCACCAGCACCATCCATTAATTGGCGCCTACCACCGCCATCCATTCTCCCTCTTGGTGAAAACTGTGATGGCTGTCTTCCTTGTAAACGTCTATCAGGTGATCACCTCTGTTTACGTTGGAGCATTCGTTGTAAAGGTTTCGGCCGTTTTCCTCTCATATCTGATGAATTTAGACCTCTGCCACCGTGTTGATCTTGCTTACCCTTCTTATTCACCTGTTGGTTGCGTCGATTTTGCTGATTGGAAAAACGACCTTGCTTGTTTTGCTGTTACCACCTGAACATGTAGATGTTGCATGAGCTGCTTCTTGTTTTTCATTACAGTTCAAATAGTACACGTTTCCAATTTTTGAACCTGTAACTACTATCCTCTCTTTCTCATCAAGAAGTCGACATCCTGATTCAGTGAATATGAACGACTTTCCAGATTTAGTCGTCCTAGACACACTCAATAGGTTGTAGGATAGTTTGGGAACATAAAGTGTTTCATACAGTCTACATCTTCACTGTTTTCTGTCTGACACACTCACATTCAATTATATTGTCCCCACTCCTAATGCTTTAACTGAGTATCCATCACGAAGGGTTATTTCCTCTGCTAAATCCAATTTCCTGAAATCTATAAACATCTTCACATCGTAACACATGTGACAAGTTGCTTCAGAATCCACAATCCATTCGCTCCTTTTGTTATTAGATAATAATGAATGGTGTGCAAATAGTCCAACAACGTAATCTTTTTCAGAACCACTAGATTCTCCCTGTGTTTTCTTAGTGAAGAAAGCTTTCTTATTGGGGTAGTTCCTTTTAAAACTTTCTTTTGCATCCTCACTAAGCAATCGACAGTCTCGTTTAATGTGTCCATTCTTTCCACAGTGATAACACTTGGATCCTTTTTTAAAGATGTGATGTTTTGATGTCATCGCTTTCGAGTCAGTAGCAGTGTTTTCCTTTTCTCTGACTTTCGTTTCTTCGTACAGCAGTCATTCAGTCACTAACACCCATTTAGGCACATCCTGACTGGCTTCGAGTGCTGTTACTAACATGTCATAGGAATCCGGGAGGCTAGCCAAGAGGTGTACAACTCTATCTTCCTCATCAATTGAATCGCCGATGACTGACAACTCTTCAAAGATTTCTGTCATCATTTTAATATGTTTATGAACAGAGTCACCTACTTTCAATTTAAGAGAATACAATCGCCTCCTTAATTCTAATTTTTTTAGCCCACGTTTTCTTTTGAAATTGATCTGCCAAGTTTTTCCACACTACTGCAGGGTCGTCGGGATCCCTACCAAATACAAAAGTGACGGTTCCACTGACAGCACAATTGTTGCCAAAGCTCGATCTTTCCGCGATAAATACTTTGTGTGTAGCATCACATCTGTCCTAAGATCGGGGACGATTTCCATATAATTTACAATGTACCATAATCCGTCTCTAATTAATGGCATTTTGCATTGTATTTTCCAAGTGGCGTAATTTGTCCCATTAAACGGTACAAGATTAACAAGTTTTGTTTCCATCGTAATGTTCCAGATATAAAACGATACAAAACTTCTTCCGTGAACGCGAATTTCAATATGGCCGAAAAAGAATGACACACGTGACTTTATTATTATATCGAGCATTCATCTGAGCCCATAACCTTTGTGAATAATTATTATCGATATAAAGCCAACTTCACACGAATGTGAGACATACCTATTGTTCTCGGCAACATTCTGATATTCTTCATAGCAGGACGAATTTCAGTTAATAAGACAAACACATTTTCGTAAGTTTCCACGCGAGACATGCGTTTATTTTACTACTAGATAACAACAACAGAACAAAGAAAAGAAAAAGGGCAGACAACTATGACTCATAATTTACTTACAGTAAATTCGAATGTGTTAATGACAAGTACTGACTATAGTAAGTAATTTCAACACTTTTAAGTTATCGAACAATACCACACCCAGGAAGATCAGAAAGCCCATCAGCTTTAATGAGAAGACAAATTAGAGCTCCGTTAACTATATCGTATTCTATAAATGAAAAAAATCCGGTACAAAAAGAACAACGAATCAAATCCAAAAAGGACAGAATTTATCATGTAAAGAGGCCAAAATACAGCTATAATAAATAGAGAAAATTGAAACAGTGTGTTGGCCCATGCAGATCAAATAAGGTCCCAGGGTGAATATGAAGAGCAAAATGAACAAATCGCTACGGCTCCTTTCGTTATTGAGTTATTAGAACAACCTGCACAGAATGAAACGTCAGAAAATGAAACAATGCAAGATCAAGCAGGTCAAAATAAGGATTCGGAGTCGGATTCGGATCAAAGTATGAAAGGGGACGACCCTGGTTACAGTTTAGTGCAAGATAGGTCGAAATCTCCCAGAGAAAGAAATAAGGGAGAGAGAGAAGAGCAAACGAATATCGAAAATGAAACGATCATTGGAAGAAGTGCCAGATGCACTAGAGGCATACGTTTCAGAGAGATGTGGTGATATTAGCTAATTGATATGCATAATTAGCATAAGTAGAAATAGATTACTATATAAGTCTCTCCTTAAGTATAGCTAGTAGTGAAAGTATACTAGTGATTGACTAGGTAAATTTACAACTTCACAACGAAAACATCATTTAAGGAGCACAATATTTATATATATACAAAATAGAAAGCATTAATTATTCATTTCAAATGTTCAGTTAGAGAAGCGATAAATGTTTATGCCTGTAATTTATAGGTGCATATGCGTAGTTGTACGAATGTGTGTGCGTGCACGTGAGTTGAGATTGTCAGGCTGCCTAAGTGTATGACTGTGTATGCGTGCATAAATGAGAAATGATATGTCGTGTAGGCATTTGCGTGTGTGTGTGCCTTTGTCAGCAGTGTGTGGTTGTGTGCATGCGGGAGTTGCAAAATGATAGGGCGTGTATGTGGCTTTGTCAGAAGTGTATGTAAGTATGTGTTTGCATGCATGTGTGAGTTAAAAGTAGCCGCTGTGCGTGAGTGTGTGGTTGCGTGTGATAGATAAGGTGTGTACGTCGCTCTGTGTCCGTGTGTGCGTTGCATGAGACAATATGTGTGTGTATGTATGTGTGACAGTGATCAGCCAAGGCGCCCCTCGCCCAAAGGCGAGGAGTAACCAGACATGAACTGTCTGTTAAGTGAAGGAGAGAATGAGGAAGTTTGGCGGGGTGTGATGCTTTTTATATTGGCCGTCCGTACATAGGTGAAAGCAGGTCACGTGACAGCTATTTTTGTTTTCTTACAAGCCGATTTTTATGGCCATAGAATCTCAAATTCATTTCAACACAATTGAAGTGAATTTGGGATTGGCTTCTGTTTTTCTGCTTACATCGTTTGTCGATAAAATATAAGCAGATGTCAATCCTATAGAAGTATACTTTATAAACATATAGTCGGTAAGCGATAGTTTCTATTTAACATATAGATGGAATTCTAACAGGTACTACCACTTCTCCGGCTCAGAGTGGACCTGGGAGTAGTAGTAACTAAGGGGTGACTCTACATTTCCCAAAGTTTCCAAATTACTGGTTTCCTGATTACTGGATGTAGTGTTGTGCCATACCCAAGACGGTGTGTGTGTGGGGGTGGGGGGAGGTTCTACTTGATCGGGTTGGGAAGTAGGGTAGGCTGAATAAAAAGGTAGAAAGGGCTGGGAAAATGTTGCTTTCGGGGTGGTGAGGTGGGTAAGGGGCGAACACCTTACCCAAAAGTGTCCGGGGCAGGTTAATGTCGTACCCAGGGACAGGGCTATATGTGGCAGAAGGTTGGTTTAATGATGGTGGTATCAAGATCTCATAAAAAGGGACACTCTGGATGGGACAAAAAATTAAAATTGCCTCAGTCGAGAAGGATTTCTCCTCCGACCGCGGACAGAAAAGCTATTAATCAATGCCCCATTTAATGGTGAGCATGGCAGGTCTTAAAATAATATACAAGATATGCCACCTTCCCCATTTTGAGCACCTCCACTTTAATTTCTAAGGTGGCACGAATCTTATGAACCCGACGTCACCCTAATAATACAACGTACCCAACCAGACTCAGGTATGCTAATTCGTTCTTTTTTTCTCTACATAATCGATAGTAATACAGAGATGATTATTAAAAAGATAACAAAAAATACTTGTAGGTATGGAAACCCCGTATACGTCAGACTGATTTATTTATGTTTCCTTTTGGTAGATGTAAACAGTGTTTTTTTTTTTCATTTTATTTTCGGTGGTGGTGGTGGTTACGCATTTAAGGTTTGTTCGTGTAACGCCCCTCTTGCCTGTGAGTGGTTGAAGAGATAGGCACGTGTGTCTCTTCATATCAACATTCCATGAGTCCACGCTCTTGTCAACTTCTCATTCGCACACTTCGCTTTCGAAACGATAACACTGTAAAGTTGTATTCCTCTCGCCAAATAATCGTAGGAAAAACGAAAACTCTCATGTGAAACAACAAACAGAAAAAAACAACTTTAGATTAACCTTCAGTATTTTTTTCCTTAAATTAATTTAAGGGACCGTGAAAATCACTTTTAACAAAGAAGGATTAAAAGAAATCAACAACACTTTTTTTTCTTTTTTTTTTAAATTTTATTATTCTTTATTATTTCCTTTGCTTTTTTTAAATTTTTGTTTTTTTGTTTAGATAATTGACTTTTTAACAAAGTTTATTTAAAAAAACAAAAACAAAAAAAACAGTCACTTAAACAAGACAATTGATTTCTCTGTCCAACAACTTATGTTCCAAAAATGCAAGCTGTATCCGAAAACACGCCCCCAACGGGGCAACAACAGGGTAACGACCGTCCGGGTCCGTCTTCTTCTTCGACTATTAACGATGACCGACCGCGACCACCAACCGCAAATGATCTCGAGCCCCCGACAGATTTCATGAACGATTTCTCCACAGAAGATGAAACTTGTTTAGAAGCACACGTCTTATTGGAATCCTTCATCGATGATCAAATCTCAAAATCCGGAATCCAACCAGAGTGTGAAACCCCAAGGTAAGAAGATAATGGCTTTATAGTGAATTAATGGTCGAAAAAAAAAATACTGTTTTTGATTTTCTTTATGAACATTAAAATAAAAGAACACTTAAATTCTAGCCAGAAATGATTTTCGAAAAGTCTAGTATTATGGTTCATTTGTGTTCTCCTAAAAAACTATTTTTAAACCAGTCCAGAAAAGAACTAAAAATTACCCTTTGTTTTTTGTTTTCGATTTAAAATGCTTAATTCGACAAATAATAAAATTAGAAATTAATTTTGTGATTATTTAATGTAGATGAAACAAAAAAAAAAAAAAGCGGATACTTTTTATTTTGAAAATAAAAAGTAAAAGCAATTTTAAGAGATTGCCATCATTTTTTTTTTTAAATGATTTTGAATTTTTATTTGATCTACAAGAAAAGAATAAATAAATACTCAGAACTTATGGAATTTTTAAATCAATACTAGATCAGTTCATTTATACTAGATCGTTCATTTATATTAAACATAAAATGGAATTTCCAAAAAGTTTTCATTAATATACAATATGTTAATGTAGTTAGCTTTAATATATATATATATATATATATATATATATATATATATATATAAAAGCAAATAGTAATGTTTTGTCGAATTCTGGAGCCTGTTACGAAATTTCAAACTAAACCCTTTACTTGTTCTCATCCCGTCATATAGTTGTGTTAATTTATATTATTTCGCAGGTAGTAAGGATTGAACCTTCAGAATACTCACTATAAACTGATTGTTAACCAACGTTATTAACCGTTAGGCCATGGGTCCACGAGGACATGGTTTCAGTTCAAAATTGCGTACAGGTTGCCTAGTTATACTAGAAAGTTTTGAAGTTCGAAAAGATGCACCTGAAGAAGATAGGAAGTTACATCGGCCGAAATGTTGATAATATAAACAACCACTATTCTCACCTTGGTTGTTTAAGTTCGAATAATAGAAATGAAAATATTTTAAAATGACAAGTTTTGCCTTGATGAGTCGTGTTCATTTTTTTGCGGGGGGGGGGGGGCTTTATTTTGCTATAATTTTCTAAGTAGTTTTATTTATTTTATTCGTTAATAAAGCTATGTACGTACATTAACCTACATCCAAATTTCCGAGTCTTGTAAAAACATGTTTGTTTATTAACTCTTTTAAAGGAGGGAGGGGGGGGGGGCACAAAAGGGGACTTCCTAAAACTTTGTATGTTGCGTCATTTCTTTATTTTGAATTCATCTATTCTCTTGGTTGCCCTGTTTTTTTTGCTGACAAGAATTTTAGGGCTCAAGGCCACTTTGTTTTTCTTTTTGCTTCACTTTTTAAACTTTGTTTTGATATTTAATATGTATTAGTTTATTGTTGCCTGGGCGTTTGTTTTTTTTTTTTTTGTTTTTTAGTTCCATTTTGTTTAGTTAAAACTAAACAAAATGCGATTTAGTATAATTTTTTTTACCAAATGTTTATGCAGTTTACAGACCGGACCATGTTTTTAAGATAGAATTTTCAAGTTAAATTCAATTTTTACAGTATCTTTTGTGTATTAAATTGTTAGGTGAAAGTACAGTTAATAAAGCCTCCATCTCCTCATGTTAAGAATGACTTTCT
Source organism: Sepiola atlantica (assembly GCA_963556195.1). Taxonomy (NCBI): domain Eukaryota; kingdom Metazoa; phylum Mollusca; class Cephalopoda; order Sepiida; family Sepiolidae; genus Sepiola; species Sepiola atlantica. The sequence goes on along the minus strand of OY744527.1, from coordinate 98,018,985 downwards.
AAATAATAACGTTATTTCAACCCGGTCCGTAAAACTGCATAAGTACCCAATTTAAAAATAGAAAAAGGAATTTTGAAAGTTAAATTTAATTGGTACAGGTACAGCTTTTGAACCGGACAAAAACCGACTAGGTTAGGGTTAGATTAAGATTAATTTAGAGTTAGTTTAGGGTTATGAAAAACAGTTCGGTTTCTGTCCGGTTCAAAAGCTGTACCAGTACAATTTAATTACGGTATCGTTTGATCATTAATTTAACCTAATTCTTATAAAACTATAAATTTAATTTCATGTTATTTTAATCTCTATTTATAAAATTATTGAATGTATAATGGCTTACAAAACCTTTTTCATCTAGGATTTAAGAATTTTAAAGACAGTTTAAATGCTTCCAATTTCTTTCGAAGGGTCACGAAGTAATTCCTCTTTTTTTTTTTTTTTTTTAACTATTAACAAAAGATTAAAGTTATTGACTTGTTTAGAAAGAAACCTAAGTGGTAAATTAATTTCGTAATTAAATACTTTAAAATAGGATTTTCCTTTTAATTCGCTTTAGTTTTCGTTTCTTTGATTTCAATAAATATTTGATAAATAGTAAATAAAGAATAATTCAATGTATATTTAGCAGTTACGTGTAGGCGAGAAACACAGGCACAACAGATTTTGTCTGATAGTTTTAATAATACAGAAATCTTTTAACATGTTTTTTTTTTTCGTTTTGAACAAATAATGCAAATCTATTTCAAATAAATTATTTAATCATTTACCGTTACAAACTAAGATTTGTTATTAGAGCCGATTATTTATATATAAAAAATGTTTAGCTTTTTTTTTGTTGTAAATAAACCTGTGAAAATATGAAATGTTTTTCTTCTTTAACCCAAGAGAAAGGAATGTCGTTTGTTGCTTAGCATTTGTTTCACAAAAGAAGGACGGAAAGAAAAGAAAAACCCAGACTCATAAAAATCGATTTTGTTGAATAACTTTGAGCCGCACATTTGTTTTATGCTTGATTCATATCACAATAAATTATTTTCTTTCCTCAACATCAAAATAATAATAAACATTATTGTTTACATTTTTAACTTTGCATAAAATTAAATATAATTAATTAAAAAAAAACTGTTTTCAAGATTAACTCCCCTTTTTAAGGTTCAACAAACCGACCCGAAACAAAACAATTCAACATTCCTTCTTTTAATTAAAAATTAGTTTATAATTTAACAAATATTTTTAAAAAATATCTATTTAAAAAAATTATATCTATATTCAGGGATTTATTTATTTAAAATTATGTCCATTTTTTTTTCGTTTACTGTCAATACAGTATTTTTAATGTATAGTTTTTCTTCTCTTTGCTATCCCCGCCTTTCATTTATTGATTAAAGTAAAATTAGTAGCTATATTTAAAAAAAAAGAAAAAAAAAGAGAGAATTTAATAATCGGCCTTCATCTTTAAATGCCCTTCTTCGCGCCATTTACAAACTTAATTTGTTTACTTCCCTTAAGAAATACAAAGGGGGTGGGTCGTCTCCTTGTTTTGACATTCACGGCGGAGGGGCCAGGATAACAGAATAAGAGTTTAACCTCGTTTACCCCTATCCTCTATTTCTCTCACGCTTTCACTGCTAGTTCAAAAAAAAAAAAAAGGGAAGCTGACTGACTGTTTAACCTAGTTTGTGTTTTTGAAAAGGGAATAATGAAAACAAAAGGCACTTTCAAAATTTATTTTTGGAAAAAATTTTTAGCCGAGGACTTTTGGAACTATAGTGAATCATATTTCATAAAAAAATTTAAAATATCTTTATTTTAGAGGGGGGGGGGGTCACTTTCTTATATAAATCTAACGTAAATTGACCACCCACTTCTTGGCTAAGTTCAGGGTAAAAAAGCTCGTAGCACTGTCTAAAATTTATATTTTTGGAAAAAATGTTTACATTTGTTTTTATTCGGACTACTATTCTCATCTTGATTGTTATATTCACAACGTTTCGACATATGTAACCTACTTCAGGCACATCTTTTATAACTTGGGGACCTGTACGGAATCTCTAACCGAAAAGTGAACCCTTTATTTAATCAACGGGAGTGGATTGGTCTCATTTCGTCAGCATGACCCCATGGCATAACGGTTAATAGCGTCGGTTAATCAGTAGGTCTAAGTAACCGTCTTTTGAGGTGGTTGAAGGTTCAATCCTTACTACAGGCGATAATAATCAAGAATAACAAATTAGCACTTCTACCCGATCATGGCTAGCGGAATGAGAACAATCTACCTCTATGGATTAAATAAAGAGTTCAGTTGGAAATTCTGTTTGTGTTACCAAGTTCGACGAGAAGGTTCATAAGTTCCTGAAGAAGGTCGGGGGTTACATCGGCCGAAGCGTTGTCCAAAATGTTGTTTTTTTATGTCGAAAAAATAAATTTTTGAAAAAAAAAAAAAATTGATTCCAAAAGTCTTGAAAACATTTTCCCAAAATATAAATTTGACACTGATTTACGTTAGAAAGTGATCCCCTCTTTAAAATCTAAAATATTTTTTTATGGAATGATTCACCGTTTCCAAAAGTCCTCGGCTGAAAAAATTTTCCAAAGATATTAAATTTTGGAAGTGCTATGAGTTTTTAACCCTAAAATAAAGGTTCGCCAAAAGTAGATTATTGCCCTTTCTCTGAACTAATTTGGTCCCTTAGTGATGTCAAAGGGAATGAATATTACAAAATCATTTTTGTACCTTAACCAAGGGTTGTAAGTGTATCATATGTTGTTTCTGACTTTTAGCCGGGCACACAAACAGAATTACAACGTTCTTTTATGGAAGGCGAAGATTTAAAGTTTTCTTATTTTAGTGTTGAGTTTTTGTTTTCATTTGTATGAATTGTTTATAGTTTTTCTTTATTTATAAACTATTTTATTCGATTAAAACTAGAACAACGCCATTTGTTTGATTTAGCTGGAAAACAAACAAACCGGAAAACAAACAAACCGGAAAACCCCGATTTCTTAGAAGCATTATTGTACATTAACACCCTCTGCTACCCCCTCCCCCCTAAAAAAAAATGAGATTGTATTTATTTTTAGTCGATTGAACGCGTGAACACCCTCTTAAAATCTGTCGGAAAGAACCATTTTTTTTTTTTTTTTACAAAAACAATTATTTTAGAGTGGGTTTCGTATATAAATTTAACGTAACCTGATCCTCCATTTCCGGGACATTCTAATTTATTTTTACCACTACTCCTAAGTTCGATTGCCATGGTCGTAAAACCACACGTAATCGCCTAAAAAAAGTACCCCCCCCCCCAACTAAAAAAAGAATTTATAGAAAAAATGTTACTGCCCTAAAACGCTAGAACACTTATGGTAATTTAATACCTTCAATTGCTTTTAAATTCGATAAAACTTAACTTATTTTGTAAATAAAAATAAAATGTCAAAATAAATTTGCGTACAAATAAAATGACCAATTTTGGCGAGTAGAAAGTTTGTAGAATAGGGACCTCACTCTTCCCAATTTCTACGGGGGGTAGTTCATGCATCACTCAGCATAGAACGACCATCACTGAACAAGTGTAAATAAGCCATATTGGACACTGTTGCAGTGTCCGGTCACCTAGGAAGTTTTTTGTCCGGAACGCCCGGGCAGCGCCACTACTCTAGGGTGATCGCCTGATCGGTCTTACAACTAAGCGCGGTACGTTTTTAATTAAACGTCCTATTATTTGTAAATACCAAAATAGGGGTTTTTACCAAATTTATTTTGACACTTATTTTATTTTATTTTATTTTTTTACAAAATAAGTTAAGTTTTATCGAATTTAAAAGCAATTGAAGGTATTAAATTACCATTAAAACGTACAAGTTTTACATTTATTAGTATAAGAATAACAACTTATAACTTTTTAATAAGAAAATGGCCGCGACATGTAAACCTTTGGAATAAAAGTTCAATTTTATATACCTTTAAAAAGTAAATTTAAATTGTTTTTTAATCCAATACTTGGGCGAGATATTTCAACGTTTTCTATAGTACGGTAGTTGCCCACGGTGGTAGGATTAAACCCCACCAACGTAAAAATAAATAAATTATTAAATTAAAAAAAATATTTTGATGTTTATTATTTTGGGAGAGGGGAATGTTAGGGAGGACTTCTGGCTTCCGGTGAAAAAATCGTGTATGGATGCTTGAAAGTGATACAATTTTTTTTTAATTCATATTAATTTGAGAATTTTCTTTCATCATATTCAAATAATTAACATAATACAGACTACTTGAAAAAAAACTCTTAATTCAAAGAATATTCTAATTGAATAAACATTTCCTTTTTTATTACAACAAAATAGATACTTTACATCTTAAACTTTTTTATAACTTTAAAAAATATTTTTTTAATTTCTATAAACTATTACAAAACCATGCTTCTATATAAAGTAAAAAAAAAAAATAAAACGAAACATTATTGCAGTTATTGTCTTCCATACATTTCTGAATGTCGGTAGCCAGTTTGTTTAAACTTGACCGAAAACCGTTTTTAACTAAATTCACTTCTTTTTTTTGATAATTATGCAAGTTTTAGTAAAAAGTAGGTACATTTTTTTTTAATTTCGTATCTTAAAACTTTAAGATACTTATTATCTTTGAAATAGTTCCAGAAAACATTTATCTTTCAAGGGATTTTTACACTTAATTTCTTCAAATTTCACTTATTTTATTTATTTATTTATTTTTAGAAAGATTCGTTAAAAGAAAATCTTTAAAAAAACAAACAAAAAAAAACTTCTGACTCAAGTCCTATTATTTACAATATTTTTATGTTTTACTTAAATTTGGTTGATTCCTATTTCAGTCATCTAACTTATTTAAAGTGAAATGAGGTTTGACATTACTTCGAAACAACTTTTTACTTACCATGTTTTAGTAAAAATAAATAAATAAAATAAAACAAATATTTTAAAAATAGCATTTTTCATCGTACGAGTAAAATGCCTGGAAAATATAGTTGCCATCTTTATAAACAAGTCAAGAGGTTAGCTAAGAAATATCGATAACTGAAGTTATCATTCAAGAAACATTTTTTTTAAACAAAAACTAGCTATATTTACTCGGTATTGCCCGGGAGTCTTAACTTTCATGTTTGTTTTTACCAATTTTCTTTTTTTATATAATAGGTAAAAACTAATTTTGTTATGGTAATGTTGTTTTAATCATGTTTTTAATCTCTATTTATAAAGTAATTAGATGTAAATATCTTCCAAAACTTTGAATCTTTTTGAATACATGAGTATTTGCTAAGATTTTTAAAGCCACAAACGATTTTCTATTCGACAGTTTAAATACTTCCAAATTCCTTTCAAATTGCGAAGGTTCATTATTTAGAATTTAGAAAGTTTAACTATTAACAAGATTAAAATGATTGTCTTGTTAACGAAGAAACGTAAATGCATTGTGGTAGATTTAATTTCGAAATTATTTTAATAGTTTTTTTAGAATTTCGTTTTATTTCAAACAATTTCTTTATTTTAATTTCAATAAATAAGCGATTGATAGTCCCTTTGCCTCTCCACGAGGGCAGAGCTAGATACAAGGTCGGTTTTTAATGTGGAAAATTCAACTCCCCAAAAAAGGAACACTCTGGATGTGGACACAAATTTAAATTGCCTCAATCTAGAAGGATCTTATATTCACTGACTGAAGACAGAAAAGATGAAGTGTAGTATCAGAATAGATACTACACTTTGCTCCGAGCCAAAAAGCCAAGGAGGTAAAAAAAAATGTTTAAAAAATTCAATGTGCAAGCATCAACGTTACATTGACGCGAGAAATGTACACCCACACGTGAAGTTGTCACCCAATTTTATTAATATAGAGCCAAGTTGTTTTGAACGTCACAATCGATATAACGAAGCACCTGTAAACTAGGAAATGACCATTTGATGTTTGTTTCAATAGTGTGTATGAATCGTGAATAAGTTTTAACTTAATCCGATTTTACTTTTCAAAATTAGCGCCACTCAACTTTTTGTTCCATGCTGACGATTCGTAGGTTTTTACTTAAACAATCGTACAAATACAGAAATGTGTTCTGTCTTTTCATGTTGAAATGTTGATTTACCTGCCTCCCCACGATGGCTGGATGTGACACAGGGTCGAGTTTAATGTGTGTGTGTGGGGGGGGGTAAATTTCTGAACGCTGTCGGGAGGGGGGTATTTTTGAAGGTCACACGGTCAGGTGTGGTTTTGAGAAACCCGCACACTCTGGCCTACAAAAATGCATGAGCAGCCCCGTCTGTGTTCTCCAATAGAGGCGCCCCAGACGGTTAGCAATAAACTAACCCCTTCTCAAAGAGAAGATAAAGCCTGGGAGGGTGGAGCTCCTAAGACTGAACAGAACCATATCTCAGCCCGACAGGAACACAGCCACTGTCGGACTTATTTCTATCATATTGGCAGCAACAAACAACTCTGAGGATGCTATCTTGTCATCGTGCACGCTTCAGCTGTACATGAATGCTTTACATGGTAGGAGGAAGAAGGGCGAATTATAAGAGAAATGGAATGATTTAAATAATTAAAAGATAGGAAAGAGAGAGGGAGTTATGACATCACAATATATTCTGACTTAGTGAAATTCTTTGACATTGTAATCCTTAAAACCACGGCAGCACTTTTACCCCCAAGCCCAGGCCGCCCACCGACGCCCTGCCCCCGGCGCCAGCATTTTGGCTCACGTGACTCAATCGTAGTCACTTATGAACAGAATAGTCTTCCGTATTAACAATTAGCATGTATCCCACCCCCAATACATTTTTTTTTGTTTATTAACTATTTACCTTACGAAATAGAATGAAGATTGATGGATTTTTGCCCACCGCGGTGGGCAAAAATCCATCAATCTTCTATTTCGTAAGGTAAATAATTAATAAACAAAAAAATGTATTGGGGGTGGGATACATGCTAATTGTTAATACGGAAGACTATTCTGTTCATAAGTGACTACGATTGAGTCACGTGAGCCAAAATGCTGGCGCCGGGGGCTGGGCTGGGAGGAAAAGTGCCACCCTTAAAACCATGATTGTCAACTAATGTCAAAGTTAAATTATTCATATCACGGGTGGTTTAATTATACGTTAAAATTGCCAGGTCGAACTCGCCAACATTATCCCGTGAAAATATCCGGATGAGGTAATGCCTGGGAGAATGGCCTCTTGAGAACAGCAGAATAGATATTACACGTTGATCCTAACCCGAAAACCGGATGTTAACTCAGTTGTAGCACAACCGTTTTTTTTTTATTACGTTTGTAGCCCCACCCCACATCTTCAACCCACTCAGTTATTTAGGATTGTGAAGACCTTTTTTTTCTTTTTTTTTAAACCAGTTTGAACAGTAAAAGTATTTTTTATTTTAATAAGGAATATTTTTTTAATATTCTGTCTGCAATCTTTCAGTTTTTAGAAGGGTCATAAGAAAAATAATTTTTTTAAATGTCTTTTCTTTCGCTACAAAAATAAAAAAATTTTCTGCCAAAATATAGAAAATAAATTTTATGCAATAGTATCTTATTTAAAAGTTAGAAATTTTATCCCGCCTAATAAACCCGTATCGTCCGGGCCTTTGGGTCTGGATTTACGCCGGTATATTGGGGGTTACCGGTCCTGTGCAGTTCTAGGAGGTCAACCCTCCCAGGCTTTGCCTCCCCTCTTTGGGGAGGAGTAAGTTTATTGCTTACTGTCTGAGGCGCCCCTACCGGGAAATGCCGACGGGGCTGCCCAAGCAATTTTTAAATGGCCAGAGTGCTCACCTCTCGAGCGCTGGCTTATCTAATCCCACTTTCCCGACCTTGTCATATCTTACCTTGTGGGAGGTAGATAAATTTATAAAAGTTAGAAATTGGGGGCTATTTTGTTTTGTTTGTTTTTTGTTTTAAGTTTCTGAAATTATAGTACCGAGTAAAAAGGGATTTTTCATCAGTCGCAGAATCGACACACAACTAGTTAAAAATACCAATTACCCGTTTCTCTCACCTTTGTAGGCAACACCAGTATATATGCTTCAGTGTATGATTAAAGTGTGCTATCTAGTGTTCGATCTCAGGAGGTTATCCTCCCAGTATTACTATCATTCGAAGGGGGTTATCGTTTGAGGCGCCCTATTTTTACAGTCTGGTTAAAGAGCTTCGTTTTCGGGGAGCCAGACTCACAACTATAAACTGACCCTGTCTCTAAACTTGCATCTGTGGAAGGCAAAAAAAAAAAAAAAACACCACCCCGGAGACACATGCCCCTACCCGTTTGAGGCGGGATCTTTGTAATGTAAGTATAGGTAAGCGGGGTTTTCCCATCCGTATCTCCGAATGGCCAGCCCGATATATGAATTCTAAGAAAGCAAGCAGAAAATAATAACTATGACTCATCTTGTTTGTAAAAAAAAAAAAAAAAATCTGAAGTGGATGAGTTTTTTTTTTTTTTTTTTTTTTTTTTTTTTTTTTTTAAGAGACTGACTGAAAATACAAGTATATTTCTTGTTTGGTCGGTGATGGATGCACATCCAGTATTTGAGTTGGGGAAAAATCTAGGAAGGGAATAAAAAAAACAAAAAAACTACGAAAATATTGAAGGAAAGACAATTAACTAAATAGAGAATATATTCATTTATTAAGGACTGACAGACCTATTTGGCGTTGCCCCCTCCCCCGGGGGGGGGGGGCATAGCTAACAAAATAGAAGGGCTTAAAAAAAGGTGTATAACTTTTCTTTTTAAACTTCTCCCCCCCCCCCGACTGTTTGACCTAGTTTCAGTGTTGTTGAAACGACTATCAGTAAACCCCCCCCCCCCCCCCCCGCTTGCATTAATTTGATCCTTAGTGATCCCAACGTAATAAATATTACAGTATTATTTTTTATACCATAACCTGTTCGGGGCACATTGAATCCAATTATATAAGGTTTATAAGTGTATCTTGTGTAGTTTCTGACTTGTAGCCGGACACACACACACACACACACACACACACACACACACACACACACAGAATTACGACTTTTATATAATAGAAAAAAGGTTAAAACTGTCGTCGAGAGAGAGAGAAAGGGAAAGTTAGTCATCATTAGTTGCCTTCATACACAGGAGTGTCTGACTCTTTTTCGTTGTGGTCGACGACGTCTGGTTAACAAGAATGAGAACAATCGTCTCACCTTTCTGTCCCTTTTTTTCCTTCTCCTTGTTTGTTTATTTAATTATTCTCCCTATACTAATTTTGCGACTAAAAAAAAACCTCGCTAAAAGCATCGCCAGTCGGTGTTAATATTTTTTATTTACTGTGTTTCTGTATAGTCTTGGTAGTCGTATCCATTGCCAATCTTAGCAACAAGTGCTCTTTTTCTTCATTTTAAAAGCCAAATGAGTCATCTTCTTCCTCCCCCTCCCCCGCCTTGTTCCTCTAAATAAGATTGTTTTCAAAACTTGCTAAGCGACAAACTCAATTACACACATTATTGACACGTGTTTCGTTTAGTACAAGAAGTGCATTAGTTTCGTTTGAAAAAACTATTATATAAATGTGTGTGTGCAGCTGTGTGTATATATGTGTATGTGTGTAACTGGGGTGGGGGCATGCACGTAGATATGCGTCTGTAGTTTTATAATGGCTGTTCAGTAGATATATGCAAGTGTTTATGTACATGTATGTTGGATAAGTACGCTTGTGGTTTTCAGTATATAACTACATACATACAATTGATTTATATGTTGTACTTGTGTGTGGCTATGAGGTTGTCTGTGTAGCTATGTGCCTCGAGGTACACACCTGCGTGCATAAATATAATTTATATAGAGTTTGAATTACCTACTAGACACCATCCTCGAGTGTCTTCGATCTCTCTGTACAAGGGTTATTCAGGACAACCTGACATGGGGGATACTTTACCCTACAAGTAAATTGACCAAATATTCAAAATAACATAGTATTCGAAGGCCAAATGATATCCTCCTCGACACGGCTATACATTGGCTTATACGAGGAATGGTGCCCCTTCTCCAAATAGTTGCTTCAAGTAACAGCACTTAGCTGGATACTCCACCAGACTAGATTAATTAGTGTCGTGCAATCCGGTAAGACCAAACGACGACAAGATATACTATAACGTGGTTAACTGATCAGTCGGAGAGGAAAATTGTTCTTCACTTTTTTACTAACTTAACATTTGCGAGGTAAAGGAGAACTTTAGTTAAACACGTGGACATCTATGTATCTCATATAGAGATCAAGTTTTAGCGCCAGGAAAGGCCCCCCCCCCTCCCCTTTGATTTCAGAGACTTAACACTAAAGTAAAATGAAAAAAAAGTGATAACTAAGTAAGAGTGGGGAGTGGACTATGTACGTGTATATCTTGCTGTGTGCCTAAATCTATACATGTGTTTAGTTGTATAAGTTAATGTGTGTGTGTTTAGGCAGCATGTTTTCATTCAGGCAAATGTTATGAAATTAATTATTTTTTTATTTGAGGTTTTATTTTTTCAATTTTTCGAATAGTCCATTTAGTATTTCTGACAAATTGACACATATATATTCGATTTTTTATTTTATTTTTTTAATTTTTTTTTTTTAAAGAGTACTTTCGATTTGATTCATCAAATGATCATTAGCATGCCATACTTACAGGTAGAGGTTACAGGTTAAAAACTTACCCGGGCATAATTATTTTTATTCTGGTTTTATCTGAAAATAAACTTCAATATTTCAAATTGAAAAATTATGCAAATCGTTTCATTTACTTTTTTTTTCTGTAATCTACAAACTTTACGAAAATTCGAACTTTGGGTGATGTTGTCTAGCATTGCAATTACACACACACACAGGTATCTATATAAATCAGTCATACCCATACAGATTTTTATGTAGTTATTTATAAAGCTATAGCAAGTCTTCTCCCCCTCTTTTCCCTCTCCCCCTCTTTTCCCTCTCCCCCTGTCTAAGTGAAAACTTATTAATGGCTTTATAGTGTAGTAGTATCTTTCTGAGATGACCTTTAATGGCATCCTCGACTGGTCTCCGTGCATCCTAGCACTTTGATGTGCAAAATACAGATTCTTTATAATGAAGAGCTACATCCTTCATGAGGTTAGCCTGTTAATATGCATAACCATAGCCAGAATACGGCTGATCTAGAGGAGTAAACTTTAAACAAAAATTCCTCTATTCTTTATTGGTAGTTATAGTTCGTATGGTGACATCGACAAATGGATACTTCGGCAAAGAACATCAAAGCTTTGCAGAAGACCATTCTTAACGACTAGAAGTTGCACTGCTCCAGTGAGTAGAGAATTGTAAAAGTGCACAGATTTTGGCGAGCCGTATACTTATCTAGCTCTAAGGATAAACTGCTAAACCACACGTGATGACAACACAATAATCGCCCCCCTCCCCTAGTCCCAAGACAGTTATGGGTGGCAGAATTTTGTTTTCAAGTATGTAGTGAAGCTCCCCGAAGTATGCATGACCTAATATATACACAAAATTAAATAAAATTACTGCAAAAGTGCTGAACTGATGGTGCAAGAGCAATTATCAATAATATGAAAAATCAACTTCTCAGAATCTGAAAAGAGCCGAACCACGAGAATAGATCTTGCACATAGAAAGGATCGCGATATTCTTTTTAGATATTGTTTTATAACAATCTGAAATGATATTGAACTCTTTGTATGTGCAAGATCTGCTGTTTTGGTTCGGCTCTCTTCCGATTCTGAGAAGTTTAATTTTCGTGTTATCTAATTTTCTAATATATAAAGTAAAGCCAGTTACCCCTTCTCTACATGGTTTCTCGATAACTTTGGTAACAAAAACCACAGACATAAATCTTTTCAGTTAGTGATTTTTGCTGTGTATTGGTCTGTGTGAGAAAACAAAATTTTACTTTTGATCGCTTTCTTCCTATTTAATTATTAGTCATCCTCATTATTTTTTTATTTTTATTTTTATTTTTTTGGTAGTCATATATCAAGGAAATCAGTTTTTACTCTCACTTATATCTACTAGCACTACTGTCCACGTACACTTGGATCTTGCAATTGCAAGTTAAATAAGCTTTTTCATATGAATAAAAAGATGCTATCTCTTCAAACGGGTTTTCTTTGTGGGACGCATTTTCATTGGATAATCCATGTCATTTATTTCATTTTACCATTCAATGCGTTTGTTAAACATATCTTGAAGTAAACTTTTTATTCTATTTATTGCCTAGAGAATGAGAGCTACTACAATTACTATAAGCGTTTTTTCATTAAAAAGCATAGTTTTCTTGGCTTTTTTAAACACATTTCTAACAAACTTTTCATTATTGAACCCAATGTCGTACCTAAACCCTCATACTAACACAAGGCAACACACATACAAAACAGTCCAAGTATTTTGCGTTTATTCATCGTTGTAATGTTGAACAATACGATCTGTTTAAATTTCATTCTATTTGTTTCTGTTTCTGAATTTTTGAGATGAAGATTGATAATTTGTATAATTTTGATTATACAGACTACTGTTCTCATCTTGAGTGGTATCACAACGTTTCAGATGCTGTAACCTCCAGCCTTCTTCAGCTGACCACATATGCAGGGAAAAGGGAAACCATCTACCCTCATGGGATGAAGTAATAAAAAAAATTATAGATAGAGAAGAACAGTGGAGAGTAAGACGGCTTAAAGAAGCCGCACATATGTTGAGCAACAATGACTTACTAAGCAGACCTAGTATAGAATTTAATGCAATATGGGAACCATTAATTATAAATAATAGGTGATGTTATAATATATATATATATATATATATATATATATATATATATATATTATATAATAAGTAGTAAGACAAGAATAGATTTACGGCTCCCAAAATTCATACTACAGGGTGGGCCAAAATAAGGGTCCTATCTTTAAATTTGAATAACTTCCACAAAATAAAAGTTAAACTCACCAAACTTTATGTGTGTGTAGACTGACCCTTCCGAGATTTTTTGAAATAAACAAAACAAATTTTAGCCGAAAAACACTTCTTAAAACTTACAAAAACTAAAGTATTGTTTTTTACACTGTTTTGAGTTTTTTAAGCAAAAATAATGTTTTCTAAATGAGGGTACGTTCCTTAGGGCTAATACGGCTCATGCTTGCTTCGGAAGTGGTCTTTTACTTATTCTAAAAAAAACTTTTTAAAAAATCAATAAATAAAAAAGTTATGAATTTTTAAAAATAGGACCCTTATTTTTGCCCACCCTAAAGAACTATCCATAAGGACCCATGGCACAGTGAATATAGTACTAAGTAAAATTCAGTTCTAAGTGATAGTCATCTGAAGGTTGAAGGTTCAATCCTCGGTGCGGACAATACGAAGAATTGGGAATTACTGAAGACTTCTCCCAGTCATGGCTGACGGTATGAGAGCATGCTACCCCTGTAGATTAAATAAAATGTTCTGTTCGAAATTCAGTTCAGATTCCCGAGTTCAACAGAAATATTCCCGAGTTCGAAAAGATAGGCCGAAGCGTTGAGAAAAACACTCAAGATGAGAACAGTAGTGTGAATAATCAAAATTATACAAATTTATTCTGTTTGTCTCTTTTTTTTCTTTGCTAGTATCGTATGCATAATGTTACGTATCTTGTGTGTTTCTTGCTTATACCTAACTTTGATGAATACACATCGACTTATTTTTATTTACTATTAATTGATTGTTGAAATCTAAAATAAGGGAAATTAAAGCGAAATTTTAAACACAAATTAAAAAAAAAATAAACATTTGGATATGATTATCTTTTAATCTATTGAAACATTACAGCGTCCCAAATTCTCTTTTCTGCTTAAAATCCTGAACAATGCCGGAACACGGGTTGATATATATATAGGGTGGGCCAAAATAAGGGTCCTATCTTTAAATTTGAATAACTTGAATTTGAATAACTTCCACAAAATAAAAGTTAAACTCACCAAACTTTATGTGTGTGTAGACTGACCCTTCCGAGATTTTTTGAAATAAACAAAACAAATTTTAGCCGAAAAACACTTTTTAAAACTTACAAAAACTAAAGTATTGTTTTTTACACTGTTTTGAGTTTTTTAAGCAAAAATAATGTTTTCTAAATGAGGGTACGTTCCTTAGGGCTAATACGGCTCATGCTTGCTTCGGAAGGGGTCCTTTACTTATTCTAAAAAAAAAATTTTTTTAAATCAATAAATAAAAAAGTTATGAATTTTTAAAAATAGGACCCTTATTTTTGCCCACCCTGTATATATAAGCAAAGATGTCTGTCTAAGCATCAGTTGTCACTGGTATAATTTAAATCAGCAGGTTCCCGTGGATGTTTTAGTTTGATTTTAAATGATTAAAAAATGTAATAATTCTCGGAAAAACCCTATTATGATTTATTTAGTGTGTATACAAAACCGAAACTCAACCAGAAAGCAGCTCTGGTGTGCACGTAGTCTCCAGACAAATACTTTGTTTAAGAGAACATGAGTTTTTTGCTAATTAACAGAATTCCGACTGTTTTAGTAATTGACCTATGTGAAAATTATCCCCAAATTTTACTGGATAGGGAGATTGTAAAAACGGATGAAATTGATTTTTCTCCGGCTTTCCTTACAGGTTGAACAATAATAGCTGACTTTCACTACTGAATCATTTGAATAAATTATTTAAAATTTGGTTGTTTCCTGATATGTTATTATCCTAACTATTTCCCTGGCAAGGCTGGTTACCTCCACTATTGCGTAAAGGTAAGTTGGCTTAGACCAATGTGACAAGAAGGTACACTCCCCAGCTCAAGTTAATCAAACAAATGAATTGTTTTCAGCTAATAATTGACATGGTTACACCTGGCAGACGCACTAACCAACATTCTGATAAAAGCTACAAAACAAATTAGCCAACATTGTGTTTCTTGGTGCACTTTCGATAACTTTCCATGTGACCTTGGGGAAAAAAAGACACTACAATGTTTTAACTAAAATAGAGGTTGCCAATCTCTTTTCATAAGAATATGAGTAAAAAGACTTGGTTGCTGTTCTCTAAGGGTTCTTTCTGTGTGTTTTTTGGGTTTTTTTTTTTTAATGAGTTAACACTCATCAAGGCCCAAAGGCCACTTGAGAGTAAGGGTTAATGAGTTGGTGTCATGTGGACGGTAAGACAAACACTTTGAGGATTGCAGACTATGGTTGGAACTGGACAGAATTTGATTGTTTAAGAAGATGGCTAAATGAGAATTTGTTAACATTGGACTTGAAAAAGACCATGTAGTCAGCTGAGAAGTAGCCCCATGGTATTGCATTTCACGGCCTTTAAAACAAAATAGCAATAATAATTTGCTAACAGGCACATCCGGCATTACCCGGACGTCCATGTACTGCTGCTCTCAGCCCTGAACCCATATTATCATTTTTTTAATTTTATAATTTTCAAGTTATAAAATAAAGTAAAACGTTTGTCTTTGTTGTTTATGGATGTCTTACCCACACGCAGGCCTCATGATATTATAAAACACCCGGATACAAAATGTATACCACCATTATATTCCACATTTTTTTTACTTTAAAAAGTTGTTTGGTCTTTGTATAGGGGTTTTCTATCAATGGCACCCCCCCCCCAAAAATGAGACACCACAGATATAGCATAGATTAATTTGCATATTATGACATAAAAATAACATTTGAATTGGAGCTAAATTTAATGATTTTGTCTATTCCATGTTAAAATTAACATTTTTTTAATTTTTTCCCATCTGTTATATTTAAATCTTTCATTTTATTATTTAACTAGCAGGGTTACCCGGCGTTGCCCGGGTTATAGTGTGGGATAGCATCATATGCAACATCAGGGAGAGTTCATTTTAACAGCAACCTTGATGTTGTCAGCTTACCTACTGAGCTATGCAGATATATGTTAAGACTCTTAATCTAATGCTTATAGATTAATTTTATTATGTAACATGTTAGAAAAGTGTCTTTAGCTCCTTTATGGGGCAGCTAGAGATGCAGAACTACTTCCATTATGTTCACATACAAATTGTACATGTGAATATATTTATATTTAGACTTCCTAGTGTGTCTTAGTTTCGGTGTGTATATCTGTACCTAGAATATATATATATATATATTAATATATATATATATATAAAAATAAAATAAAATATGAAACTAAAAGTATACTTTTAGTAGATAGAACTTATAGTGAAATGGTTTAAGCTCAATATACGAGATAGAGCAATTATAAAGATAGATGAAAGAAGAGGGATAAACATGTACGAATGACAAATTTATTTCAACTTCGATTGTTCAATGCAAGGTATACTCGGTAATAAAATTGTTTATTATTCTTTCCTTAAGCCAAGGCTTTTCAAAGATTAAAATCTTATCAGAGGAATTACATAGATAGATAAGTTGGCAGTGGAAAAACCAAAATTCAAAATTTGAAAAAATATTAAGTAATGGAGAGTGAAAAAGTTTGTAAAAAAGATATGGGGTCTGTCCAGTTGGTAAATGTCCATTGATGAGGTGTTCAATGAAAGGAGATTTACAGATGGAAAATAAGGGTTTTCGTGAAGGCAGCATGGAAAAGATTTCAAGAATGAAGTAAATCCAATAGAGAGATGTTGAGTTCAGTCGTAGGTGGAGCACACTTATTCGGAATTAATATTTTATATATATATATATATATATATATATATATGTATATATATATAAACAAATATTTATAAATATAGAACAAAATTTATGAATAAATATTAAATTATCATTACCAACAGACTCCAGCATTTCAAGCTTATTGCTATCAGTGTAGGAAGTGATAATTTCAGAGGGTTGTAGAGTGTGAACCCAGTTCACAGAATCAGCTTAGACTCCGCAAGCTATCACTCTATCCTACGGCCACCTGGAATTACCACGTGATTAAGGGGAAATTAAGTTCTGTTTTTGCCTTTATGAAGTGGACAGCACACAATAGACAATTGAGAGGGTTCAACGAACGTTTACGGAACCTTGCATAAAGCTAAGTGACACTCTATTTTTAACATTCCCGGACTAGATCTAGGTATATAAAGAGAGATGCAGACAGATGAAGAGGTGTTACATACTAAATATACCAAAATTCTTCACTTCATTTTATTATATAAAAAAAGGAAAAATATATTTTTTGATTTTATATATATATATATATATATTTTTTTTTGTACATTATATTTTAGTAGTGTTTACAGTTATCAGCTACATTTGCTGCTGACAACAAACATGGCTTATTATGAAAAATATTTCGAGCAGGATGAAGTATATTTTCAAAGGAATTAATCAAATAAAATTTTATTTTTAACATTGACCAATGTTTAACAGCAAATATTGTCAAAATCAAATATTGATTTCGTAAGATAAGTTAAATAGACCTGCTTAATTTTATTATATAGAAGAAAAAAGATGCTGTATTCCATATACTGAATATGTTCAATGCAATTTTCAATGACTGAACATGAATACTAATAAATTGATAAAAAGATTTCCTCTAATAATTATTGGTGGAATAAGAAGTGTATTTCTTTTGGTTGAAAGAAAGTTTGATTTGAAATTGCCAATATATACTTATTCTCATTAGATACCCCAAGAAGACCAAATAGTTTAACAGTTAATATTTTTTCTTTTAATATTTAAGACTTTCCTAACCAATGTTTTTTTTTTTTTCTTTTTTCTTTCAGAAAAGCCTACCAAAAACAAGTTACAGCAAATATCCAAAATGCAGGACGAGAATTACGAAGAATGGCTGATGTATTTGAAAACTCCTATGAAAGAAAGCAAGTGAAAGTTGAAGCACAAAAGGTGAGATTGGTATCTGATTCGTTCAGCATTTTTCTTTTGTTTGTTTTTTTTTTTGCTCCTAGCTTTGTTGCTCATGAACAATTTCTCTTGCATGATTAGTGAATAACAATCATAAGGATGTAAGTTTTTCTCTCGTGTCTTAAAGACACTGGAATGGTTTTGTTGAGGACAATATAATCCGGGAAGAACAAAGTGAAAAACTGTAGACATGGTTATACAAGATTTGTTGGATACTAGGTGTTAAGCATTATCGATCGGAGATGTCATACCTTGATATCTTTTTTGTTATTTCTGAATGAAATTTAACCATATTTTGAAATAAATAAAATTCACTCCATGATTTGTAACTGGACAGTTAATACTTCATTTGAGGTTTTACATACAGCAGACACAGCAAGTGGAGGGAGAGAACAGGAAACTTTTACTTGTTCTCTTCTACGAGCCCGTATTAATTTTCATGTTTAACTTCATTTCATGTTGTGAACTCTTTTAGCATTTAACAATCTCTTTTCTTTTCTTTGATGACATAATTCTGTCTTATGTTTCGCTTTTTACTGGTCCAAAATGCGAAAGGTGTAGCAAAAATGAAGAATCAAAACAAAGGTGTTTTTATAGCTTACAATTTATTGTAGTAGAATGTCTACATTCTCTCCGCTTTACAGATACAGCCAACTCTCCAGCCTCGGCTGGAGAGAGCAAAAGGCGAGACGTCTGCTCACTTCAATTGCCAGTCTCATTCTATTGTTTTCCCCGATCCTCTCTTGATCGGTGACGTAATTCCACAATTGTTTTCTTAACACATTCCTCAATCCAATACCTCAAACAATAAAATAGTTATATTTTCATTTTTGTCTCAACCTAGAAATTATCAAAATAATCAGTCGTATTCCAAATGTGACGTCTACCCACACGCCTGACCTACATCTCATTACCATCTAGGTTATAATTCTTATTTACTCTCCTGGTTTTCGTTTGCTTTACCAATTCCACGTTTGAGTAATCTAACCTTTGGCCCTGTCGGATGGCATGGCCTTGCTTATGTGATGGCCAATAATACCGGACACAAATTAGCTTTTATATTTTTGCCAGAATTGGTTTGGCTCAGACTACGATCCCAAGATTCTAAAAGTGTATCTGCAGGTAAGAACACATTGGATTGGATAATTGGCAGAAGACAAACACATGGATATGGTTGCAATAAGCAATTTAATATAATGCTACAACACAACAGGAAAGAAAGTGAAAACATAGGAAAAGAAAGGTTTTTCTTATGGATGGAGTGTGAGCAAGTTATGCATCATTTAATGCGCATATGTTTATGTAAATCAAAAGTTCCATAAAGTTCAGCAGTACTTAACTGTTCTTTAGAACGGAATCAAATGCATAACGATCCTTTTTCGATAAGTTTTATCATTCTATCATAATTCTCATAATAGATAAAAAAAAATGTTCAGGCAATTATGCATTCAATATTAAGTGTTTTTATATTTCCTTCAAATAAATATTTTATTATAAAATGTTTATATACTTCCGAGCATGTAAACTTAATATCCGACAGAACAAGATGTGTTGTCTCCTCTCTCCATCGTTTTCTTCCAATTTACTACCTCAAACTTTTCACTTTTTATATTGTCGTCTGCTCATCACATGCCAAGTTTTTTTCTTTTTTTTTCCACGCGGCTCTGTCATCTTCTTCTTTTACCACCATGTTTTTGTTATGCTAAGTATGCAAGCGGAAAAAAAGAAAGAAGACAGTCGCTTTCGTTGATGTGCTGTATGCCTCTTCCCCCTCTCTCGCTCGCTTGCCTGTTCCATGTTTTGGTAAAGAGAAAGGAGAGAAGCAGAAAGTAGATTTTTGTCATGAGGTGTTATATCGCTTTACCCTCGCTCTCTCTCCTGTCTCTCTAATGTTACGTTCACTCACTCTATCACAAGTAATTCTAAAAGTACAACTAAACGGAAAATCGCCATCATTCAAAACTAGCTAATGTTAAGACTGTATTCTTCGTCGAAAGTGTTATACATAACTCAACGACATATTTATTCAAATATGTATTTGGTAAAGAATGAGGACCTCCCTGTGTAATTTTGCTAACATACCTGAACCTCGTTATGATTTTTATTTTTGAATTTCTATAATTTTCAAGTTATAAAGTAAAATACTGTTTTTATAGATGTCCTGCGCAAACGCTGATCACATATTATTGTAAAACAAAAAACTGATACAAAATAAATATCACCATTGGATTCCTCGTAAACTTTTACGCAAATAGTTGAATTTGATCTTCATATAAGACTTTGTTTTCAATTGAAATTCTATTTCCAGAAACACACACAGAATACATAATATAGTATAGATTTTAATTTTTTCTGTATTTTTTTTTTCATTTTCATTTTTTTTTTTTTTTTTCCTTCTCGGTGCTCCTTGGTTTTGGACTCAAGATGACAAAATTCAAATCGAATTTGCGCATATCATGTGATAAAAACACCCACGAAGCTGAAGAAAAAAGCATACCTATATTCCTCATGAACGTGTTTTTTAAAGGATCATGTGGAGGCTATTATTTAGTATAACTTATTCTTTATTTCTTTTGAGAAATAATAAATTTTGTAGACACTAAAGATGCAGATTGAATTAAATTTAACAAAAACAAATATTCTTAATACCCGTTTTTGTTAAATTTAAACTGTGCTAAAAATTAATCAAAAATTGTTTTAAAAGTTAAATTGTATTTAAAATTAATCTTATTTATTGTACTTAATATCAAAGTTGTTTTGTTTAAAATGTAGAATAAAATTTTATTTGACTTTTTAAAACATTGTTACTTTGTTTTTAATTTTACATTAATAAAAACAGTAAAAAGATTTATTTTTATTGCTATAGATTTTTTTTTAAATTTGGTTTTAGTTATTTCTATTTGTTTGCTGAATTCATTAAAGCATACACAAAAAAAGGAAACCGTCATCATTCTTTTGTTTTTATCCTTGGTCCCATCAATGCAAGAAGAATCCAACTTTTTTGATTGTCTTTTGTTCCATTAGTATATTTTCCAATTTATTTTCTTGTATCGAACTGAAATCTTTTCTCTACACTGCTATTCTGTCCATACTATCATATATATATATATATATATATATACAGGGTGGGCAAAAATAAGGGTCCTATTTTTAAAAATTCATAACTTTTTTATTTATTGATTTTTTTTTTTTTTTTTTTTTTTTTTTTTTTTTTTTTTATAAATTTTTTTTTAGAATAAGTAAAGGACCCCTTCCGAAGCAAGCATGAGCCGTATTAGCCCTAAGGAACGTACCCTCATTTAGAAAACATTATTTTTGCTTAAAAAACTCAAAACAGTGTAAAAAACAATACTTTAGTTTTTGTAAGTTTTAAGAAGTGTTTTTCGGCTAAAATTTGTTTTGTTTATTTCAAAAAATCTCGGAAGGGTCAGTCTACACACACATAAAGTTTGGTGAGTTTAACTTTTATTTTGTGGAAGTTATTCAAATTTAAAGATAGGACCCTTATTTTGGCCCACCCTGTATATATATATATATATATATTATATAAATAGTAGTTGTGTGTTCAGCTAAAAGTAAAAAAACTACAAAACAAAGAGTCACAAAGTTTGTATATTCTTGATCAGCATTACCCGGAATGAATTATATTTACAATTTATTAAAAAAAATATTCATTCTTTGACCCTAAACTGGCACAGATTTCGTTAGGAGGATCTGTTTTCTATCTACTAAAGGCAAGTAACTGATTTGTTTTCAGGAAGTTAATTCCCCTATGTCGACTAATGGTTCAAGGAATATATATAAGTAGTCCTGCTAGTATAATAAAATCAAGTCAGCTGACTTTTAAGTTATCTCCCACATCGATATTTGCTGCTTTCTAGCATTTTTCTTTTGAACATTGATGCATGTTAAAAATACATTTTCATTCACATGAATACAATTTATCCTCCTCTGATTATTTTTTGCATTGCAGCCATATTTCTTTTTAGCACCAAATGTAAAAAAAAAAAATGGCAGCCATTTTTTTTTTTTTTTTTTTTTTTTTTTTTTTTTTCCGCAGCAAATTTTGCTCTAATTGTAAATAGTTGTACTCGGACATTCTTTCGTTTTTTTACTGTATACATATTTTTATAGAATTTGATATGGAAACCAATGGATATCTGAAAACTTTTACATTTTGATATTAGTTCCGTTACACTCTCTTTTTAAAGATACACTACCTTCTCCAATTAGACATGGCTAGGTACAGATTCACAATTATTATAACTAAGATAACACATTGTTTTTCTTAAAATCATGGAACTAGTACTCTGTCAGCCAATTGTAAAACATGATTGTTATTATTGCTATTTTTAAAAATTATTTCTGTTAAGACACAGATAACACGCGATACTGTGTTTTGTGCTTTTCCAGCATTTAAATTTCCTATTGGCATGATAATTATTATTTTTGTTATTATTCTTACTGGAAGCAGCCAACTGGCAATATTTGCCTTTACTTTTTATATGCTATAAGTTACAACCTCCATTTGTGTTTTTCTATATTATAAAATTGCATGTGCTAATTATGCCTTTAAACTACCCATTATAAAGCACAATTTTTATTAGTTATTTTTTATTAGTAGTAAGAAGCAGATAACACTTGATATTACCGGTTTTTATTTCATTTCTAAGTGCTAGAAAATCCCTTGTGCTTTTTAAGCCTATAAACTAACAATTTGCAAACGCAATTATTTAAAAAATTTTCATTAGAAACAGGCATATAATGTAATTCCGGTTATCGCTAATTCTTTAAACGCTAGAAAATTACATTGGCTTTTTTATGCTTTTACACTATTGTCATTCACGATTATTATTTATTTTTTATTACACGTAGACTACAGGCAATACTTGCAGTTTACTTTTTAAACACTAGAAATTTGCATCTGCTTTTTGTGCCTTTAAGCTGCCGATTGGAAAGTACGAATATTATTAAAATATTATTTTTAATTGTTTATCTTTATCTTTTTATTTTTATACTCTGGCTTGTTATTCATAGATTTAATAATTTTGTAAACGTTATTTACAAAAAGCCTGATATATGTAACATCTTATGTATGAATTTAAAATAAATATTTTCTTAATTAAAAAAATTAAAGTATAAATTCTCGCAGGCAAAGCTGTGTTGGGACAGCTAGTACACACGAATATATACACACACACACATATATCTTTATAGTAAAATAAAATGATTTTTCCCCTATTTAGTTGACTACTATAGCTAGCTATCCAAAAGCTGCATATATAAATATGCCATTTAAGCCAATTCTTGATGCATGTTTTTGGAAAATATGCCTTTGTTTCGTTTGCTATCAATAATTTTTACATTTTTCCGGCATCTAGCACAACAGCTTCTAAGATAATCTTCCATGCAGGAAGACAGATTTTTCACTCTCACGCTCGGATCTATTACCATTGCCACCCATGTACACTTGGATGTTTTCTTCATAGGATATCTATTTCTTTGTAGCACCATTATTTCACTTTTTCAATTTTGCTATTGTCTGTTAGCTGCACTAAATTTTGTACCATAATATGGAAAGCTCCCTTCAACTACACTTTATTTTTTGGGAGGGTGTTTTGATTGGCTATTCCAAAGACTTTCTTTAGCATTCTCCATTGATGAAATAACAGATGAGCAGATTGTTATTCAGTTAATTATTATAATAACTGTTTTTGCGTTGACCTACTTTTCACACTAGACATTCATTCTTGGTGGCTGTAAGACAATTCAATGAATTATTTCTTTGAATTTTAATCCTGCTTGGAAAAATCTAAATCTTCAAAAGTTACTTTATTGGTTTATTTATAAAACATAAAATGCAAAATACCTTTATCATCTATGAAAGAATCAATCACTGTTTCAGTTTTTACATACAAAATCTACTGAATTTTGTAAAATAAAGTTTCAAGTTGGAAATCCCCCCCCCCCCTCCAATTTAAAGAATGTGGCCATCCTCCCAGGTGTTACTACCTCCATTTGGAGGTGGTTTACTGTGTGTCGCCTTAGGCGCTCTCAGCCATGAAAGCCTATTTTGAGCCAAAATTTTATTCTAACAGTCTCTTAGACTGTAAATTAACTTTTAATGGTTACATTATACCTACTATGCATGCATTTTTTTTTCTTTTTGTATTACCATCTGGACTACTAGGATATATAGAAATCTATCACTTTTGCTTATTTCTAATTAATCACATCTATTGAGGTAACAGGAGGCCATCTTCCCAGGCATTGCCACCTCCGTTCAGAGGGGGATAGGTTTATTGCTTGACGTCTGAGATGTTTTCATCCTCCCAAAGTTTGTGTATAGACACAATTATTTATCCCCCCCCCCCAAGAAATGTCTCTACGTAAGTATGTTGCAGCGACTACGCTGTTTTGTAATTATGAAATAATAAAAATGTTTAGATTATAAATTTCATATGTACAAAACACTACAATCAATATTTATAGCTAAGTAAAAAATCAAGTAAAAGTACTTATATGGGGTTCAGCGGTGGGAGCATGAATTTCTTAAGTTCTTCGATTTTCCTGGGAAACACCTGTACATGGGTCCTGCTAGTGTGTGTATATGAAGAAATGACATTGCTCAACTACATTAGTAAGAGCATGATATACTTATCTGTTATTATACTAAATGTGAGTTGATCAAGGTTTGTTTCCCAAGGCTTTTTCCTACATATTTTAATAACAGAAAATACATGCTAAATTATACCTTAGTTCTGGGATTGAGTTATGTTTTTTAAAAAAATTGTTCTAAATAGCCGTAATTTATAATTCATTGAACAAATCACTCATCTCTCTCTTAGCTATCTATGTATTTCTCTTGCTCCTCTCACTTTATGTTGATTCAACCACTATAATAATTTCTTAATGTCTCCGTGAGCATTTAGAGAAAGAGTGACTCATTCCAGCATCTTCATCTAATTTACATGTGTATGTCTGTACCCATCACAAACACATATGTAAATAAGATGACAATATGATGTCTCTTTACTTCTATATAAGAATAAAGATAATAAAGAAGTAAAGACTTATAATTTTTAGTTATGCAAGAAAAATGTCTTAAAGATATGTTATAATTTATGAATTTTCAAATGAAATAAAAGAATAAATAAATAGTGGTGGAGAATTTCACACCGTAATCCTTCGTACCCCACTGTCTGAATGGCGCAAGCGTATCGGACAACCACCATCAAGGAGGACGAGGCTGAGCTCTCAGGGCCACAAGTCGTTGGCCTTCGTTGATGGAGTCTCGATTGGTTACCTTGTGCGACTTTGCTCATGTGCATGGGCCACCATGGTTCTGGATGTGGTGCAAGCCAGAAAGTCGGTTCAACCTGATCAGGAAGAATGCTGTTGCAACAACAGCAACAAATAATAATGGTGGTAGTTGTGACCAAACTGGTTAAAGTTAAGATTTAGAAAGAAAATTAAAGTAAATCTTAGATTTTAACTTTTATCTTCCTACCAAATATAGGCATTCTGTTTATCATTTTAAAATTACATTCTAATTTTTTAAAGAAATAATTTTATCTTGAGGGTTGTTTAATTCTTCTTTCAGGCGGTTGAGTTTTCTGCTGGAGCCATGGTGCTTCTGAACTGGGAGGGAGGGCCGAAGAAGAGGATATTGCCATATCAGTAGGAGGGGGGGGGGCATTCTCTAGTCGTCTGGTCCACAGCTGTAGTCTGGTCTCTTCCTGAGATGTTGTTAGGGGTTCGACCTTGCTGAGGAAGCTTCTTCTTGACTTCAGCCGTTGGACCATTCCAGTAAATGGAAACCTTATGTTGGGGGGGAGGGGGTATTACTATAGCATCAAAGATTTATTTTGCCTGATATTCATTTTTTATTTTATAATTCTTAATCAATTGTCTGTTTTCTTTTCAAAGTTTTAGAAGTTTGTTATCTCCTGTTTTTTTAAGTTAGATGCAGGAGAGGTCTATTTTTGCCTTGGGATATGTCACTAGACCAGTTGTTGATAAGGGGTAGACGTGGTGTTCAAACTCAAGTTTTATTTCCTGATTGCCCCTAGAAACCACAAGCACAAATGGCTAATCAACCTATAATTGCATGATATATATATATATATATATATATATTATAATAATAATAAAATACACTTCAAATGTGTATAACTGCTAAATATGTCTATATTACCATATTTTAAGGAACTAAAAGGGGGTATAAGTTTGTGTGGTGCATCTAAATTAAAAGTGAAATAAATTGGTGCATAGGATGCACAAGGTTGGCCACCCCTACTTTACATAGTTTCTATTAACAAACTTTTCACTTAATCATATACCATGAAAAGAAGTTTGCAACTCCTATTCCAGCTAAAAACATTTTGTTTTTTTTCTTTTTCTGAAATGAAGGACACCTTGAAACTTATCGAAAGTGCACTGAACAACACTTTGTTGGTTAATTTGTGTTGTAAAAGTTGGTCAGCTCTTGTGGCAGGTGTGACCATGTCAATTTTGCCACAAGTCATTCTTAATCTCATCAGCCTTACATTTTCGTTTAACAGATAAACTAACTAAAACGTTTACATTTGTCCATTGTAATTGACACAGCTAATTTTCATTTTGGGGGGAAAAGCTAACAATAAGTGCTTGCAGTTATTTCTTGAGTTTTAGATTATCTTGAGAGGGAAGGGGGTTAAAGGAAACTTTTAAAAAATCATATCAAGCATGACTAAATAATAAAATTTAAAAGAAAAAAAGTCAAAAGTAAAAATAATTTTAGTAACAACATTGATCAATATGTGGCAAAAATAATTAATTGAAAAGACTTATGTATGTGCCCTTTGTTACCAAAGTTATTTTACACCCATGTCAGGGATAAAACTTACTTTACTTTATATATAAGATTTGTGTGTTATCTACACACAACATTTTACTGGTCCTAATCAGATGAAGACTATTTAATTTTTTTTCTGTTTTACTGATCTTAAACAGATGTGTCCACTATTTTTTTAAATTTAATTTTTATTTAAAAAAATTTTTTTTTACGTTATTCTCAAATCGGCTGAAAACAATGTGTTAAGAAATCAGATATTGTCAATGATTCCTGTTAAAAAAAAATAACTTGGTCTCTGTGTTAGCCACTTACGTAATATACTTTCTAGTATCAAGATTGGAGAATACATCATCTCTCTGTATCTGTCTGCCTGTTTACTTGTCTCCTCACAAGCGCAAGGTTAGTTTTTAATGTGAGGAAAATCCAGCTCCACCAAAGAAGGGCTTTCTATTTCATTGATCGAGGACAAAAGTTGAGGTGTAGTATCAGAACAAGTACTACACTTTGCTCCTAGCCAAAAGGCCAAGGATTTGTGTCTATCTCTTTCTCTGTCTATCTACCTGTATCTAAATGAATCTGTACAATTTTCCAGAACACACACACACACACACACACACACACGAACATAGATGAAAACCAGTTGGAAATAATTAGAAACATGCAAAAAAATGGTATTCAGCAACAATAAGCAATGGACAAAAAAACGCCATTTCACATGATTATCATGTCATACAATAAAACCACAGAATTCATAGGAATGATAATACACAAATAATCAAATTATAGGACAAAAACAGAACCTTTGACTTGAAATCCGTGATTATCCAAACCGTTTTATGGCTGGTGTGTATTGCTATTCGAATCCCAATACATATTTGACTTATTAGTCGGAGCGCATACCGATGTGCCCACTACGGATTGTCTGAAAATGACAAATTCGACGGCCATCTAGCAAGCCGTCAACAGAACTCAATAGGTGTGGCCCAGAGTAGCGCATTACACTATAAATAATGGCTTGTTAACTTTCTTAAAGTGCTCAATCTAGCGAGAGCTTTGGATGATAATTTATAAATATTTTCAAATTAACCCATATACGCATAAAATCTTAAAAAAGAAATACAGACATGCTTCTCTTTCTACGTAAGATTACCTTCTAAGAATAATGTTACCACTTTTACTGTGAAATTTTCTTTCTAAGAGCAATGTATTCTGGGAGCAATGTAATCTGGGAATATAGATAATTACCCTACCTATAGAATTATATATGACAACTTTATTCAGCATTAAATAACCCATAGATGGTTGATATGCCATAAAACAAACCAAACCAAACTCATTTTATTTTTTGTATCAAGATCTTGCGGTGGGATTAGGGTTTGTGTTTCTATCTCTATCTCTATCTCTCTCTCTCTTTCTTTCTTTCTTATATATATATATATATATATATATATATATATATGGCCTGGAGGTAAACGTCTTCTGAAAGTGTAGTGGTAGTAGGGTTTATATTCTAAAGAATAGGCTGGATTAAATATTTTTCGATTATAATATATTCAAAATAGATTTTTACTGTGAAAAGAACCATGTCAATAGTGGGGCATGTGTTAATAATGACAGCGAAATTGAAGATCAGTAAACGCATGTATAATAGATCTACAAATCTGTAGATAAATTGACTGTACTTTATATATTAGATATATATAGAGAGAGATTGGTTATAAAAAAGGATTGACCTACATTTTAAGAACATAAGTTTTTTTTTTTTGTTTTGTTTTTTCTTTTAAAACTAATTTTGTTTGTTTCTTTTTTTTCCCTCCAAGTTCCTGTTTGTGCTAAAATTACAATGATTTGGGATTGGTTTGAAGATACTATTGTAAGTAGTAACTGACATAAGTTGCGATCAAGCTTAGCCATAAACCAGACACAAGCAATTTCATAATGCATGTTTCTTATGCATCTCTCCCCTTCCCCCGCTCTCTCTCTCTCTCTCCCTGTAATTCAATAATATATACATTGTCTCCGGTTTTAATTTAGATATTTATAAATAGCCATTCCTTTTGTGCGTAACACTAAGGGAGGTAATTCATCCAGTATATATGCAAGTAACAGCTGACCTGAAATATTAGTTTTGTTTATAATGTAAACAAGACAATGGTAATTATAAAAGTTGGGAGTAGTTTCTTATTGCATGCTTCTTGTTTTAGTTTCTATTTTTTTCTATTAAATTATTTTAAAATGTAATAACATTTGTTTTCCATGTAGTGAACAAATAAACCATGTATATATATATATATATATATATATTATTTTTGCATTCCAATGACCATGTGAAATCAATCCAAAACCATAATTTTCATAAGTTCTTACAATCACGTTATTTCCGTATTTTGATGAAAGTTTATTTCACTTAAAAATATTTTTTTCAAATTTAATATTAATTTTTCTAGTTATCAGGAGAGATATATATAATTACAGCTATCAGTATGTATGTGTATATATATATATGTATATACTGATAGCTGTGAGAATCTGCTTTTTTTGATTTGCACTTATATACAGTGTTCGGTGCCTTCTCAGGCAAAGCTTAATATTATTTAGAAAGGTAAGTTATGAATTTATCAGTAAATTAAAAACAACTTTTTAAGTAATGTGTGTGTATAATTTATTTAATATGCTATTTATCTGTCAACTTGTGTCTACTAAAAATTGACGCTGTATGTTGAAATACATACTGTGACAATTAAAATCCGTTCTTTATTTAATGATATAAATTCTGGTATAGAATACTGGCACAGAACAGATCACTCTTGGCGTGACATTTCCAAGTTCCATCAGAAGTGTAAGGTCACTTTCAATATTCATTGGCAAAGAGATAAATTCGTCTTGCGAGACCAACTAGTTCAGTTATAGAAAACCACGTAGGTCTCTGACAAGTGTTGCACATGTACAGATTTTCATTTACTGATGGATAATAATTTATTTTAAAAAAACAAAAAAACTAGCAATGTAACTTATTGCACCCAAAATGAAAATACTTAAATTCTGATTGAATACTTTAAACAAGTTTTTTGGGATGTTGTAAGGCATTTGGCTCTGAAGAGACATCAAGTCCAACCCTTGGTAATGTCGATGTTAGTCATATAGCATTATGGCATATGTATGTGTGTGATATCGCTTTTGAGAAAATAAAAACAAATGACATACAGAAAACTGCAACTCACTACTTTGTTTAGTAGTTCAGTATTTGGTTGGACATTTAGAACATGTGTTAATATATTGTTTTTCTTTTCTTTTTTTCGTAATTGGGGAGTGATCATTTTTGGAAGACCTTCATTATTCATCAATTAGATACAAAATCTAATGGTTACATAACTGCAATTGTATTAATACTTTTATTCAGTCCATTAACTTTATTTTTCTGTTAACATTTTTATATTTGCTTTTTAGGCCTATTAAAAAGATTGTTTTATAATTCTCATTTCTGTTTTTATGCAAACAAAAATAGAAATGAAATTCTTCAAAGGGAGTCGGGCCTAAAAATAAAAATGTTAGCAAAATATCTAATTAATGACCTGAAGGAATATGAATGCATTTGTGTAGCTATTCAAAATCCTGTTGCTTATTGTTTACATAGGGACAGAGAAAGAGAGAGAGACATGCCTTTTAAAAGCTTTCTTTGCTAAGTTATAGTGTACAGCACGTACACAGACCCCATGATGTTGCACTTTGTTTTGTTTTTTTGTTGTTTGAAAAGAAATTTTTGATTGGAGGCACCCGGGTTGCGGAGTTGGAGTCAGAATTTTTGGAATCGTCTGAGTCGGACCATATACCTTTCAACTCTGCAACCCTGGGGGGGGCACCATTCCATAAGGAATGACTTTGACCTTCTTGAACTTGTCTGCCCTAATTGACGTAAGTCAACTTAATTGATCCAGGACACTTGTTGGATCATAGTCTACATGCATGCCAGTTTTAGTTGAAATCTATGCAATGCTAGAAAATGAACAATCACATTTCAAAATTAAACATTTTTAAGTCTCCTATTTCCTTGCCTCCCCACGAGGGCAGAGTTAGACACAAGGTCGGTTTTTAATATGGGGGAAAATCCACCTTCCCAAAAAGGGACATTTTGGATTGGGACAAAAATAAAAGTAGCCTCAGTTTAGAAGGATCCCTCCTTATTGAGCAATGATAGAACAGATACTACATTTTGATACCAGCCCAAAGACTGTTTTGTTACTTTTTTCTTTAATACATTAGTATAATTTTCGGTAAGTTCAGATTCTTAAAATCTCATCTGAATGCCCCTAACACTCTTTATACCTACATTCTTTACACAATAAATCTCTTTATATCATAATCAATATATATATATATATATATATATATATATATATATATACAGGGTGGGCAAAAATAAGGGTCCTATTTTTAAAAATTCATAACTTTTTTATTTATTGATTTTTTTTTTTTTTTTTTTTTTTTTTTTTTTTTTTTTTTAAGAATAAGTAAAGGACCCCTTCCAAAGCAAGCATGAGCCGTATTAGCCCTAAGGAATGTACCCTCATTTAGAAAACATTATTTTTGCTTAAAAAACTCAAAACAGTGTAAAAAACAATACTTTAGTTTTTGTAAGTTTTAAGAAGTGTTTTTCGGCTAAAATTTGTTTTGTTTATTTCAAAAAATCTCGGAAGGGTCAGTCTACACACACATAAAGTTTGGTGAGTTTAACTTTTATTTTGTGGAAGTTATTCAAATTCAAGTTATTCAAATTTAAAGATAGGACCCTTATTTTGGCCCACCCTGTATAAAGATATGAAACTAAGAGTATACTTTTATAGTGAAATAGTTTAAGCTCAATATACGAGATAGAGCAATTATAAAGATAAATGAAAGGAGGGATAAATATGTACGAATGACAAATCTATTTCAACTTCAATTGTTCAATGCAAGGTGTACTCGGTAAAAACATGTTTATTCATATATATATATATATATATATATATATATATTACTAAAACTCTGGATCTTGTTTATTTGTCCTCATGCACACAGTGATGGCATCCACTATAACAGATCATAAAGAACTCCAGCCGCAAAGGGTCACGAGTCGTCTAAACCCCTGGGGGTTTAGTATATTACTAAAATTCCGGAGAGGTTTTGTTATCTTGCTTGCTTGTCAGCGTGCATACTTATATCTGTACATGAATGTTTTAGATGGAGGATAAGAGAAGTAGTGGGAGAATGCAAATTACATAAATAAAGAGAGAGAGGGAAGAAGAGCAGATAAAAAAAACAAATGATTATTATCAAAGAAATAAAACACCACTCGATAAGTACCAGGCCTGACAGATAGATGGTGCAACTAATAAAATTTTATAAAGTACTCATCTTCAAATGGCACTGACATATAGGTGGTACCACTAATCTATGATTTTTATAAAGTACTAACCTTTAAATGGCACGTGTCAAAATGTGAGCCCAGTCAGATTATTAGTTTAAAATTTTCAAAACAATGGAAAAATTTGTATTTCTTGTGTTGATAAAGCATTGCTTTTTGATGGGAAAACATACTGTTCAATCAAAGCAATGTCTTTATAAATGTTATTCAGACTCTGCTCTATCAGAAACAGTGGTTAAGAGGTGGTATGCTGACTTTAAATGCAGTTGTACAGACATAAATGATGCTAAATGTTCAGGTCGCTCAAATTTTGCAGTTGTCCCGGAAAACAAAAAAAGTCTGCAAACTCGGTTTGGCTGGTTGTACATAGATTATAGAGTAGTTTAAGATATCAGAAGGCAGTGTATTCACGATTTTGTAACATTTGTTAATGAGAAAGTCACGTGTGCTCATTTGATAAAAAGAAAAACAAGTGGCGATGATTGTGTTGTTTGCAATTGTTTCAAAGCAACATAAATAATTTTTTTGCATCAATATCTGACCATGGATGAAATGTGGATCCACCACTTCACTCCAGAGTCAAATCAGCAGTTAGCTGAATGAAAAATGGCAGGTGAAACCATCCAAAAATGCAAACATCAGCAGACAAGGTTTTGGTCTCCGTATTTTTTGATGTGTAAGAATGGATGTAACACTTATAAAGCCATTGCTTGAACATTATTTTTGTTCATCGATTACCTTGAGAAAGGAAGAACTATCAATAGTGAATATTATATAGGTAAGTTTGAAGGAAGAAATCACCCCAAAACGGCCACAAATGAAGAGAAAAATGTTCTTTCAACAAGACAATGCACTGTCGCAAAGTGATTGTAACAATGGCAAAACAACGAGAATTGCACTTTAAATTGCTTTTGCACCATGGCCATCCCTACTACAGGCCAGGCAATCGTGCAACTGGGGTCTTTTACTGGGGGCCATGTGAATTTTCTTAAATATTCGATATAGAAGTTGCAAACTATATCATCAACTGGTGCGGATGCTTTTTTTCTTTTTAACCACAATATACAAGTAATGATCTTTTGACATAAGTACAAAATCTCTAAAAAAAAATCCAACATTGAAATAAAAATTCTTTATTGAAATATGCATTTGCCTTTGTTTATTCAAAATTACCTGTCTCTTCATTTATAGGAATTTGTCAATAATTGTCAAATTTATCAATTAGCTCATTGTGGTTCTTATTATTTGGTATGTAAAACACATAAAAACATCAAACTAATCTCACAGAGGAATTTTACCTTTGTTTGCAACTTCTATATCGAATATTTAAGAAAATTCACATGGCCCCCAGTAAAAGACCCCAGTTGCACGATTGCCTGGCCTGTAGTAGGGATGGCCATGTTTTGCACCTATCCTATTCTCCAAACCTGGCCCCCAGCGACTACTGGCTGTTTGTAAACCTCAAAAGAATGCCCCAGGGAAAGAGATTGGGCTCCAATGAAGAAGTGATATCAGAAAATGAGGTGTATTTTGAAGCGAAAGACAAATCGCTCTACAAAAAAAAAGGCATCAAATTCTTAGAGAAACGTTGGAATAAGTGTATCACGCTAGAACGAGACTATTAAGTCGAATTTTGCCTAAAAGTTGGTTTATTAGTGCTGTTATACAGGGTGTTTCAAAAGTCTTGGGAACATAACGTTGTATAACGCATTTGTAATGTTCCCAAGACTTTTGAAACACCCTGTATATTACTTAAAAATAAATGATTTCACAAAATGAGCTTTATCTATTTTTATTTTTTCAAAAGTTTCCATTCATCCTCTATGATGATGACATCCATTGTTATGTAAATACTTGTAAAAACATGATTATCAATTAATGTCAAAATTAAATTATTTATTTAATAATATATATTACAAATACTGACCAAACTGGTCATAGTGGTCTAGTTAAAACTATTCACACTACTGTATTTCCCACCACATAAGACACAGATTGACAGAAAACGTTTATCAAAAAAGAAATGTTTAAATGTGTCATACGGACACAACTTTAGTCAAACTCTTACACAAATTCCTCTACAAATCTACCTTCACGTCATAAAATGCAGGTAATTTTTATTTAAAATTTTTTTATAAACTTTTCTTTTTTCCGTCACAATAAAATGTCTTATATGACGGGGAAATGCAGTACATTCTTGACATGCTCCTATAACTTCTTCCTGTACTTAATTACTCCCATGTACAAAGAAATCCAAATCTTCATTTCAGAAAATAAAACGAACATACACTAATTTTTAAAAGAAGACAAAGCTTTT
Organism: Sepiola atlantica; assembly: GCA_963556195.1. Classification (NCBI taxonomy): domain Eukaryota; kingdom Metazoa; phylum Mollusca; class Cephalopoda; order Sepiida; family Sepiolidae; genus Sepiola; species Sepiola atlantica. The sequence continues at coordinate 97,984,571 of OY744527.1, read as the reverse complement.
TAAAAGAATCAAGTTTACAATTTTCTAATTTATACTTCGATATGTTTTTTACGTTGAATTATTTATTCGTAACTAGCTGTTTTACCCTGCGTTGTCCTGGTAGGAACGTATCGTTAGCTGGAAGGCTTAAAGACAAATAATTTTAAATAATCACTTTTACAAAAAATTTTTTAATAGAATTTTTAAAATTTGTTTTAGTTTTCTTTTATATTTTTTATTTGAATAAATATTTGAATAAAATATATCATTCAAAGTTACATTTAGATGAGAAACGCAAGATCTTGACTGATAGTTGTGTTAATACAGAGATAACTCATCATATTTGCTTTGTCTGTTGTAGATGTTGCCATGTGTTGGACGGCTTTTAGAAATTGACTATCAAACTAACTTATCTCTGGCCAGGTTTATATTTATCCCTCTTTCATTCAAGTCCATCCTTATCACTTCCTACCATTTTTTCTTTGGCCTGACCCTGCTAGCTCAACTGTATTACCTCTACTAACCCAAGAACTAACAAATACATAACTGAATAATAATAACTGAGTTTCAAAAAGAAAATTACTGTTGATATCTGTTCCGTAAAGTAAATGCCAGCTTTGAATTATTAAAAAAAAAATTTTAATCTATGATGGAATTTCGAACATTATTGAGATGAATTCACATTTTTGTAATGAAGGAAAAAAATATTTTGTTTTTAAATGTTTGATAACATAAGGTGGCATTTCCAATAAATATTTTCTAAGCGTTCATGGAAAGTACTTTTAGGAACTTTCCACAGGCTCCATTGATATGATTTTAGGATTCATTTCACTCTTCAAAGGAACATCGTCTAGCTTTGAAGGTCTTTGCGCCTTCATAGTTTAAATCCATTTAACATTAACTTTGGGGAAATCCTAAAAAATGACGTTCGTCACTATTTCAAAATAATTTATCCCCCTATTCTATAATAATTACCAATGTGTATTTATTTTTATATGAATAAATATATGTGCTTCCATCCTGTCACACCAAAGTTAGCGAGTAAAACATGTGCCTTTTTCTAAACCAGGAAAAACACAGTTCAAATGATGAGAAAGCAAAATAGCAAGCAAATCCGACAACTTATCCCGCCGCTTGAAATGAATTTGTAAACAAATCTACTCTATAATAAGTCAATGGTGGGTGTTTTTTTTTTTTTCTTAGGTCATCAGAAATAATAACGATTTATATATAAAAAATTGAATTACTGACATAATTTTTATATGAATATTTTAATAAATATATTTAGATAAATAGTGAGTGCAAACACTGAAGTGTAATTTTTTTTTTTTTTTTTTTTTTTTACGTCATTTTTATGGAGGGTGTATATTAGTTATTGTATAAAACCACCTTGAATGTTGCAAACTGTCCTCGTACCGTCGTTTCAAGTACAGTATCATCACTTCACATTTCACAGAAAATGTTAGACTTACTCATTAGTTCTAACAACTGTACACTCACACATCACTTGCAACTTATTGGATTTTTTGTTTCATATTTGCAAATTTTTATAAATCGAAAAATTTAAAGGGCGTTGTAGTTTGTGCATTGTGTGTAAGGAGTTTAATTTTGAAAGCAATGTGTTCTTCAGTTGAAGAGTTTCAAATGAGGCTATGGTAGATAAGACAATATTGAAGACTTTAATAATTATCAATTAAATATTTACCAACGTATTGTATTGAATCTAAGATGGTATGGTGTAATATTTTATTTTATATTTCAAAGTATAACCTCATTCTCAAATGTTTTTAAAATACATTTTTATGTCACATGAATAAAAAATGGTATTAAAAATAATTTCCAGCAAATGCAAATAAAATTACATAAGAGTTTCAGTAACAGTCAAACCAGATGGTCTACTTTGTTTTTCACTTGTCCTCATTTTCAAAAAATAAAAATCATTGTGGTTACTGTCATGGACGGTTGAATAAAAAAGTAGGATAAACTCAGATATATTGTGTATTAGAGTGCATCTTGTATAGAATAAGGTGAACACAAACTGCTGAAACATCTGTGTCACAAGTCAATGCCCAGGTTTGTTTCTAGAAGGGAAACAAAATCCACCAAGAATTTTATTTATTTTTTTAAATTTTATTATGACTCTATTTTCTCTTACCTTTTATTTTTTGTTTTTCCCTACACTTTGTTTCAGTTGAAAGATTTTCCAATTGCTTTTATTTACGAAACTTTTTCATTGAAAAACTTTGTATATTTAAAGTATTTTTTCATCATTTAATAACTTTTAAAAATTTTGATGGGTAAAATTAATTCCATGAACGGAAAAGTTTTGCACCACTTTTATGTCCCCTTATAAAAAATTTAAATAAAGATATAATGCTACTAAGCCAAATTCTTATTCCAATTTTGACTAAAATCCATTACATAATTTTGATTCTAGAAAATGTCTAAAATTTAAATCTTAAGCATGAGTAGAAATTGAAATTCTAGGAATCTTGCTTAATTGGTGTCCGATGACTATAAAATTTGATGTAAATCAGAAATATTTGAATTTTCAAATGGGAGTTTGTGCTCCTAAAACCCTTCAAAATACTATAAAGAAACTCGAATATGAGGAATATTTATTAATTAATCTGATAGCTATTTTTTTTAATTTCACAGAAATCAGAGGTATCTAAATTTTCACAAAGAGCTTCCACTCCCTCTTTGCATAAAACTAAATGAAACTAACTATAGCTCACATTATGACCACGTAAACCTAGCAGCTGCGTTTCAAAATTCATAATTAGTTTGGAGTGTATCCTGTACATAGAAATATATAAACATACACATACCTAACTTTATATAAATAGATATATACATACTAGAAAAAATGTGACTCATTGGGTTACTCTGGTTAGATTGACAAAAGTGAGTTTGCAAAGCCAGTTGAATTTTTAAAAAATAAGACATAATCCAAAATTATTTTTTTTGTTTGCTGGGGGCCTCTCTCTCTCTGTTAGTAACCAGTCGGAGAATGACAGAAGCGAGGAGTGATAGTGACTGTATAAAATAAAAACCTCAATCAAACATACAATGAGAGGGTGAGAATAATAGATAGAAACTTAATAAGAGATGGCTGACTTGGTGAGTAAATTGCAAATTATGGTTAATTAGAACAATTAAAATGCATATTTTTCAAACACAACTAAATTATAATACCAAGGAATAATTTGATAAGTATTTTGTGTGATTAAAATATATAAGAAAAAAAAAAAAAACCCTTGGGAAAACAAACATTGATTAACTCGGCTACATAACCAATATATATTCTCACAGCAAAAAAATGTTCAAATCGGTTAAACATTTGAAACGCATGTTCAAGTTTTGAACAAATGGTGCGTTTTAAACAAAAAACGAGCATTTAGCATACACGTTTCTACTGGAATAAAAAAATCAATAAATAAATAAATAAATTTAAAAAAATTATAAGTGTTTAATAACCAACAGAAATAAAAAAGAGCTTACTACGATGCTCATTTCATTCTTGATTGAAGGTGATAGGGTTGCCGAAAATTTAACACTCCAATAAAATATATCTTTTTTTGCATATCAAACCAAGGGCTGGATCGAGATTAAACAACAAAACAGTGAGGCAGTTTTCTGCATTCTATTGTTTTCGGTTTTCTAGTAGGCCAATCACACACACACACACACATATATACATACTCACACACACATATATATATACATACACACACACACACATATATATACATACACACACACACACATATATACATACACACACACACACACATATATATACACACACACACACACACATATATATATACATACACACACACACACATATATACATACACACACACACACACATATATATACACACACACACACACACATATATATACATACACACACACACACATATATATACATACACACACACACACATATATATACACACACACACACATATATATACATACATATTGTTATTATACTTAATGAGTTTATCATCGTTTGTTTCCCTAGGGCTTTTTTTTTCCTATATACTTTAATAACACAAAATGCATGTTAAAATATAATATTGTTCTGGGATTGTTTTGTTTTTTTAAAAGTTGTTTTTATTGTTCGACTAAGTTGAATTTATAATTAACTGAACAAGTCACCTATCTCTCTTAGCAATCAATTTCCTTTGCCGCTTCGCACTTGATGTTGATTCAACTATTCTCTAATGTTTCTTAATGCCTCTATAAGCATTTAGAGAAAGAGTGACTCTCTTCTTTTCAGCATGTGACACATACAACAAACACGTATGTAAATTAGATGGCAAAATAAGTCTCTTTTACTTCTATATTAGAATAATAAAGAATAATAGTACTTCTATATAATAATAATGATAATATAGAAATAAAGAAACCGATTTTTAGTTATTCAAAAAGAATGTCTTAAAAGATGTCAGTTCATGAATTTTCGAATGAAATCAAAGTAGATTAAATAATGGTTGTTACCCAACCAGTCCCAGGTACATCTCGTGATATCTATATATATATATATAATTTAAATTTACTTTATACGTACATAAAAGTAATCCATGGACACGTGTTTCTGGCTCACAGCCGTCATCAGCATGGCTAACTTAGACAGAGATCGAACCTTCGATATTGATGTCTATAGTCCAGCGTTCTACCACTGGACCAAGACACTCTGTCTATAAATATGTACGATTTTCTGCATCTTAATCACTAAGGAAAGTGAGACAATCTAATAATAGTAAACAAAATAACAACGAACGCTACAATCACCAATAAAAATAATTACATATATATATATATATATATATATATATATATATATATATATGTGCTAAAGATATACCTGATATATTGTTTAACAGATTGCATTTATAAAACTCAAGACTTTCCTAAATGTAAAAACATTGTTTTGAGTAAACTTTTATTTAAGCTATTATCTGCCAGTGTCCTGTCATACCGTGTCAAATATGATATACTGGTAACATTTTTTTTTTTTTTTAGGGGGAGGGAGGGTTAGCCCAAAAGCAGCAGATTGTATTGACATGTGGTTGAAAGTGTATTGGTGACTTATAGTGAGTTGTAGTGATTGTAGGTGACTTGTGTAATTGGAATTCATACAGCTGAACATGACAAGAGGCAGGTGATGTCAGAGTTAAACTAAAACCACAAAATGACTCAAATTACACTAATGACATTTCCTACGCAGGAAAAGGTATTTTATCTACAAGAAATTCTGTTACAAGTGTTAGAAGACAATGAAGTACAAAGAATCGAGAAAGAAAAAAGGTGAACGTGTGTGTGTGTTTATTAGTTATCACAAACCAGCCTAGATTAGAGTACGAAAATGGGTAAATGTAGTGAAATTCCCTTTAATTTCAACTTGCGATATCTCGTTTATTTTTGGGTTATTTTAAAATTTGGATGGAAACACAGTTTAACTATTTCTTTTATGAATGTACAATTCTTTCTTTTGTGTCATTCATAGTTTGTTTTTTTTCACAGTTCACTTCAAGTTAATTTACTATTTTCGGTGATGGGCGATTTTTTATTTCTTTTTTTAATTTTATTTAATTTTTTTTTTTAATTTGGTGTGCACGATATTGTGTCTTTATGTATAGTGGGCTTAATATAGGGTCTTAGGTTGTCTTTTACAAAAAAATCCAAATTGAAAACTTTAGTGAATGAAATACTGAAGAAATATTTGCCTTATCAAATTGCGTTTGTCTGTTTTTACATAATCCAAATCTGAGGGGTTTTTTTTATTGATTTACTATTAAAAGAAAAATCTAGCTTGATCGCTAATGTGCTATGAATCATATTAAAATCCAATGTGTTATCCCTTGTAATTAAACTTATCAGTCAAAGTTACACTTCCCTTTTATTTTTGCACTTTTTAAAAAGGGTAATGGGATTTTACTCAGTGTTAGGCGGGTTTGATCTAATAGTTATTGCTTCCATTATGATTTATTTTCATATACCACAAGATGACATTACATTTGTAAGGACTTTTTTCACTTGTTTGAAGCCTGCATTTTTAGTTATAGACTGAAAATTAATATTGTGATATTGTTGAGCTTTGGTGGTGGTAGTCTACACTCTCCAAGTGTTTCTTTTTTAACCCAAGCACAAATTTATTTTTCTCCTTAATTTTCATTTCATTTTTTTTTTTTTTTTTCGTAGATCGGCCTCAACATAAAGACGTATAATGAATTTCAAGTGCTCCTCACAAACCTTTTTAACCCCGGGGGCATCACACACAGCCGAATTATTGTCCTGTTTTTCTTCTGCTCTGATGTTGCAATTCGATGCTTGGGCTCTGGCATTGACTTATTCAAACGTTTCATGTGCTGGTCATACCAATATTTTGCAGAGTATGTCTGTGATTGGGTGAGAAGAAACGGAGGATGGGTGAGTACACTCCCTTTATAAGAAATACTTGAAGCGGTTGCACAAGAGTTGAGGAGAGGGGTCCTTATTTCATGGCTTGACAGTCTTTGGGGGGAGGGGCAGGATTATTTGGGCTATTATTCTCATCTTGGTTATTTTCACATTTCAGTCGATGTAACCTCCGACCTTCAGGTGCATCTTTTCAAAGTTTGGAACCTATACAAAATTTTAACACTTTTAGTTATCGGCTGTAGTAAGGATTGAACCTTCAACCTCTAAATGACTCACTTAGAACTGATTGTTAATCAATGTTCCTATCTTAGGAGCATTGATTAACAATCAGTTCTATCTGTTGCGCCACTAATCCGTGTGGAAACATTATGAAAATAACGACCAAGCCCTTTGTGAAAATTCAGATACCTTCAATTTTGATGAAATTTTAACCATTTCTGGAATATTTATTAATTGATGGCTAATACCAACCATCAACTAATAAATATTCCAAAAATTTCAGTTTCTTTGTATTTTAAGGGGACATAATATGGGTACATTGTTTAATTTAAAAATTCGAATATTTTCGATTTGCATGAAATTTGATCCACATGTATTAGGCACCAATTAAGCAAGATTCCTTGAATTTCAATTTCTTCTTAAGACCTCTTAAACTTAAGCCCAAATTTTAGAAATTTTCTAGAATAAAAAATCTTTTAATGGATTTTGGTCATAATTAGAATGAGGACTCTAGACATAGTGCTTACTTGCATAGGGTAACCATTTAGAGCATTTTTTTACATCGACCTTTGGTGTGAAACTCTAACTAAAATACACTTTCTTGGTCTTCGAGCGAGGATCAAAGTGTAGTATCTATACTGTCCTCAGTTTCCTTGACTAAAGAGGAGAGAAGTTTTTTAAAAAAGTATATTACGCATACTTTTTAACTCTTTTATTTTGTTTTGTTTTTTTGTTGTGTATGCCCCCCCCCCCCCCGTCCACCGGGTAACACCGGCTAGTCATGCTAGTAAAGAATAAGACCTTATGCATTTCAATTTTAAAATTACAAACACATTCATTTTGTTGAAAATAGTCTAAGTTATTAAACAAAGAATGGGTCCATTCTGAAGCTGTGACCTTTCAATCTGCACATTTAGTGGTGAAAAATCTTTTCTTTGTAATTTCTTTTTTATTTAGTTTCTTTTTTATTTAGTTTATTTTTTTAGTTTATTTTTTATTTTTATTTTTATTTAAAATTTAGTTCACCCCAAACAAGACAAGTTGCTACTGTAAACATAAGTGGCTACTGAGAATTAGAGTGAAAGTTTTGGGGGTCATCCTAAATTGGGAGTTGTGCCTTGAGATGCTTGTTCACATTAGTTTTAAATTTCTGCATGTTGGTACAGTCGGGGGAGCAGGGAGGGAGTTCCAAAGGCTGGCAGCTCTCTGAAAAAAGATATTGGAGTAAAAGACTCTCCGGTATCTGGGGACCTCCATAGTGAAGTGATGGGATTTAGCTGATTGTCGGATTGGTCGAGTGTATTTACATCAAGGGGCACCAGAGCAGCAAGTTCATCGGAGCACATTCCATTGGAAGTACTAGTAAAACAAGCACAAGGATGCAACATTGCGATGTGGCTGGAACTTGGTTAATAGTGATGGACCTATTAGATACTGTTTTTTGGACCTTGTCTAAGATAGAGAGATTGGTGGATGGTGCACCAGCCAGAGAAAGGCTAGCAATTTCACTTCTGTGGGAAAGGGGCTGCAGGAAAAAGATCATCTCTCGTCAGATTTTTAAGTTGATTCTGTACCCTGTCAAGGCAGAAGAGTGCTCTGAGTGGCACCTCCTCATATGTGGAAATAGTACTTCATCTTAGGGCATATCTGGCTCTTGTACAAGTAGAAGATTGTGTCTGGAGTGGTAGAAAGATCCAACCATTTTTGACTAAGTCTTCCATTTCAGGTCTTTTAAAATTGAAGTGTGACAGACTGTCGGAACTATTGTATCACTTTCTTTAATACCGGTGGGAAAGGCATAAACCCATTTCTGCCTCCTCCCCCCCCCCTTCCAAGTAGACTAAATTTTCAAGCCTTGATTGGAGGTAGGACAATGCTAAGGAGAATGAAAACTCCAAAATAACACCATCAATCTCCTGACTATGAGTTAAATAGTCTCTTTTGACTTGCCTCTCTCTCCCTATGAGGGCAAAATTAAGGTGGCTTTTTAATGTGAGGAAGATTCAACTTCCCAAAAGGGGGCACTTTGGATTGGGAACAAAAATAATCTGTATAGTCCGATCGGCACTCTCTAACTAATGAGGGCGCTTCAGACATTAAACCCATCCCTCTGCCTCCAAGAGAAGGAGTTCATGTTTGAGAGGATCGCCTTCTGAGATCAAACAGATACTACATTTTGATCCAGTCAAAAGTTTGGATAAAAAAAAACTTGGATAGAGGGATTTGGAAAACTTGGATCGCAGACGTCTTCCATGGATTTGCTACTTAACCATGTATATATATCTAGAGATAAACAGGGCTACCTGGCATTGCCCAGGTGCATAAAAATAAGAGTGTGAAACATCTCTCTCTCTCTCTCTCTCTCTCTCTCTCTCTCTCTCTCTCTCTCTCTCTCTCTCTCTCTCTCTCTCTCTCTCTCTCTCTCTCTCTCTCTCTCTCTCTCTCTCTCTCTCTTTTTCTCTCTCTCTCTTTTTCTCTCTCTCTCTTTTTCTCTCTCTCTCTTTCTCTCTCTCTCTCTTTCTCTCTCTCTCTCTTTCTCTCTCTCTCTCTTTCTCTCTCTCTCTCTTTCTCTCTCTCTCTCTTTCTCTCTCTCTCTTTTTCTCTCTCTCTCTTTCTCTCTCTCTCTCTTTCTCTCTCTCTCTCTTTCTCTCTCTCTCTCTTTCTCTCTCTCTCTTATTACAAAATCTCTAAGTTCAACATATAATGGATGTTATTTTATTTATTTTTTTGTGTTGTTTTTCTAATTATTTTCTTGTATTCTTTTCAGGTTGCTGTGCTGAGTCCTAAACACATCTACCCCCGGATGGCTGTTGCTGTTGCGGCTGTTGCAGTTGTCTGTGTAGTTGTATACAGATATGTGAGAAAATGACTCTGCTGCCTTAGATTTATCACACATATCTCTCTCTCTATTTTTTTTTCTTACCAACATGGTGGTAAAGTCGTTTTTTTTTCTACACCAAAATTGGAGCTTTCTTGACTTGCATTCAACTTTCTTTTTTTTCCCCAGAAATTTCAAGATAAAGATTGATAATTTGAATTATTCAGGCTACTTGTTGAATTCAACTAGAAGATTCCCAAGTTCGAAAACATACACATCAGAGGTTGGAGGTTAAATTATGAATATAAGAACCAAGATAAGAATAGTAGCCCGAATGATCCAAATAATCCAAATTCTCTCTTTAAATTTTTGAAGGGGGAGGGGGGGGGGCAAGTAATGTTTTGCATTTCTTTCTTCTGTTAAGAATTAAAAAAAAAAAAAAAAACTTCATTTTAATGAACCTGCTTTTATTAGCTGTTTTATATATAATGGTGTATCCATAAACATTTAGTTATGAATTAAGTAGAAAAATAAACCTAAATATTTTCTTCCTACTGTTATAATAAAGTTTAATTGGAGAATGGAAAAAGCGATATAACGGTATTTTTTATTTGTTTGAAAGTCACTGAAGAGACGGAAATGTTTTGTAATCGAATATGATTAATAAACAATGATGTCTTTCTCTGTAAACAAAGTAAATATTATTAATAAATTACAAAGTCAAATTTCAGTGTTAGACAAACATTTCAGCCAATTACATTAAGCCTAATACATAATTATGTAATTATTGGATATTAAAGTAATTATCTTTTTATTATCTATAAAATGTTGAAATTTAATTCTCGTAAATTTGTAAACATTCATTTTTGTGAATGTTTAAATCAATATTAAAGTTAAATTAGTGAAAATGTAATTCTGTTGACAAATTGCATAACTTATATATAAATATATATTTTACAATATTATTTTTGTTTTTCTTTTGTATGTCTTGCCTGAAAAGCCATTTTTCTGTGATAACTTTATTTAATTTTTAATCAAAAGTTTTGCTCCTCCTTTGACTTAATTTTGATTCTAAAAGCTCTCCTATCTTCAAAATCTGTTTTAGTCTACCTCGTTGCATTATTTATTTTCCAGGGATAGACTTTTACTTTTAAATAATTTTTCCCTCTTTGCTTACTTAACTTTTTGATTATTTATTTTAATTCATTTCTTTTTAATTAATCCACTCATTTTATTTGTTTGTATCTGTGTTTTATTTATTCCATGAGGAGAATGTTTTAAGTGTGTATGTGTATGTGAAACAATGTGCTAGGTGTGAAAACTTTATATTTTTGACAGAGGCTTATCTTTAGCCTTGAACCATCCTAGCATGCAATACATGAGTGGATTCTTTTAAACAACTTTTTTAAAATATGGCCTTCATGTTAAATTTTTATGAGTCAAGTAGAAAAAATATTTTTCTACTTGCAAATAACAATGTCTTGTGTTAAAGCAACAGGATATTCTTTTTAAATGTAAACTTTATTTTCGACACAAAGACATTACTAAATTGGGGGCCATTTTTATTCTCACTATATTTGTTCTTTATCTTATTTTTAAAGATTGATCAAAACCCCTTTTTTTAAAAAAAAAAGTTTTTAAACTGAACATAAAAGAAAAAATGGATTTTTGCAGGAAGTAATTTCTTATACATCTTATAAGTAAATATCTACATTTTTTTTTAATTTCATGATTTCATCAAATCTTATTGCATCATCTTCAAATGTTTAATATCTAAAGATTCCTTTCTTTACCTCTTCAAAATTTTATCTTCGTAAGCTTCTTAAAATTGTTTAAAGACTTTCAGTTTTCATATTTTAGTAAAGCTTTTTTTTATTAATGTTTAGATTATTTCAAAATTAAAGAAAATATTTATTAAATTAATTTAGCTTAAAATTTTTATTATAGTTGTTTTTTACTTATATTTGTAAACTTAATTTGCTGATCTTTTTTCCCCCCTTTCTCAATATTTAAACGCCATCTTCGTTCCCCTTTGGACTATTTCGCAGATCAGAAGGAGAGAGGATACCTAAGGGATTTCAGGAGTGCTCATGAAGCCTCCTCGATTTTCAAAGTACTCGGCGTTGTCGGGGAGAAAAGTGCTCAATATCCTAGATAGAGCTACTGTAGTGATAGGTTTGGAAAATATTTTAATGCCATCTTCGTTCCCCTTTGGATAATTTCGCAAATCAGTAGGAGAGAGGATACCTAAGGGATTTCAGGAGTGCTCACGAAGCCTCTTTGATTTTGAAATACTCGGCGTTGTCCGGGAGAAAAGTGCTCAATATCCTAGATAGAGCTACTGTAGTGATAGGTTTGGAAAATATTTTAACGCCATCTTCGTTCCCCTTTGGACTATTTCGCAGATCAGAAGGAGAGAGGATACCTAAGTGATTTCAGTAGTCCTCATGAGGCCTCGTTGATTTTCAAAGTACTCGGCGTTGTCCGGGAAAAAAGTGCTCAACGTCCTTGATAGAGGTACTGTAGTGATAGGTTTGGATAATATTTTAACAGTATCTACGCTGAAAAGGATGGGGGAATCGATAAGAGTTATTTCAGTAGTGCTCAGGAGGCCTCTTTGATTTTGAAATACTCGGCGTTGTCCGGGAGAAAAGTTCTCAATATCCTAGATAGAGCTACTGTAGTGATAGGTTTGGAAAATATTTTAACGCCATCTTCGTTCCCCTTTGGACTATTTCGCAGATCAGAAAGAGGAGAGAGGATACCTAAGTGATTTCAGTAGTCCCCAGGAGGCCTCTTTGATTATCGAAGTACTCGGCGTTGTCCGGGAGAAAAGTGCTCAATGCCCTAGATAGAGCTACTGTAGTGATAGGTTTGGAAAATATTTTAACGCCATCTTCGTTCCCCTTTGGATAATTTCGCAAATCAGTAGGAGAGAGGATACCTAAGAGATTTCAGGAGTGCTCACGAAGCCTCCTCGATTTTCAAAGTACTCGGCGTTGTCCGGGAGAAAAGTGCTCAATATCCTAGATAGAGCTACTGTAGTGATAGGTTTAGAACATATTTTAACGCCATCTTCGTTCCCCTTTGGACAATTTTGCAGATGAAAAGGAGGGAGGATACCTAAATGATTTTAGTAGTCCCCAGGAGGCCTCGTTGATTTTCAAAATACTCGGCGTTGTCCGGGAAAAAAGTGCTCAACGTCCTTGATAGAGGTACTGTAGTGATAGGTTTGGATAATATTTTAACAGTATCTACGCTGAAAAGGATGGGGGAATCGATAAGAGTTATTTCAGTAGTGCTCAGGAGGCCTCTTTGATTTTGAAATACTCGGCGTTGTCCGGGAGAAAAGTTCTCAATATCCTAGATAGAGCTACTGTAGTGATAGGTTTAGAACATATTTTAACGCCATCTTCGTTCCACTTTGGACTATTTCGCAGATCAGAAGGAGAGAGGATACCTAAGTGATTTCAGTAGTCCTCAGGAGGCCTCCTTGATTATCAAAGTACTCGGCGTTGGCCGGGAGAAAAGTGCTCAATGTCCTAGATAGAGCTACTGTAGTGATAGGTTTGGAAAATATTTTAACGCCATCTTTGTTCCCCTTTGGACTATTTCGCAGATCAGAAGGAGAGAGGATACCTAAGTGATTTCAGTAGTGCTCATGAGGCCTCCTTGATTTTCAAAGTACTCGGCGTTGTCCGAGAGAAAAGTGGTCAATATCCTAGATAGAGCTATGATGAAGACTATCATGAGGGGATTGAAAATGATGAAGACTGTCATGAGGGGATTGAAAATGATGAAGACTGTCATGAGGGGATTGAAAATGATGAAGACTGTCATGAGGGGATTGAAAATGATGAAGACTGTCATGCGGGGATTGAAAATGATGAAGACTGTCATGCGGGGATTGAAAATGATGAAGACTGTCATGCGGGGATTGAAAATGATGAAGAATGTCATGAGAGGATTGAAAATGATGAAGAATGTCATGAGAGGATTGAATATGATGAAGAATGTCATGAGAGGATTGAATATGATGAAGAATGTCATGAGAGGATTGAATATGATGAAGAATGTCATGAGAGGATTGAAAATGATGAAGAATGTCATGAGAGGATTGAAAATTATGAAGAATAGACTGACAGGATTGGAAATGATGAAGAATACCATGAGGGGATTGAAAATGATGAATAATATCATGAGGGGATTGAAAATGATGAATAATATCATGAGGGGATTGAAAATGATGAAGAATATCATGAGGGGATTGAAAATATATAGTATGAACACCGGGGCGGTTATAAGTACCTATATAGAAGGCGCAGACAGTTGTGGTACTTTTTATAGAAATGAGTCATACTATTGCCCTGTGAAACGTAGGATGAAATGGTGGGGAAGAAACAGCTTTCGCAAAAGGCAAAATTTAAAAGTAGCGACCAGGGTTGATAAAAGTAGAAAGATAAAGAGACAGCTATAGAGAGAGAGGGAGAGAAATAGAAGTTTTAATATAAAGATGTTACACACGCGATTTTTCTTCAATTATGTTTTTATGACCCCGAGCAACGCCGGGTAGCCCCGCTAGTAGTTATATATTTTGTAATAAAAGGAATGCTTATTTATCTTTTTGGTCAGAAACATTTATGAAAAAAAACCTGATACGGTCCGTTCATGCCTTTACAGTTTCTAAATCTGATATTCTCCATCTTGAAATTGACCTACAACAGGCACTAGCAGCATCTCTAATGCAACTCCAATAGCGCTCTCCCTTTTCCCTATTAATAACGCATTTTCATGTCTTTGGAAAAACTGCAGTGACTTTATCAGTACCGTCTGCTCTGATGTCTGAGACCTGACCACTAAATGACTCCCTTATGCATAATAACCATGACAACAACAGCAGCACCAGCACTTGGGATGATTGAGTGGTTGCATTGGTCACTTCAACAACGACGAGCTGCAGGCATGAACCCGACAATGTTGCAGCAAAAAGAAGACTTTACTGATTCAGCCATGTTCTACATCTCATGATGGAACACTCAATTCACACCTCCCTACAGAGTGCCAGTCGGAAAAGGAATTAGATATTACTCGCTAGTTGAATATTTGTGGCTGAACAGCCTTGGTTTGTTTAAAGGCCTATGTAGAGAGTATTGTTAGATTTGGTTGTCTCTACATTTGCAATCGTACAAAAAAAGAGACTATGATAGTGACGATGACGAGGCTTTAAAAGTTTGTTTTTCCACTGGAGGTAAGCAAGTTATATTTTTCTCATGCAGAGATACCAAATTCACTCATCCTTACTAGCGTTATATATTGAAGATGCTGATAGGCGAGTTCTCGGTGATGTGCTGGTTTCATCACTAATTTCGGGTTTTCAACATGAGACAAATTCAACCAGTAACCTGGCCTTGCTTTGCTCAGAAACAAACACTTACTATGCAATTAAATGACACTTTCTGACTTTTGTTGAATATATATTATGTATACTTAGGCAGAAAGTCGTTGTTCAAACATAATGTTCAAGACCATGGAAAGGTTCCTTTTGATGATTTTACAGAGTATGCTTACGGGCAATTTTTTTTGCACTCAGTTTTAGTTGATATAGAAATAACCCTAAGTCCTTATCCCATGAAGCAATATATATATATATCTACTATATCATATTAGTGAATCTGCTAAGATTTGAAGGTTTCTATTTTTCTATCTTCTGTCTATATGTTCCTTCTTTTTATGAAAACATTTTCTAAAACTTTTCTGCAGTCTTCAGTAAAAAAGCTAGATTATCAGCACTATTCCTTTAGATTTTGGAAATAGTTTAAAATGACCCTAAAATTATGATAGACCATGTAATCTTATGAGCAAATTCTTTTCCTTGGTACTTATATAAAATAAAATAGTCAAAATCTCTCAAATAAAAACGCAGTATATTTTTTATTTTATTTCATTTTTTTTTTTTTTTTACATTTTAAAGTTTTAAATACTTTAAACAGGTAATAAAGTTACCATTTGCTTTCGAAACCAAGGAAAAACAATTGCGAAACTTCTAGCTTTCATTTGTGAGAACACTGAATTGATTAAAATTAGGAAAAATATCATTTTCTCTTACCTTTAATAATTGAAGAATTGTCTTTAAAGTTAGTTGAACATTTATCACAATTAAGTGGACAGTACCTTTTTTAAATCCTCCTTTATTGGATAGTAGACACAAATTGCTGACATTATCTACTTATTATTCATAAGTATAAAAACTTTGAAATATAAAAACTGTTTTCTATCTGAATGAGATTTTACCTTTTTATGACAAGTAATTAAGAATAGACTCTTAAAGATATGTAATTTTAAAAAAAACTCATAAGGGTAGTTTTTCAATAGTATACCATGTCAAAGATGTGCATTTTTTCTCAGTTTCATTTTTTTTTTTCCCCCTCTTTATTTTGAATAAAAATGTACTTGACGATTCTTAAATTGAGGGAATGAGATAAAACGTTTTCCTTTGTCAATGATTTCTCTTGTTCTCAGAAAAATCTCTCAAAAAACAATTTTGGTTTTGTTACTGAAATACGAAAAAATAAAATATTTATATCCAGTGTGAATGTCAAGTCAAGACAGTTGTCCTCTTAATGATAATAATGTTAGAAGCTTACAGATGTTGCAAGCAGAGCTTTGAAGCCAAAAAACACTAAACTTCCACATAATAAATCTTCTTCAACCAGTAATAATTTATATATATTTATAGCTTTTTGATCGGGTTTTAAAAGGCTCTGTAAGTTCTTTGTTTTGTTTATTTACAAAATCTAAAGGATTCAATTAAAATAAGTGATAGATGAAAAGTTGAGTCTGACAATTTTCAGACTCATAAAGCAATTTGCTAAGAGGAAGAATTTTTTGTTTTTTTCTTAGCAGCATCTGTTATTCAAGTAAGATAAATTATCACAAATAAATATTATCACTTGTGTATGCACACATGATTTTCAACAATTCTTAATTTAAAAAATTTTGCCAGTATACTAGCTGGGAATTGATCACTCCCAGTTGGATTCCTGGATGAGAAAGTTTTATGTTTTTGAAACCTAAATCTTTTCATGAATCCAGGAAGTACATCGTTGATAAAGCATTTCAGTGCAACAAACTGGCATATGTAACAATCATTCATATAAAAACGTTTCTTTTTTTTTCCCCAGTCATTTTTTTTTACATGTGAGATGCTTTAATCTTCAAAAGGTCAGTGCAGATGCATGTATTAGTGTCGAATCCATATAAAACATGATTTCTCGGGTCAATGTCGTACTCTGGTGGCACTTCTGACTTGGATTGAAGCAATATCCGTGCGCTTTTTGGTAATGGTAACAATTTTCCTTCTATCCCTAGTCACGTTTTGAACATTGTTGTCTCATTTGCAGCTATACTTGGAGGAGGTGGCAGCAATTCTTTATCCTTAAAATAATGGTGCCATAATGATTCCAACTTGTTTTAGCTGTAAATTGTTTGCTGACAACAAAATTGCACACTCAAGTCTTCTTTCAAGACATAACTTGGTGCTCACTAGACCATATTATGCACATAGCAACACAATAAATAAATAGAAGTGCTCCACCACAGTCAGGAATGACTCGAAAGTTCCCTTTTCTAAAACAAAGAAGGGTATCACTTCTTTCAATACAATTTGACCCCAGTAATTAAACTAGTACTCGTTTATTGACCTTTTAAAGATCAAAGCGCTTAGTTAATGCTGGGTGGGGATTGAGCCCTGACTTCACGTATCAGAATGTTCTTCTTTGAAGAACTCTGCCAAACAAACCTCATTTTCGAATTATGCACTTACATAAACAACTATTTATTATTTTTCATCCTACACATTTTTGGTGTGTGTCGTTAGGCACTTTTTCTACTCTTGCATTGAAAACAATATATTTTCATCTACTTCCCGTTTTGCTCCTAACATCAGATGAAAGAAGAAAAATCATTATACAATTGCTCAATAAAACTTACCACGTAAAATCAGTATTGATTAACTACGCACAATAAATATTTAGAAATCATCAACCAAAATGGATATTAAGATGCGTCCATCCAATCTGTGTGATTCACAATGAAAATGATATTTCAAACTTAAACATGACACAGAGTTTTTTTTTTTTTTTTTTTTTTTTTTTTTTTGAAAAAGAAATACTTGGGCGCATCTAAAAAAATTATCCCCCTTTTTTTTCTTTTTTTCTCCATTTCAATTCCTATCTGTTTTTGCTCATTCAACCTCACGCAATTGAAGGTTTAATCTTTGTGCAATTCCTTTACATTTAAAGTATCAATTTTTTGTGCCTCTTATTTGAAAAACATTAAAGGTTCAAGATGTTTTAATTGAATTTCTAATACTAATATTATGTTATAACTACAGTACAGCCTTTCCGATTCGGAAACCTTGACTCATCAAGTGATGGATTTGGGTGGTTTTATCATGTCTTATATCTGATAGCATACCAAGCAATTGGCACTATGTTGAAAAGCTATTGCATCACCTTCAACTTGGGGAAAACTGACTTTATCCCTTGTTTCCCTCTCCCATAGGTGAAATAGACTCTTTCTCTGTTGAAAATTGATCAAAGATCTGTTTGAATTAAAACTGCAGGTAAAAAAAAATCTTCTTTGTATGGAAGACTTTTTTGGCTGTTCATCGATGAAGGCCCTATTTACTAGCCGCCGCCGCCCCGCCCCCCCCCCCCCCCCCCCCCCCCCCCCACGAGGGCAGATTTAGATACAAGATTGATTTTTTAATATGGAGAAAATCCACCTATCCAAAAAAGGGCACTCTGGATTGGGACAAAAATAAAAATTGCCTCATTCTAGAAGGATTTCTCCTTCATTGATCGAAGACAAAAAAGATGAAATGTAGTATCAGAGCCGATACTAAGAAGTCATTTACACTAAAAACCATAAAAGTTTAAGAACAGATTATCAGATTAGGACGACACCTGATAAGGAAGGTTGTACTTTATGATCAGACATTTAGATGTAGAAATAACTGAAATGAATTATTATTCATAGAGTAATTATTTTATAAAATGAATAATTAAGTACTATGCTCCATTTTGATTAAAAACTTATTTGCAACAAAAAAAATTTGTTTAATTATTCAATAAAAAGTTATTTTAAGCAGAAGTAAAATGTAATGATTTTTAAAAAATTTATTTTTATGTTTTGCCATGGTTCGAAAATACCAATGATAATTGTAGTCTTGTAATCGACCGGTGTACAAGAAAAGGTTTTTGTTTTTGTTTCTTGCATTTACCTTTTTTATTTTATTTGCTATTAACCTTTTTGATCTCAGCTTCATTTGAAACCAATGTCTTTTTTCTCTTCCATTTCCCTATTTTTTTTTTTTTTTTTTTTTTTTTTGCATTTTCACTTTACCACCATTTTTTTTTCTTTTTTCATAAAAATAAAAAAATTTCCTACAACTTTGGTTTTTGTTTTTATTTTCAATCCAATTTTATTATTCATTTCGGCAGACCTCAGTATGTGTAACAGAGCAAATGACCACAATAGATCTGCCAGGAATTGAACTTAACATGGGTCATGACAATATCCATCAAGCCAATTCCGCAGTGTGATGATCTATGGTGGAGTGTTTGATAAAACCTTGCACTTCAGTCTGCCAATTAAAACAATCTCCAAACTGTAGCACTTGTCATTGGTTATAATGTCAATAATTATTCACCTAAAAATACTTGTCCGTGTTCCATGAATTGTTTACTATAACTGGTGTTTTATCATTCCCTAAAAAGGTTGCCATACCATTAAACAGACCAATTATTTATCTACCTCCCACAAGGTAAGATGTGACACAAGGTCGGGAAAGTGGGATTAGATAAGCCAGCGCTCGAGAGTTGAGCACTCTGGTCATTTAAAAATTGCCTGGGCAGCCCCGTCGGCATTCCCCGGTAGGGGCGCCTCAGACAGTAAGCAATAAACTTACTCCTCCCGAAAGAGGGGAGGCAAAGCCTGGGAGGGTGCACCTCCTAGAACTGCACAGGACCGGCAACCCCCAATAGACCTGCGTAAATCCAGGCCCGGACAATACCGGTTTATTAGGCAGGGTAACCCCCCATTAAACAGACCAAAACCAATGGTTTATACCATTTTGAAAAGAATCTTTACAACATTTGACTTTTTCTTTTTATTTTTTTTTTTCCCCCAATGCTTTATTGATTTAGATTATTTGAACTACTGTTCTCATCTTGTCTGTTATTCTCACGTTTAGGCCGATGTAACCTCCGAACTTGTGGAATCTGTACAAAATTTTGAACGGAATCCTTTATTTAATCCATGGGAGTAGTTTGCTCGCGTTCCGTTATGACCAAGTAGAACTTTGTAATTGTATTTTTAGTATCGACCGCACTGAAGATTGAATCCAGAAGACTGCCACTTCGAACTGATTATTACTTAGCACTTTATCCGTTATGCCACAGGTCCATGTTTGATTGATTTGTCTGAAAAATTTAACATTTCCCTCCAACAAGTACTCTGGCAACTAATAAAAGCTCATCGTACTTGTTGACGTCCATACCCATAGTGGACGATCGTTGCTCATGATGTAAAATGAAAGGAACGATCACAAAACAAAAATTTAAAAACCAAACAAAAACACGTTTTACTTATTTTAAAAAAATATTTTCTACATAATTCTAGTTACATTTCAAAGTGGAAGACGACAATTTGAATGTCAATATTTAAAAAAAAAAAAAAAAATTTTTCCTTAATTTTTTTATGGAGTGAATAAAAGTTTTTAAATTTCTTTTAAAGAAATTTTAAAACTTTTATTCACTCCACACAAAAAAAAAAAAAAAAAAAAGGCATATTGCCACGGAAGTGTAAGGACTACTGTGGTAGGAACCATATTTATAAGGGAACGACCTGGTTGGGTAGTAAGATGTTTGTTCATATTACATTTAAATTTCTGCATGTTCATACTGTCAAGAGGACAGGAACGGAGTTCAAAAGGCAAGCAGTCTGGGGAAAGAAGCTATCAGAGTAGAAAATCTTCCAGCATCTAAGGACATCTACAGCTGGTGGGTCTGGGGTATTTTCGTTTAAAGGTGGACAAGCGCAGTAAGTTCATTGGAGCACTTTCTGTGGAAGTACTTAAAACAATCACAGATGTGACGAACTGGAGCTTGGCAGACAGTGCAGGATCTATTGGATTAGAAATTGTTTTTGCTCCCTGTCCAAGAGAAAGGCTAGCGATTAGTGCATCACCCCAGACGTGGCAACAATACTCAAGGCACGGGCAAATTGTGATTTTATAGACATGTAGAATATTAAAAAATATGAGAAGTTTTCTAGCCTGGTAGAGGGAGCCTACCTTCTGTGCAGTAGCCTTGGCAACATCTATATAACTATTCAATTTCATGTTGCCTGAGAATGTCAGGCCGAAGGAGTTTTAACAATGGACTCTTGGGAAGAGTGCTATAATTTTTTAGTTTTAAATCAGTTTCTTCTTTTGTGACACTGTTTTAGTTGTATTGTTAATTTTTCTTTTTAGTAATTAGTAGGTATTATATTGAAACAACTGTTGTCCGTGGCAAGATGTAAGACGGATAGCATCATCATTTCTATTGTGAACTGTTACAAGGAAACCCTTGTCTGAGGCAAGATAGTCAAGCAGCTCTGAATCTTTAGTGATTATGATGCATCAAACAAGGAGGGATTTCCTGGTGAGAGAAGAAGGGTACCTTGATAAGCAAAATACATGTTATTATGTGGATCTGGAGAAAGCTTTTGACAGTGTCAAGAGAGGTTGTCTGCTGGGCTTCGCATAAACTAGAGGCAAACAAGTGGTTCAATGTACAGAAATGCTCACGATCGTGTTTAAATTAACAGCACATTTAGTGACAGCTTTAATGTTATAGTAGGAGTATGAGTACATCAGGGTTCTGTACTGAGTCTTGCTTTTCATTTGTGTCTTAGAAGCATTGTCGAGGGAGTTTTGTATGGGTTGTCCGAAAGAGATGCTGTATGCTGATGATTTAATGCTTGTCTCTGAAACAATGGAAAACGTACTTGTTAAGACTTGGAGGAATCCTATGAAAAGTAAAGGTTTGATAGTGAATGTTACCAAGACTGAAGTGATGATCAATGGTTGTAGTGTTGGAAAGTTCCCAAAAAGGGGAAAGTTCCTTCGCTCAGTTTGTGGAAAGAGAGTCTGGTGTAATAATTCAATTTTTCGTGGTACTTGTAAGCATTGGGTACACAAGAAGAGCCGTGGAAATATTGATAGGTTGAGAGGATAACCAGTTCGTATGTAAGACAATGGAGATGGATGAGAACTCAGATGTGGAGAAAGTATATATAGATGGTGAAGCTATTGAGGTTGTAGAGAAGTTTTACCTTGGTGATAATATTAGAGCACATAGTAAAGCAGGTGCTAGTGTGATTGTAAGAATTAGGAGTGATGGAGTAGGTTCAGAGAACTGCTGTCATTACTAACCAGCAGAGTTACTACTGTCGACCAAAAGAAAATTCTATCAGGCATGTGTACATAGTGTGATGGTGTATGGAAGTGAAACTTGGCCAGTGAGGGTTGAGGACATGCATTGCATGGAGAGAAAGGATATGATGTTTGTGTAAAAGATTAAATCTAGACAGTAGAGAGAGATGTGTGCAGAATAAGAGACTGTTGGTATGATGATGTTGAAAGAATGGGTGAAAGTTCTTGGGTTAGATGTAGACCAGTTGAGTTAGTATGTTCAGTTCACATGGGAGGAAATGATAAGAACGGGCTTGAGATAAAGGTGGATAAATAAAGACTTTGACAGAGATAAGAAAGTTTGGAAGTCAATTTCTAAAAGCTTTCCGATGCATGCCAGCTGTAAAATGGACATTAAACCGAATACGATATTAATGTATAGAACTATTTTCTTGTCTTAAATAAAAACGTACACATATATTTTAATTTTTAGGTTAAATTTGTTGAAGTTTTCTTCTTTTTTTTTTTTTTTTTTAAATTTTGTCAGTGTTTCGGTCTAAATGATCCATTCCTAACTCTTGCAATCACACTAGAATCTGCTCCTACCTGTGCTCCAATGTTATCACCAAGGTGACAAAACTCCTGTTTCAATAATCTCTCCATTCAAATATACTTTCTCCACATTGTTTTACACACAAACTAGTTATCACCTACCTACCTGTAATTCCACTGTGCAAAATGTCAAACTACTTTTTAATTGAAATTCAATCATTCAAAAATTAACATAGAATAGGACATGTGTCATCAATCGCTTTTTTTTAAATTTACTAATAGGATAAAGCTTAATGAGATGGGTAGATTGTCAGTTGAATGAAATTTTATGAGAGGATTAAAAATAATGAATTATAACATATGAGGACGGTTTATGATGTTATAGCCTGCAGAGAAGCAATCCCATGGAAACGTGTTCCACAGATGGGAAGTTTGTGCCCTCATACTTAATTGACATGTAGTCCATATTATTTGTTGACCTTACTGTATGTTATAAAAGCCTCATTACTGTGTGCATTATAGACCTTACACCAATAAAGTTATGTATGTTCAATATATTTGACACCCGGGCAACTGCTACATATATACCTTTTTTAAGTATTTTTTCAGAGAAAAATTTGTTTAAATCTTTTAGGAAAATCCAAAATCTTTCAATTTTTTTCACTTAATTTGAAACATCTTATTTTATCACACAATGCTTTCCCTCTGGCGAAAAAAAAATTATTTTCTAAATGTCCGGATTTAAGGTATTATGACTATTTCAGTTGAACATGCAGGAGAAAATAAACAAATTAGTATGTTCATTTTGAATATCTTTGTTTGTTTTTCTTATATATATTTTATTATTATTTAATGAAAGATTTAAATTATCTTTAAATCGTATTGCCAAAAAAAAAAAAGAGTTTGTATAGTAGTGTCCAAGTTTATAACTGTTTCAAGACGTATTCACTTTCAGTTATATAAAATAACATAACTGGAAGTGAACACGTTTTGAAACATCAATAAACTTGGACACATCTATACAAACTCTTTATTTGGGAATATTATTTAAAGATATGTTTGTTCATTCAGTAAAAGAAATCAAACATTTCTAATTACACATTTTTATTTTAAATAACTTCGTATGACCTTGAAAAGAAGAATATGTAATAAAATAATTTACCCCCCCCCCCCCCATTAAAGTTTGACGTTTTTGCTTCCAGGCGATACCAGGTTTCTTTGTTGGTTTTCAGTAAGATATCTTGCCATACAATTCCCGATGATTTCAACAACTTTTGTTATATATTTGTGGTGGACGTGATGATCCTGAACCCAGATCGAGCGGTGGAAGTGGCCACAACTTGACTCATCTCTACTATAAAAGAGCCTGTCTTTGCCTGGCGTGCAATTTGAAAATTAAAGAAATGTTTAAATCATAGGTTGCAAACGAGGATTAAAACACTTCCCCATTGATGACGAATACCGGCATTAGCAGACCCGACTCCTAGTGCCTTTATTTTAACATCTGGGACAGAGAGTCCAGAGATGTACTTATGCAAATCAAGTTGGTTTGCATATGTCGCATTTAAGTCAATAAGACAAGGAATGTAATTCACATTTGAGAGTTGGGAATTCATTTTCTGAAGTTAATGTTATGAAGAGAAAGAGAAGGAAGAGAAAACACCCAGTGAGCTGAGCTGCATTACTTTTGACTGAGGCAACAATTTTATTTAATTCAGTGAAATCTATCTTTAACGGTCCCATTGAAGTCAGAGTGAAAACACTCCCCTGATAGACTTTCAAACCCCCTTTTTCAATATTTTATTATATATTTTCACTTTTCAAAGTTTGGCTGAGATAATCTAATTGAATTAACTTTCTCCTCACATGTCTACATTGCTGAAAGGACCTGAAAAATGAGTCCATACCAGTTTACAGGGTGACATAGCAGGGATATGAGTAGGCAATAGCAAAAAAATATTGCGATGAATTTCCCAACAGTGGGGGTCACAGCCCTACCCCGTGTGTGTGGAGAGGACAGCGCAAAAAAACAAAAAAACAGTAAAAACAACTTGGATAATGGGCTACTAATAAAAGCATTTAAAATTATTTGAAAAAATTAGTGAAATATCAATCTTGGTAAAACAAAAACCCAGACAAATTTACAAATAAGTTAATTATCAGATTAATTGAGCTGACAGGTCATTTTTCAGATTTTTTTATGGCTTCGTTTTTCTAAACAGGTACTCAGATGCCGGAGAGGTTTCTACTCCAATAGCTTGTGCTGCCGGCATCTGGAACTTCCTCCCTGCTCCCCGTTTCTCCGACTGTACCGACATGCAGAAGTTTAAAACTAATGTAATCAGACATCTCGCTGCACAGCTCCCAATTTAGGATGACCCCCAAAACTTTCACTCTAATTCTCAGTAACCCCTTATGTCTACAGTGGCGGCCTGAGTTGTTTGGGGTGAAATATGTTAAAAAAAAAAAAAAACTCCAATCAGTTTCAACAAAGAAAGTCATAATTAAAAGAAAGCAGTGCGCATGTGAGGGGAAGGAAACAGGAAGTCATTCTTTCATGAAACAAAAGTCATCTAACTCTCCTACACCTTTCATGAATCGTTTGAAGTCTTAGCCTTCACGGAAAAATTAAAAGGAAGGGAAAAGGAAGGCAAAGCAAGACAAAATGGAGAAATGAAGAGGAAGAGAGAAAAGAGAAATAAAATCCAGCCAAATAGCGATGAAGAATTAAGGTTTAAGAGATTTCACAGAAATTAGCTTTTTCATATTTAAAAGAAAAAAAGCAGATTTTGACCAAATAGTGAAGAACTCCCTCCTCCCCTAAAGTCCAACCTTTTCTCATCGTGGTAGGGGAAGTGGCATTAGTGTCAGAACTACTAGGCTTTTGCATG
Source organism: Sepiola atlantica (assembly GCA_963556195.1). Lineage (NCBI taxonomy): Eukaryota > Metazoa > Mollusca > Cephalopoda > Sepiida > Sepiolidae > Sepiola > Sepiola atlantica. The sequence continues at coordinate 97,959,215 of OY744527.1, read as the reverse complement.
TGGCAAACTAAGACGTATCAGGCATGAAACCACAAATCAATGGAGTAAAAATGGCAGAATTGCTTCTATGCCATTCTTTTGATTTCTCTATGCCAAACCTTTCCCAACAATGTCTTGCTGTTCTCTGTGTTGGGGGGGGGGGGTATAGGTAAACACCTGCAATCTTACAGGTTAACGAATAGCTGCAGAGGAGGAGAACTTCATGCAGACCAGACAATCCTGAGACAATCTACATGAGCTCTGTGTAGAAGTCCGAGTTGCCTAACAAACAAAACAAAACAAAAAAAGAACTCACATCTATGAGAGGCTTTAGCGATTTAAGAAGAAATCCATTTTTTACAGATTAAAAAAAAAAAGCAGAATTCTGCTAAAAAGCGGGGGAACTCACATTTCTGCATAAGTAGTGAGAAAGTGATGAACATATAGAACTGTAACGAAAATACTTTAAATGGGTTAATGTAGTTTGCTTGAAGCATTGTTTAGTGTGTATATAAAGGTAATTTATAAACGGAAATACAATGCAGAGGTGTAACGGATAAACACGAACTGAAACTAATTAAGACATAACGGTAGAATGAATTTTGCAGTTTCCACCTTTTTATTAGTATTAATTTATATATATATATATATATATATATATATATATATATATATATATATATATATATATAGAGAGAGAGAGAGAGAGAGAGAGAGAGAGAGAGAGAGAGAGAGAGAGAGAGAAGGATGAAAAGGAATTAGAAAAGCGACGGAGGCAGATCTTTTTTCAATTCAGTTGCTCAATGCAAGGTATATTCCGCAAAAAAGCAATTTATTTAATTAATTTAATTAATTAGTTAAATTAATTAAATAAATTGCTTTTTTGCGGAATATACTTTGCATTGAACAACTGAATTGAAAAAAGATCTGCCTCCGTCGCTTTTCTAATTCCTTTTCATCCTTCTATCTATCTATCTGCTCTATCCGGTATATTGAGCTGTATACTTTTCACAATAGGTTTTACCTTTCCTAAAAGTTTGCTTTTAGTTCTCTCCTTTATATCTAATATATAAAGTAGAGACGTTTTTTCCCCTGTACCTTCTCGGAGTATAGGAAAATAACCACATGCATCACAGGCTACTAAACTCACCACTATACTACACTTATTCACTCGAGCGTGTTTTAGTAAATTTGTTATTATTTCTTTCTATATAACACTAAATATTACATTTGGCCCACCATCCACGTCTCTTCGAAAAACAAACTCCATATAGGTGGTAGCAAAAACTTTTCTCCCTAACAATTCTGTACTGTCACTCTACTCATCGACACCGGGAACTAATAAGCACAGTTTAATTTTCACAAAACACCCAGTTCTTATTTATTATTTGCCTGGTATTAATTTACTACATCATATAAAGCAATACGCAAAGACGTAATGACCGCTCCCGTTCACTCCGATGATTTTCCGCGAATATCAGTTCACGTTATTTCAAATTCTACCTAGGACTTCTACATCTATTCATTCCGGAATTAAGCGAATGAAATTAACGAACACAGATCCTGCAACATTTGTTCATTCAAAATGTCGGCTACAATTTCTTGCTCGAATCGACTTCCTATTTAATTCAATAAGCACCAAGATACTGGAAGACCCCGATACATTTACATTTTCAAAATCATACACCTTTAACACGCATATTATAGAAAACTTGCCCAAATCCAGTCATTTTCATCATCTACAAATGACATAAACCGTGTTATTCCTGAATCTTAACATAACACGCATGCCCATAATCAAGCTTAGCTTAATTGACCTATTTTCACATGTATTTTTAACTCGAAACGGTAGCGCAGTGGTTAGGAAGGCAGGTTTCATGATCGCTAGTTTCAGCGCTCGATCCCATTCTACTATACCACTTTTTCCCTTTTTTTTTTTTAAATTTATAGCATTCGCAAACACGGTAGAGGGGGGGGGGAGAAAAAACAATAGGCCCTTTCTTTTTTTATTCGACGTCATGCAATAGGTAGTACTTTCTCCCGTGCAACGCCGGGCGACGGATTCCGCTAGTATATATATATATATATATATATTTTTTATTTTAGTTTTCATGCACCCAATTAGTCGTAAATAACAAAGCGTAAAAAACATTAAAGATGTATCTTTTTATTAAATTAAAGCAAACAAACACTTTCAAATACATAACTTCTTTAAAAATGTGTTTTTCGTCTTGATAGAACAATAAGAGATGATGTGCTTAAGCTTCATAAAAATTAAATAATGTTTATAAACAGTGATGGTTTTCAAGTAAGGCTTACAATCCTAAGAGGCAATCCTCCAAGACTGGGGCAAATCTTCATAGGCAATAGTTATCGGCCATCAATAATGACAAAAATCATACAGTAAGTCTGACCTTCTTACGTCACATCGAGCCCTCACGAGAGGAGGCAGCTAAATAACTACATACCACCACTGTCGCCAAATATATACTCGAGAGCACCTTGAATATCTCCACCCGCTTCTCGTAAAGCATGCCTTGCCAAAGCTTCATCTGTGATTCCCATGTCCCTTAATTGTTGGAGTTGAGTCTGAAAATGGAAAAAAAAATAATAATTTCAAGGATTGTAAACAATGTACAATTTTCATGTAATATATACAGGGTGCTGCAGCGAAATCCGAAACTTGACAAAACGTAAACCAAATACCAGGAGGTGCTGGGGAGCGTCGTGAAGTCCTGGATGAACGAGATTGTTGCCAGATGCCTCTACGTCTTCCAGCAGGACTCCACTCCTGCACACAAGGCCAAAATGACCCAGGTGTGTCTGCTCAACAATGTTCCTCACCACTGGTCACCGGACTTGTGGCCACCCTCCTCACCCGACTGCAACCCACTTGACTATTTCTTCTGGGGCGTGATCGAGGCAAAGACCAACAAGCATGCCTACAACACGGTCGACTCTTTGAAGGCTGCCATTGTGGAGGTGTTTGCCGTTATAGATAAGGACACGGTCGTTAAAGCGTGCGCCTCATTTCACGCCCACTTTTAGATGGTCGTCTCTGCCGGGGGCGGTTACATTGAAAAATAATATATATAATGGTTACTAAATAAACTGTTGGGTCTCTGCATATAAAAATTTTGTTTTAATTGCTTATTTCGTTTTTTTTTTTGTCAAGTGTCGGATTTTTCTGCAACAGCCTGTAGATATATAAGTATAGTTGTTTGTCTGTGTCTGAGCATCAATTTTGAATGGTTGATTTCATAGTAAAACTAAGGATGGAGTCGGCAATGTTTGAACCCAATGATTT